>OZ023209.1:38558773-38997506 GCA_963995525.1 Escarpia spicata | reverse complement strand
CTGCTATCTTCCTCACTAATGGTGTGGTCGCACTAACTCCCCAACGGCAACTGGTTGTCACTAGCGCGGTAGATAACGTCCTTCGGTCAGCGCGGCAGCGATGGATTTCTGGCGACGTTGAGAGCCGTTCTCTGCCCCATGAGCATCGGCCGTCGCTCGACCAATCGCACGAGCTTCTGTCTCAGCAGAGCACACTCCGTCGCATGTATTCTTCACGATGACGGTTGATGCTGGTTGCTCCACTGCACCGTGGCTCGGTACCATCCCGTGAGAATCGCTTTGGAAGCTACCCCTTGTGTTCAGATCTTCGGCCTTCTACATATTTAATATTTCTGGAATGGTAACGATTGATACAACAGCAGAATATTTCTGGTGTTGCCGTGTCGTTCGTCGAAGTATCTATTAAACCGTGGGCTCTAACACTAAGCCGTACTATGCTAATTGTTATCAACATTACAGAAATGCACTTGCAAAGCCAAATATTGGTCGAGCTATTGCAAAAATGGCATGACTGTATCGTCGTTGAACAAATGCGAGCTTCCCGGTAAATTAGAGCCTGAGCTTGAGCACCACTGCGCTGTCAATTGATGATACCGGAAGACGGGCGGGGGTGTGTTGTTGAACACTTTTCACGGATTCATTGGTAGTCAACCAGACTGCCTAATTCCTAATTTCATCTAACAAAACAAATGTTGCCCTAGCGCTGTGGAATTTGATTGGTTGAGAATATAGATAACGTATAGCATGGAAACAATATCACATATGATACAACACCACATAAAACATTATGTCACAATAACAAACCATTTCACAAAATAATCATGTACATATTTCCACCAATACCAAACACATATGTATTACTACACTACAGTGTACATATACTATTTCAGACGAAATAAGGGCAACAGCGACAAATAATATTATCCAGCTTCTTGACAATAATGCAACAAAACACACGTACGCATAAATGATAACAAAAACAATTGTTCCAGTGTTCGTTTTGTTGTATGCATCTACAGTTTCACATATCAAGATATGATATAGGATTATTAACACAAAACAATTGTTCCAATGTTCGTTTCGTTGCATGTATCTACAGTTTCACATATCAAGATATGATATATGACTATTAACACAAAACAATTGTTCCAGTGTTCGTTCCGTTGTATGTATCTACAGTTTCACATATCAAGATATGATATATGACTATTAACACAAAACAATTGTTCCAGTGTTCGTTTCGTTGTATGTATCTACAGTTTCACATATCAAGATATGATATATGACTATTAACACAAAACAATTGTTCCAGTGTTCGTTTCGTTGTATGTATCTACAGTTTCACATATCAAGATATGATATAGGACTATTAACACAAACCAACTGTTCCAGTGTTCGTTCCGTTGCATGTATCTACAGTTTCACATATCAAAATATGATATATGACTATTAACATAAAACATTTGTTCCAGTGTTCGTTTCGTTGTATGTATCTACAGTTAAATTGCTCATTGTAGTATTACACTCTTCTATGGGACTGTTAATATACAAAAAGAGGTTAAATTAAGTTAAATGTTAAATGTAAAATTAAATCGGTATGGTAATATACAGTTTACCGTGTGATTTTGGAAGTGTTAATCCAAGCAAATAGTGGGGTTACAACTAATATTTCCATGGTAATATTACCACCCTCCCATGGGAGGGAGGGAGATGGAATTGTTACACCAAACAATTTTGTTAAATTACTATAGTATAAGTAAAATTACATTATTGCATTTTAGTTCTAAAATGACCTGACTTATCTAAGATGAGTGATGACAGACTATACTTCCCTCTGTGAAGTTGGTTGCACACCTAAGATTGAAATGATGTACCTTCCATTGGATTTTACTTACTTAGGTCTACTTTACTCATGTCATCTTCTTAATGTGGTGACATGATGAGTTGTTTCCCCTGTTTTTTGTCTGACATGGTGTCAACCAGACAAGTTTCACTGAAGCCTCTGTCCCTCTCGATGGTATCTTTCAGCGTCGTGTTAGGGTGATCTCTTTTCTGAGGGCCGTATGGTTTCCCGAAGAGAATTCGATTAGCAATTTCATCGTAGCACATCACTGGTGTGCTCAGTAGCAATACAGAAAAGGTATTGGGTTCAAGTGTATGGTAAAAAATGACATGCATGCTACTGTACGTGTTTGCACAGTGAGAGAATGGCTCAAACAACATATGTCTACAATACACGAAACATTTGGTACCCATTGACATGCAAGCTGTCTATAGTAGCAAATATATATATCATACCGAATATTTGTCAAACTGGGTGTTAGAATAAATGGAGAAAAATACTACAGATTCTATAATAACATTTCGCCCTCCCGGTCCGAATACTTCATAGTAAATCGACCAGGAGGATCAATTTACAATGATGTCAGTTTATATGCTGTGCTGTGAAATGCCGTAGGCCCAACATTCTGTTATGCCGTGATGTAGGTTGTATTGTTCGTTGAGTAGCCTACGCAGAACAAAGCGATTTGGTCTTAAATTGTGACGACGTTTGTCAAATAACAATAGAGGATATTCTAAAAATGAAAGTTTAATTACAACAAATGTTATGTCGATTTTGATTAAATCTATTATTATATCGAAGCCTTCAAAGTGTAGTTTCACCGACAGATGTCGCATTAATAATCAGCCTGTCCAGCGACACTATAAGTTATTGTCTATCAGATTGTCATCAGTGTGAAGTAATTAGAGTAGGCCAAGTATACTTCAAACGTTGCCAAAATAGTACAATTTTCCAGAATCCGTCCGCCATTTGTGTTTACTTTTTGAAAGGGATGTTCTCTTCCTACCATACTTTGATACGCCGATGAGAGTCGCTAATTTTGTGTGATGACCCCGGGTTCATCAAGCAATCTTAGTAAATTATTTCATTTTTCATTTATTTTTATTATGCCTTTTTTTTGCATTATTTGTTTTATCATTAATCACAAGTTAACTGCTTATTATATGTGGATTTATTGACACGAAAATTAGTTTGAATAAAGAACTTTTTTCGTGTCAGAAAGACGTCAAAAAGACGTAATTTCACTTTATATCATGCATAATAAATTTACCCAGCTCTAAAATCTCAGCACCAAGCAAACATGACTAAACAGCAAGAATTTATTTGGAGTGATGCACCTTTCTGCATGCACATTACCTGACTGGCTGTCGATGTCACATGTTGCATCAATCCCAGTTTAACTGTGATCAGCTGTTTAGGTAGTACCACATCAAACATCCTAAACCATGTTCAGATCTAGAATCATTTGACGTGATGCTACGGAGATTCTTACAAAACACTACCACCAAAGAAGGGTGCATCCTTGTTACCAGTCGCATTACCCTCGTTCATCAACATACCATCACCTTTCCACGAAACCACCGCAGAAGCATGGCCACTCTACAAACATTAACATTTGACAACACCGCATTGCGTATGTCACCTGTCAATGACAATGCTTCGAACACTGTGCATGAGACACCAGGGATGGTATTTGCAAGGACTACGTTACCTGCTTGAAGGCATTGGTTGCTAAGCAACTCCCGCGACCGGAATTTGGGTCGTGACCAAAAGATAAAGAACCGCTGAACTAGAAAGACAAACCCCCTATAATTTGTTCTTAATTGGCGTCGAAGGATTAGCTCTCTGTGATTCCGGTTATTCCCACCTCATCCTGTAGTTGAATTCCAGACTGAAACACACACACACGTGCACGTGCACACGCACACACGCACGCACGCACGCACGCACGCACGCACGCACGCACACACGCACACACGCACACACGCACACACGCACACACGCACACACGCACACACGCACACACGCACACACGCACACACGCACACACGCTCACACGCTCACAAACCCGCGGCACATCACGGCGCAGCACAGCACAGCACAGAACGCAAGCACGCACGTACGCATGCATTGGTTTATTAATAATAGCAGGAAGCTCTCTGTAAGTGTGTAACATTAAGAGCCTGCGCTAATGCTCGTTGCGGACGAGGTTACCAACGAGTATAGTAAAACCCGTTTTGTTTTATTACTATTGTTGTTACTATTATTGACATTTAGTAATTTTATAACTTATAACTGGGTATATAGATATATCTCTATGTTATTACTTGGATTAACTAAAATTATTATTATTATTATTGTTATTCTAACCAGTGCACAGTGTTCAGGTCTACGGCTTCTAAGCAAGAAGTGTTCAGACAGCTGTCATATACTGTACAAGTCACAATGGAGTTTCAACATCACAATTGCGTTTTAGGTTATGCCCGTCGCAATGCGCACTTTTGCATTGCGTCTCGGGTTGCATTTTGGGCTGCGTTTTTTGGGTTGCTATTTGGGTTCCAATTAAACTTCAATTTAGAAGGAGGAAGTGGCGCTGGATAGACCATAGTCACAGAATATCACTACATCACAATACAAGACTTGTTAACTGGAAAAGGGAAGGATATAAACATCTGGCACAGAGAAGTGGAGGCAACGTATGGTTAAAGCAGGACGTAGACGAAAACAATCATTATAATGTAAATTTATTTTCACATTTTCGTGTGTATTCATCGGTGTGTATCTTGGCATTCTGGGCGGTTATTACATTTATTGGCAACGAAATTACTTTTAACAACGCGATTACATTTCCGCTGGGATTAAGCAGCAGCAAATGTAATCGCGACAGAAAATGCCGTTCCGGTCGTAAATCCAATCCAATCGTCAGTCACTAAATACAATCCACACCTACGCAATACGTCTACACAAACAATAACTGGGCCGTAGCGGATATAAAAACGAGTAGCCAAAAGTTGTTTTATAGTGTTCTCGTTCTCAGAACATTTGACACAATTGAACATATTTAGATGATTTTAATGTGTTCCACTTTGTATTAGCTTACTTAATTCTCCTAATAACTGACAATAGTACAAATTTACTAAAAGTTGTTATACTCAAATCAACAATTTAGCATTAATTGTTTTATATATCCATACATATATTGCCTAGGTGCACAGATAATCAATAAAAATAATGTATATGATTTATTTGGAAAGAACAATTAATCTTAGTTACAGTTACTGACATCACTTTCAGACTCAGTATATTACTGTTTATCGTAAAATCAAGTTGTAAACCATTATAGGTTCAAACATAATTTATTGACCGCTGACCGTTGCGTGGCACCAGAGCTGTCAAGTTATGGCAGCTGCCTGTCGGTCACTACCTGCGTGTAAATACAGGTGTCAATGGAATTTGTGGTGTCTAGTTCTAGCAGAAATGAAGAGTGTCAGGTTAGAAATTAGTCTATGCATGGGAAGTTGAGGTGAGAGAATTTCACGAATTTTACACAGCATGTGTGTCAATAAAGGTTAAATATGTTGTGACATCTTTAAAAAATGTTGGATAAAATTTGGAGGAAATCATGGAAACGTTTACAATGGCCGCCTATGGGGATATCTATTGTGGTTCCCCAGTCCCCATCATATCCACCCAACGGCGGCTCATAAATAGTGGCGATACGTAGCGGTGATTCAGTTATCAGTTCCACAGTTGATCGCCAGATGGCAGAATCATGACCCTGGCCACGACTTGTTTACATAACACCATTGCACTATACTTAGTCTTAGTGTACTAATGTGGCACGAAATGTAGTCATTTAAATCGGATATTAACAGGTAACTGGCACACTATTAGTAACATTATGGGCACTTGTGTAGAATCCGGACCCACCTCGATTTCGCCGTTATAACTTGAGTTTTGCCTAACTTTGATATCTCAGTGCGTTACTTCCATTATGATTATTCAACTTTATCTAAGCCATAGGTTACGATTTTTACCAATCATTTCAAAAAAAATTCTCCAGATTTGTTCTTCATACAGTAATTCAACTAATTGTACTTGAAGGCAGCAACCAAATGGGCACACGTTGTCAATCTATCAAGCCACCTTTAAAATAACCAAGCAGTTTTGATTATTTTGATAAATTTAATAGTTTTACCGGAATGTCCTAGCTATTACCAAAATGTCCTATTATGAAACATTCTATTTCTGAAATGTCTGTTCCCCAACTGTGAACAGAGAACTTTTTCCATCTCAGAAAGATGTCAAAAGACATAATTTCATTGAACATCCAGTATCATAAGTTTATTCAGCTAAAAAAGTCAGCACCAAACAAACACGAATAAACAGCAAGAATATTTGTTGGACCACCTTTCTGCTTGCACGTTACCTGACTGGCTGTCAGTGTCACATCTTACATCAATCCCAGTTTAGCTGTGATCAGCTGTTTAGGTAGTGCAACATCAAACGTCCTAAACCATGATTCTCTGATCTTTAAACTTTTTATCATAAAATGTTACATATGTTGCATACAAAAGGTTGACATTTGACGTGATGCTACGGAGATTCTTACAAAACACTACCATCAAAGAAGGGTGCATCCATGTTACCAGTCGCAGTATCCCCCTTCACCAACAGACCATCACCTTCCCACGAAACCACCTAAGAAGCATGACCACTCTAGAAACATTAACATTTGACAACACCGCATTGCGTATGTTACCTGTCGATGACAATGCTTCGAACACTGTGCGTGAGACACCTGGGGTGGTATTTGCAAGGGTCACTCCCACCCCTGTTGATAACCCCCAGTTGGTGAGCTACTCCAACTCAGCCCTGGCGCTGCTTGGTCTGTCAGAGAGGGAGGCAAGGCGGGAGGAGTTTCTGCAGTATTTCTCCGGCAATCGTCTGTTGCCCGGGACAGAGCCGGCAGCCCATTGCTACTGTGGACATCAGTTTGGTACCTTCACTGGACAGTTGGGTGATGGTGCCGCAGTGTGAGTGTAATAATAATACTATAGTGTTATATAGCAGCACTGTACACATAAAACTTCTTACTAATGCATAAATGAGTATGCCTTCGTCATGTGAGTGTCACAATACATTAACTCCAATTTCTTTTATTATGGCATAAATACACATACACACATGCACACACAAGCATGCACATGACCATAATATGTGCATGTGCACTCAAGGAAAGTACATTCCTTGAGTTGATGTGGTTATTGTGAAATATAATAACCTTTGTGTACATGTATCTTACCAACCTGCAGTCATGAAATCTATCCTGAAGTACTAATTTGAATACCATTTGTTGGTATGTTGTGCTGGCTTTCCTATGAACATTTTCTACTAATCATTCTAATATTAATAATATTGTTATGCGATACAAAAATGTATATATGTCAATTGTCTAATCATCAACGACGTGTGGTCTACACATATGTTACACATCTGTTGAAGTATCTTTGAACAAACTGGATGGATGTACAACCATAACATCAGTAAATAAACAAAATCGAACATAAGAAATAAAGGAGAATTATATTGCTCACAATGCTAACATGCTGCAATTTCCTGATTATGCTTTAATTTCAGATATGCATCGAAGAAAACAACATGTGGATGTCATCCAGTATACCAGTGGCTGTTGTTGTAGTTATCTGGGGGAAGTGGTGAATGAGAAGGAGGAACACTGGGAAATGCAGCTGAAGGGGTGTGGGAAGACTCCCTACTCTAGGACAGCGGATGGAAGGAAGGTGCTGCGATCCTCCATCAGGGAGTACCTCTGCAGTGAGGTGGGTGCGGCTTCCTTCACACCCCATCACTTGGTATTGACCCACCACTGTCATCTCCATCAGCCATCTCTTGTCATTGATCCATCACGGTCATCTCCATCACACATCTGCTGACATTGACCTACCACTGCCATCTTCATCACCCATCTCATGTCATTGACCCACCACTGCTATCACCCATCTCATGTCATTGACCCATCACTGCCATCTCCATCACCCATCTCATGTCATTGACTTACCACTGCCATCTCCATCACTCATGTCATTGACCCACCACTGCCATCTCCATCACCCATCTCATGTCATTGACCCACCACTGCCATCTCCATCACCCATCTCATGCCATTGACCCATCACTGCCATTTCCATCACCCATCACATGTCATTGACCCATCACGTTCATCTCTATCACTCATCTCTTTCATTGTCCCACCACTGCCATCTCCATCGCTCATCTCTTGTCATTGACCCATCATTGTCATCTCCATCGCTCATCTCTTGTCATTGTCCCATCACTGTCATCTCCATCACTCATCTCTTGTCATTGTCCCATCACTGCCATCTCCATCACCCATCTCCACTCCTCCCATCACTTGCTCTAATTCTCCACTCCCTATCCCATCAAATCTCTCTTTCCACATTTCTCCCCTCTTAGTCGTGGTGTTCTCCTTCTACCCTCTCAGTCGTGGTCTTCTCCTTCTGCCCTCTTAGTCATGATCTTTTCCTTCTCCCCTCTCAGTCGTGGTCTTCTCCTTCTGCCCTCTCAGTCATGGTCTTCTCCTTCTGCCCTCTATTCTGAGGACATTCACTCTCTTCAGTGGCCATTGACTGCCTTTAGTTCCACGTATGTAGCTCCTCTTGAAGCCTGTAACACTGCTAACAAATCCGTAACTGCAAAGAAATGGTTACCCATAACCACTGATGTTCAAAAGGAATTCGCCAAAGAAACTGGAGTATATTGTTTGCATCCCACAAGACTTGTGCAGCTGACTGTGCACAGCTGTGGTATTTGCAAGAGTCGCTCCTTGGATGTATTTTGATTGATGGATTACCAAAACTTAATATGGGTCATTAAATGAAAATTGTCCTGGTTTCAGGCCATGTTTCACCTGGGTATTCCCACAACCCGGGCCGTGACCTGTGTGACATCTGACACGATGGTTGAGCGAGATGTGAACTATACAGGAGACATCATCGAAGAGAGGGCAACGGTCATCCTACGCATTGCCCCAACATTCCTGCGGTGAGTCGTCATGTGTAGGCTGAACAAATTTGGGATGGGTTTATACTGTATTTTGGTGTGGGTGGAATTCAAATTTTGTGCATTTAGGGTTTGGTCTAGTTTCAGTGTTCATAATTATGCCAGGAATACTTTGCTAAGATTTCAGTGCAAATGGTTTGAGGATGGGTCACATTCCAATGCACAAGATTGTGGGAGCATGATTGTGGGAGCATTCCCTAAGATTGAATTTATAGATATCCATTGGCATGGATGTGGTTTTATCTGGACACTTTCTTCCTTGCAAAGCCAGGCAACTCATCTAGTATATACTGTATATAGTTTTATATATACATATATATATAATATATATGTGTGTGTATGCATGTACAGTGTATATATATATTATAAAACAATACTGTTCTCTGTCTGCTTATCTAACAGGCTCATAAGGGTGATTCATAGATTTAAATGTTTTTTAAATTCGTCCGTGGGTGGAATCTTGGGATCACAATTTAAAAATGGCACTTATCTCCATCAGTTTGTAAGTATGGGGCTGTAATTTTGTGTGCGATCTAGCAGGGCCATTGGAGTGGTTCGTAGATTTAACTTTTTTCGAAATTGGGGAGAGAGAGAGAGAGAGAGAGAGAGAGAGAGAGAGAGAGAGAGAGAGAGAGAGAGAGAGAGAGAGAGAGAGAGAGAGAGAGAGAGAGCATATGTGAATATGTGTGTTTAAACAACAATTACAACACAAAACATGCTATACATAAACCACAGTATTGACGGCAAGAAGAAGTGCACAACCCAAGCCTAACATTGTTATTGTTGATGATCGTAATATTACCACAAGATTATTTACGAGAATTTTGACATTTTTTTTCTAACATGAGGTAAACTTAAAATAGGATTGTGTTACATGGATTCATGTCTACAAACACGTAACGGCGTCCTTAAAAAAAGGATATTGCGTTTTAGACGTCCTCATCTGGGTGGTGTCCTAAGCTTTTCTTCAAAATAACATCTACGAACTTCCACATTAATATATGTACTTGTAATGGTGTTATTAAAATATTGTAAATTGTAAATGATGCTGATGTCCGTAGGTTTAAATGAAACGCACATGCGTTCGTTTTTCCGTTTCAAGCTTCCACACTTACGCATGCATGCTAGTATAATTACACGTAACTCGCCGCAATAGTAGATGATGCTAAAAACCATCGTCTTAATAAAATTAGTTGGCATCTTATGCTTTATAAATATTTCTTGGAATGTGGGAGGTGTGAACAAAGTTAAATTAAAAGCTAACGATATGAAAATAACAAATATTTTAGAAACGCAGTCGGCAAACATTACCATTTTGTTGAAGTGTAGTTCTTTACCTGATACCATCAAGTGCTTGTCATGAACTAACACAGGAATTGCGTCCCACTGCCATCTCACAAATCTGTTACCTAGCTTCAGGGATAAACGCATGTTCATTAATCTATGGAAAAGTTATAACAGTCAAACGTGGCTGGTTTGATGTAGTCTCGTGTTACTTAAACGCAGAATAATAATTATTAATTTACCTTTTGTTATATATGTCCAGAGCCGTGCGGCATATTATATGCATAATAAAGAAAACATATTACACATAAGAGTACACGTCAACAGGAAGGTGGACGAGACACCACTCGATCATTAATTGCATAAATAACACTACTTTCTGACGTACCGGTGACATCCACACGCGCACGCATCCACGCGTATACCAACAACAAATACGTGCAACTGGTGCAAGTGGTGCACATTTGCAATATAAAATATAGGATATTTAGCAACCATCGTATCCACAACATTCCCTCCCATAATTACTCGATGCGCTTATCAATTGTCCCTTTTTCATTCGGTCTTCTATGCAGCAAACGGAAATCCATAGCAATGTTGGGACCAGTGGGGACTAATGTTAAGAACTCTGACCAAGCCGGCATCATTTCGGGTGTTGTGGTATACTCGTCTCTGCCATGTCTCGGCGTTTATAAATGCCATCCTTACAACCTCGTTAAGACCAGATATGTGCGTAAATCACTACACCAACGAACTGGGCTGTTAACGACGTCTGTAAGTGGGCGCGCTTATGCCAAACACATGTTACAGGGACTAACGGTGGCGTCGGGCTGTGTTATATGTTCTGTTTGGCCACCGTCGAGAGTAAATGTAAAAAAGTAGAAATCCTTGAATGATATTAATTTGTGGATGAATCAAATTATACTTGAAGTTTCACTTTGTAGCTTTGGTTCCTTTGAGATTTTCAAGCAGCCAGATGCTGTGACTGGGAGAGCCGGCCCCAGTGTGGGGCAGACAGACCTGCTCATACAACTACTGGACTACTGCATCCACCACTACTACCCTCAGGTGGGGTAACCTCTCTGTAATGGCCTTACCAATGCAGCAATGAGCAGTGCATATCAGCAACACATAGTCGAGTGCTATAGTGTAGTTAGGATGTCGGACTACCAATCGAGAGAATCCGGTTTGAACACGTAGGGAATTTCATTCACTCCTCATTGCATCAGTTCAATAAACTGCATAAACGAGTAGTGTTTGTATATGAACCAATTGTATTCTCGCATTAACTGTAATAGTGCTGAATGCTTCCCGGGGATGTTGAGATAGTGTTTGAAGCTTTGAATGAGCAGGCCTGCCAAGAGGTGAAGTGTAAATGCTTTGAGCAATCTCAAAGACAGGTTATCATGCTATACAAGAAATTACATTTACCAGATTACCTTTGACTAGTTTATGAACTCCTGTTGCAGTGTTGTTATGATTCAGTTATGAACTCCTGTTGCAGTGTTGTTATGATTCAGTTATGAACTCCTGTTGCAGTGTTGTTATGATTCAGTTATGAACTCCTGTTGCAGTGTTGTTATAATTCAGTTATGAACTCCTGTTGCAGTGTTGTTATAATTCAGTTATGAACTCCTGTTGCAGTGTTGTTATGATTCAGTTATGAACTCCTGTTGCAGTGTTGTTATGATTCAGTTATGAACTCCTGTTGCAGTGTTGTTATGATTCAGTTATGAACTCCTGTTGCAGTGTTGTTATGATTCAGTTATGAACTCCTGTTGCAGTGTTGTTATAATTCAGTTATGAACTCCTGTTGCAGTGTTGTTATAATTCAGTTATGAACTCCTGTTGCAGTGTTGTTATGATTCAGTTATGAACTCCTGTTGCAGTGTTGTTATGATTCAGTTATGAACTCCTGTTGCAGTGTTGTTATAATTCAGTTATGAACTCCTGTTGCAGTGTTGTTATAATTCAGTTATGAACTCCTGTTGCAGTGTTGTTATGATTCAGTTATGAACTCCTGTTGCAGTGTTGTTATAATTCAGTTATGAACTCCTGTTGCAGTGTTGTTATGATTCAGTTATGAACTCCTGTTGCAGTGTTGTTATGATTCAGTTATGAACTCCTGTTGCAGTGTTGTTATGATTAATGCAGCGATATTACAAGTTATTAGACAACAATAAATGTTATAAAAAATAATTCCGAAGTCTGTAGCAAAACAATTTTCTGCCATATTTATATAAATATATTGTCGGTCCTTTCTCATGGCGACTTTCATATATTGTTTTCATTTTTTAATATGATAAAATAGACATATTGAAGATTTAAAAACAAAATATGGGACAACTTAATGTGGTTATACCTGCCAAAGATAGGGGTTTGAAGTTACATGTCCGATTCATGTGATACTATGCGAAACACATAGGCCTCCCCTCCCGTCTTGCAACATCTCATGTCTCTATAATATTACACATTATATACTTTTTATGGCTTTCTGGTACAGAGAATACTTGAACCATCATGTTTAATGTAAATTCAATGCACGGTTTAATAATTTTCTTGTTGCTTAAGTTGAACATATGGTCAAATATATTCAGCAATATATATTTTAAGTTACAATAATTTTGTTTTTGACACAACATAACACAATTAACATGACATGTTCTTAGCAGTCCCACCAGCATAGAGTAGTTGGTTAACACATATTTTGCTTTAACGGTAAGTGATTGGTGTACTAGCAATGAAACCACAACAATAACGTTTTAAAAATAAGTATTGGCACAACATTTACAAAAATGTATGCATTTCACCTATCGCGTTGATCCATTTATTGCAGAAGAGTTGGCACAGTTTCATGATGTAATCATGTAATTAACTTATGATTGACCATTTAATGATAACAATATGCTATCCATTACATTTGGTAAAAATGTTGTAAATTTAACACAACTGGTGCCTCTAGAATAACAGCACTTATTGTTCAAATATATCATCATCATCCAGAGTATTTTTGTCGGCTAGAATGTCAAACACTGCCGGCAGAGGTAAATGATGTTTCTTGGTATAACATTTCCCATTCTTTATATCCTGCTTTGCCTATTTAGACCAGCCTCATGCTTGTGTCTTTAAAAAGATGGTGTCCTTTACCACTTGTTGTCATACTTTACAGCAATGAAGTCATCGTCTATATACATAACTTTTTCTGTGTATTTGATGATCTATCACATATGGGGGTGAACACTAGCAGGATCTTCAGTAATATCGCGTTATGTGACATCAGTGGTGGTTATGTCATTAGTGTTGGCCGTGTCGGCTGTGTCAGCAGTGAAGCTGCGCCAGCAGTAGCAGTATGAACCTTAAACATTATGATGCGTCTTGCTGTCCTGCCCGGACATATATGCTGGAACGTATTTGGCATAGCTACATCCATACAAGCAAATATCTGTTTCACATGTACATTTGGCCTCAACTTGTGACCATATCATGAGTGGTCATGAGGCTGTTGAAGTGTGGTAGTGTTCCATGAATTAATGACGCCACAGCTGCCTTTGACTGAGATGGAGGATGCACGGACAACCGACATCTTGGTTTCTTTTGTAACGAAGTGGTTGAAGAATGTTTTTTGTCCCACAATATGACTCCTTTCTTCACCGCAGGTTCCGCTAACTCTTTACAGCATGGCACACCGTAGTTTTCACCAACTGGTTTTAGCATGGAACACACCTTCGCATGGCCTTCTTCATCGCCTGCTTCCAGACATTATTTTGAGTGGTCACCAAGGTTTGCACGTTGTCAGTGAATTCCTGTTAGAACAGATCCATTGCAGAGCTCACCTCAGTGAGCTTCATGTTCTTGGTGTGTTTCCATGCTATTGCACGTCAGTTCTCATCGTTGATGAAAATTGGTGTTATTAACAATACAAAGCAGGAGTACGTTGTTTATGAAATAATTGATACCCTGAGAAACGTACCAGTACTGCATGAAAGAGAATGCATATACAACACGTGCTGCTGTTAAACTACAAGTTGTGGTGACATGCATTAATGAGAGGGTCAGTACATTATATTTTATGAAAAACAGCTTAATGTTTAGTGTATGCCTGACAACAAAATCGTAATAGCTAAACTCACGTTTGTGTTAAATGTCAAGACATAATGAAGTAACTACTTGATATGGTGTTTTAGTTAAAACTATGTTCCTAAAGCATAGTATTGTGTTGTCCTCATTATACTATTACACTTTAGTGTTAAGCTATATTAACAAATGTCTACAGGAGACATTATGAGAGGCCGGTGATACCACGCAAAATGCATATCCAACGTTAACATGCAAAACACATAGTTAAGATTGGCTTATTCTATGCAACACAACATGGACATAAGGCAAGTTATACACCAATCAAGCATACTCATTTAACATCAATTTCCACAATAAATTATCCACAACATTATCAAATTCATTATCATGTGATATCTACAGCACACCCTGGTAATAATTTCTCAAAATTGTTTTACGAATAATGTCTCTAAAAATGTTAAACTTATGTTTAAATCTCAGGCCTTGCATACACGTGTCGATCTGAAGCTCAGGGTTTTACTGTTAGGTGACATTCATGTGTTATTTCATGTCAAGACAAACTGCATTTCGTGTGGTATCGTATTTGCGGGTATCAATTAGCAAGTTGAATCGGTGTATCTCATCCAGGTTTGTAGTGGGGAACATTTCGTTTTGATCATGTGTGAACTAACCAAAATGCAGTATGCAAAAATTAATCACTCACGCTGGCGCAACCATTTTTACATATTGTTTGCCCACATTTATTATACATCATATGGCATATTAGTTGTGCATATCCTTTTAATTATGTTTGGTTTGAATGGCAGGCTATTTAATGAAATAAAACAAATGTGTCCAAGTTTCGTGAGAATCTACCATATATGTACTTATATTTACACGCTAAGTTTGGGGGAAGTATCGTTGTATCTACCAGTAATCCTGAGGCTCACATGCGTCTTTCTATGTCGGCCTCAGATCTTCCAATTGGCATTATATTTAGAAATAATGTAGTTTTTAAAGCTATTGACTGCCTTGTTGGCAATATGCCTTTCTACCTGTTGGAGAAACAAAAAGCAGTGAGTGACGAGCCACATCCTTAGAGCGTGCCACTGTAATGTTACTTTTGATTTTCTGCACCGTAATTGCTAAGAGCTGAAATGAAATGGTCTGTGGCAGCGAGCATAAGATGACAAGCATAAGTATGGTGATAACTGCTGTGCTTGGTGTCTTCAACCATGAATGGGTTTAAGCTAGGTATAAAGATTTACCAAACCTTCAGACATGTTTTTCTTACAAAAGTTTACTTTGGTTGCAGATCTGGCAGAGCAATGTGGAAGACAAGACTCTGATGTACCTGGCTTTCTTTAGTGAAGTGGTCAAACGAACTGTCCAGTTAGTGGCTGAGTGGCAGTGTGTTGGCTGGTGTCATGGGTTTGTTCTTCCTTATATTTAATGTCACTAAAATATTTTGCTCATTTCATACTCCATAGCAATATATTGTATGTTCTAATTACCTGGAATCATCTTCTCAAGTCAGGTGTGGTAATAGTTTTATCAGGAATCTCACTGAATTAGTAACTCTCTGACCTATTCTCTTAATTGCGGCAACCAAATGCACACACTCAACATAAAAGAGCAATTCGAAAACAAATATTTTTACCCTTGCCTGCATCACTTATAGCTGGTGTTTACTGTTGGAATATCTTGTATTCAGTTTGAACACTTTGTGGGCAAAACATGCAAATTGCAGACAATACTTGAGGCTGATTAAACACAATTTGGTGGGTAGTGTGCCTTCACATGCTTATTCTAATTTTAAGAACATAATCATTAAATTAATACACTATCTGGTTCACCCCACGTTGCCTCAGTTCAGTCAGCAGTATACAAGAGTACCTTGCTGTAAAAAGTTCACTCGACGTTGCCTCAGTTCAGTCAGCAGTATGCAAGAGTACCTGGTACCTTGCTGTAGACAGTTGTTGATATGTAGAAACAAACTGTCTCACTTCTTTCTACCCTTATGCTGTCTAGATGCTGTATTCTATGCGGTGAATGCCACTGGCCAATTCTTCCTTGTTCGTTCACAGAGTCCTCAACACAGACAACATGAGTATAGTTGGAGTGACCATAGACTACGGACCGTATGGATTTATTGATCAGTATGAATCAGGATTTGTCTGCAATTCATCAGGTTTGTAGTTGTTTGGCTCATGGTGTCAGAAATGTTTTGCAGAATTACCATCATTTTTATGGTAAACTATTTTTAGAATAGTGTATTGCTATATTTAGCAACTAACTTTGCATGATATGAACAAAATCTTTTATCAAAGCTGTTTCCGCAATTTAGCATTTGCTCATTTCACATTCATTTCCACAAATGTATCCAATGTACCGAAAGTGTTTGCATGAGTACTACCAAACTTGGCATGAAGAAGAGAGGGCCCATTCAGACTCAATTGTTGTTGAAAATTGAAGTCAAGCCACTAATGATGCCGCCATGTCTGTTCTCACCCGAGACAAATTTCTCAACTCCAAAGTTGAGACAATAAAGCATTATCTTATCTGATCTTATCTAGGAGAACTAGGAACACATGTACACAAACGTACATTCTTTTGAAAACAGTTAGATAATTGTATTACCGGTAACTTAAAATTTTGACTGAGAAAATGTGTTATTTCAAAATAATTGAGGTTTTTTATACACCATCAAACAATCATCAAAGGAGCCCTTAGTTTTTAATTGTTAAATAAAACAGGTATCCTGGGTGCAGGTACCTGCTGAAAGGTCCTGGTTGCAGATGCCTGCTGTATGTTACTGTCCTGGGTGCATATGCCTGCTGTATGTTACTGTCCTGGGTGCAGATGCCTACTTTATGTTGCTGTCCTGGGTGCAGATGCCTGCTGTATGTTGCTGTCCTGGGTGCAGGTGCCTGTCATATGTTACTGTCCTGTGTGCAAATGCCTGTCATAGGTTATTGTCCTGGGGGCAAATGCCTGCTGTATGTTACTGTCCTGTGTGCAAATGCCTGTCATATGTTACTGTCCTGGGGGCAAATGCCTGCTGTATGTTACTGTCCTGGGTGCAGATGCCTGTTGTATGTTACTGTCCTGGATGCAGATGCCTGTCATATGTTACTGTCCTGGGTGTAGGTGCCTATCATATGTCACTGTGCTGGATGCAAATGCCTACTGTATGTTACAGTCCTGGGTGCAGAAGCCTGTCATATGTTACAGTCCTGGATGCAAATGCCTGTTATTTAGTACTGTTCTGGGTGCAGGTGCCTGTTGTATGTTACTGTCCTGGGTGCAGATGCCTGCTGTATGTTACTATCCTGGGTGCAGGTACCTGCTGTATGTTACTGTCCTGGGTGCAGATGCCTGCTGTATGTTACTATCCTGGGTGCAGGTACCTGCTGTATGTTACTGTCCTGGGTGCAGATGCCTGCTGTATGTTACTGTCCTGGGTGCAGATGCCTGCTGTATGTTACTGTCCTGGATGCAGGTCAGAGCTGGTATGCAAAGACGTACATTTACTTTGTTACTTTACTTGAGTAGAAAAGTTTACTTTTCTTGAGTAACGAAGTACGAATAATGTGTATTTTTCCAGAATGTAACAAAGTATTAATAATTTCTGTGTTAATTTTTTGAAGCTCCTAAAATGTTTTCAACGCATTATCCAAGCTGGAAGCTGAAACTGTTTGCGCTGGCACAGATTATCAGTGGGAACAACACACAGTAGCATTTTCTGATTGGTCAATTCACTACCATTAACCAGAATGATCACCAGGTGGCATGCAAGTTGCAAATTTTTTTGGGGCCTTTTAAATAGCGAGTTATAACATTGAACACCATTTTTTTTATCAATGTTCAAGATGTAGATTATAAACAGGAACAACATTAAACTAATTATGCTTGGTATGTGCACCAGCGTATCGGATATGTGCAATGTACAAGACATCAACAAGACATCGCCATCAAGTGACTGCGAGCATGCACTTGTAATGCGATATTATTCCTATATAACTACATGTTTGCCTACATTTGATGCACCGCCATCAGTATTATCCATTCCATCATTCCACATCCAGTGTTATACAATATTACATTTTAGGGCACTTTTAAGGGCCAAATACGGTTCTGGTTTGCATCAACATGTGCTGTTATATTGCTCATTTCAACCGCAGTCCATGCTAACCCATAAGCTCAACACTGACAACAGCACAAACTGATCCAAACTAGAGCAAGAAGTTAACTAGTTAAATAGATGTGATTAAACTTAGAAGAAGTTTGAAGATATTTATGTTTTTGCTTGATACTTCGACATCTACGCTACTAGCTGGTTTGTTAGAAATTGTCATAAAAAATAATGGTTCATCTATGATTTGTAGATTTATTTTTAGTCCTTTTGGTCCAACAGACTATTGCCATCACTCTGTGTCTGCCATTAGCTGCCGTATCTCGGAAACTGTTCAGCAACTTGTTCTCTAATTTTGCATAGACATATCTTAGGGAACTGCCACTATGCTTGAGAAATCTGTATTTGATTGAATCATTCTAAGGACTCCCTAGGACCTCCAAGGGCGCCAAAACTGGTAAATTTTTTACATTTTGTAAAATTTTTCAAAAACGGTCACCTTTTCTCTAATTTTGCATATACATTTCATGTAGTAGTGTCACTGTATACAAGAAATCTGTATTTGATTTAATCATTCTAAAAGCACCTAATGACCCCCCAAAAGGACCCAAAAACTGGTAAATGTTCATATTTTGCACATTTGGTCAAAAACTCTTCAGTAACTTTTTTTCTAATTTTGCTTAGACATTTCATGTGGTAGTGCCACTATACACAAGAAATCTGTATTTGATTTAATCATTCTAAGGGCACCAACGGTCCCCTTGCTAACTAAATTGTCTACTGCAGCAGCAGCTCTATCTTGCTAACAGTCCTTTCCTCAACTAATCCCTTTTCCTACAACATCTGTCAATCCCCACTGTGGAGGAAGGGCCTGCCTGATGGAAACTGTGACTAATCTGTAATTGGTCATTGGCAGAGGCTTATGTCAACACGCAGCACCCACTAGACCCCTGGACTGTTGGGCATACATTTTATGGGTGTCATCCTGAAACAACCAAATGTCAACCATTAGAAGACTTGACATAGTTCCGCTATACACAAGAAATCTGTATTTAATTGAATCATTCTAGTATCATCACATATAGTAAAACATACATTTTACAAGAAAATGTCATCATCATCATTAAGGTTGTTGTAAATTTCACTAGCTGCCATGTCAAGTCCCTTATAATTATGACTAACAGAGTGTTCAAAATCATTCAAGTAAATAGCAAATAACAAAGGAGACAAGTTTTCTCCTTGTGGTAACTCTACATCACATGAAAAAAGGCTGACACAGCCCCCCAAAATGCAAAATTTTTACACTATCTAGTGATGTGGTTTTGAGAAGGGCCCTTGAGACTATCCCCTAACAGTAGATTTTGTTTATTGTGCCACAAACAGAACCTGGTAGCTATTCACCTTCCCAAAACATCTGTCACATGCGGAGTCTGTGTCTTGCATGGGTATCTATTGTTATGCAGTTGTTTTATATGGAGGTTGTCTTTTCTGTTATGTAATTATAAGCAGGAAGTTTGTGAAATATGTTATTCTTAGGCCACAGAAAAGTAATTCCAGGTTTCTCATCAATGCATGTATTTTAAAAATAGGTGCCACAACATTTTATTTTCTATTACAATTATTCCTCTAAATGCAAAGCATGGTGCAATAAGTGAACAGTAAACATGTCAACGTTTTACTTCCATCATATCCCTTAATGATCTGTAACTATGATTCATCAAAACACATTTGAGTAATAATTACCTGCAAGGTTGTTTGATTTCTGCCGGTCAGAAACTGTTTCTGCCTGGTAGAAACGGCAACAATAGGAAATACATGCCACTGATAGGCAAACGTGTTCTTTTTATAGAAAAAGTCAGTTTCTTTCTGTACCTGTCTACGTATGATAACCATTTGTCTGCCCTGCTCACAATAAACAAGAAACATCACATGAATGATAAAAGGAAGATCACTGCCACTTAACTTGTGGATTATTATTATAAAACTGCTCTGCTACTGCTTGGTGGACAGTTAATTCGTGGCTCAAGTTCAAATATATCAGGACGTTTTTCTCACCTGCATGGTAGTTTAGACTCAGTAATGTGCTGGCAGCCATTAAACCTATAGGCTTGTGTGAAAAGGATAGTTGGCAGAAGAACTAACTTCAAAGCACCATTGCATCCATTTAGCCAGGCAGCAGTCACACTGCCCTAGTGTCTGCTGCTATGTAAACCCATAAAGCCTGGAGTAACTAGAGGAATCTACTTTTCCTTGTAAATAATTAAATACCCTGATCACAGAAGCATAATGCAAATTCAACTTTTGTTAACAATTTAATTGAACTTCAGTATTACTGTGTGGTTTACATCCTTGCCGAGTGCCACATTTTGTGCATCTTGCCAACTTACCGCCATTCTCTTCAACAGTAAAAAATGCTCCTAAATGCTGTCCTTTGGCCTACTACCTTAAAACATGGTTACAACACAGCAGCAAATCAGACTTATGTAGAGAGTGAGACCACTGACCCCTGCCCCATGTTTCTGGATTTGTGGTGTGCTCTGGGCAAATTAAAATCCTGTTATATGCAGCTCCAATTCAATCAGGATTATGTCATTAATTGCTACTGTTTTTAAGTCAAAATGCTTGCTATATATATGTACCTTGTGAACAACTACTAGAATATTTTATTTCCAGATGTATCTTCACTGGCATGCATATAGTCACTACTAAACATTAAACATTTTACTTCTATCATAACCCTTAATGATCTGTAACTATGATTTACCAAAAACATTTCATGGGTGTATTCTATAATTACAAATAATTGTTATTTTGAATAGCATTGAATTATCCAGATGATGATACCTTTTAATATGTTGTTGAATTCACCTATTACATTCGCTTCTTTTAGGTATGTGGTCAGTCTCGCATTAATGGAGGCTGTAAACAACTTGCCTATGCAGCTTAATAGTGTAATGCCATGATAGTTGTCTGGGTCATCTATTGACCCCTGCTTTTTGTATATAGGCTTAATGATCCCAATACACCGATCTGTTGGCACAATGCCAGATAATAGAACTACCGGTACGTTAAATATCAATAAATATACTTAGTTCTGTGGGGCTGTGTTCATTTATAACATTATCAATACCACATGCCTTTTTGTTTTATTTGCATTAGTACCTCATCTTGCGTGAATGGTCTGTTTATCTGTTCGTTTGACTGGGAAATCTTTCTTGGATCAAAAGGTATCTCACTAGCTGCAGTTTCACTTTCTGGTTTTTCACAGAGTTTTTCAAAGTGGTTCATAAACTTATTCAGTGAAATATTTCCAAATTGTTCACTGCTGTTACTTGCTTTATTAAGTATATCCCAGTATTCTGCAGGCTTGGTATGTTTTAGGTTGCGCAAGTTTTCATGTAACTGTTTATGGTAGCATTTTGATATTTGTTTTATAAAGCATTTATACCCTCTTGTCAATTCTCTTAACTCTGCATTAGCTTCGTCATTTTAAATTTTCTTTAGTTTACCTTTTGCACTCAAATAATCTGTCCTCTTAGTTTTACACATAAAACATCATCTGGCATAACTTGCTAAGTCTTTGTAGCAGCACATTTGTACTTCCACTGTACATACACACTGTGTGCCACATTTGAATGTCATGCAAGTAATATTTCCATGCAATCCATTTGCATACATAATGTAAAACTTCAACTGCCATTTTCTTCATTTTCATTTTTTGACCCTTACCATGTTCAATGCTCCATAAGTACGCCAATTTTTGTAGCAGTCATAATTTTTGAAACCGTGTAAAGCCCCCTACCAAACCTTTACAAGAATGTAAGGAAACAATGTTAACATTTTTCCGACTTATCACCCATTTGGTCAGCCGGGGTCACATATAGACGTATTAGTCCAAAGGACTTCAGGGACTCTTGGCCCATTTTTTTTCAATATGAACTCTCCACTAACTAAAATGTTCACCAGCTAGTAAGTGTTATTTTTGTAACACTAGATAAATAAAGCTCTTGTTTGGTTTATATGCTTAAATGACCTTGTGAATAGTTTGTTTTACTTCCGGTGGCTGTATTGGCCTTTCTATAAATACTTGAAAAAAGTACTTTTAGGTTTACTTCAAGTACTTTTGTTTACTTTTTACTTGTTCTTCAATAAAAAAAATTAAAGTACCTTTACTAGAGTATCTTTTTTCTTAGTTACTTGAACTTTTACTGAAGTACAAAATAAAACTACTTCTATGGCTCTGGTGCAGGTGCCTGTTATATTTTACTGTCCTCGGTGCAGATGCCTGTTATATTTTACTGTACTGGGTGCAGATGCCTGTGATATGTTACTGTCATGGGTGCAGATGCCTGTTGTATGTTACTGTCCTGGGTGCAGATGCTTGTCATCTGTTACTGCACTGAGTGCAGATGCCTGCTGTATGTAAAGTAAAAGGTAAGTTCTTATATAGCACAGTATTCAGTCCTCAGGACTGCTCAGAGCACTTTACGCTTTACTCCCTGGTAGACCTGTTCAATCGAACACCATCTCAACATCTCTGGGAAGCATTCAGCCATGCTGTAATTAATGCGCAATGATTGTTCATATACAAATATCCACCACTGTCTATTGCCACTACTCAGTCATACAGCTGAGTGAATTGAAGCAATGTAGAGTAAAGGAACTTGCCCAAGGTTTGACACTGCCGCACAGGATTCAAATCCACATTCTCAGTTGCGAGTCTAGAGCTCTTACCACTGCGCTACTGCGCTCCACGTGTTACTATCCTGGGTACAGGTGCCTGTTGTATGTTACTGTCCTGTGTGCAGGTGCCTGTTGTATGTTACTGTCCTGTGTGCAGGTGCCTGTTGTATGTTACTGTCCTGTGTGCAGGTGCCTGTTGTATGTTACTGTCCTGTGTGCAGGTGCCTGTTGTATGTTACTGTCCTGTGTGCAGGTGCCTGTTGTATGTTACTGTCCTGTGTGCAGGTGCCTGTTGTATGTTACTGTCCTGGGTGCAGGTGCCTGTTGTATGTTACTGTCCTGGGTGCAGGTGCCTGTTGTATGTTACTGTCCTGGGTGCAGATGTCTGCCATATATTACTGTCCTGGATGCAGGTACCTGCTGTATGTTAGTGTCCTGTGTGCAGGTGCCTGTCATATGTTAGTGTCCTGGGTGCAGATGTCTGTCATATGTTACTTTTCTGGGTGCAAGTGCCTGCTGTATGTTACTGTCCTGGGTGCAGATGTCTGTCATATATTACTGTCCTGGATGCAGGTACCTACTGTATGTTACTGTCCTGTGTGCAGGTGCCTGTCATATGTTAGTGTCCTGGGTGCAGATGTCTGTCATATGTTACTTTCCTGGGTGCAAGTGCCTGCTGTATGTTACTGTCCTGTGTGCAGGTGCCTGTCATATGTTAGTGTCCTGGGTGCAGATGTCTGTCATATATTACTGTCCTGGATGCAGGTACCTGCTTTATGTTACTGTCCTGGGTGCAGGTGCCTGTCATATGTTAGTGTCCTGGGTGCAGATGTCTGTCATATGTTACTTTCCTGGGTGCAAGTGCCTGCTGTATGTTACTGTCCTGGGTGCAGATGTCTGTCATATATTACTATCCTGGATGCAGGTACCTGCTGTATGTTACTGTCCTGGGTGCAGGTGCCTGTCATATGTTAGTGTCCTGGGTGCAGATGTCTGTCATATGTTACTTTCCTGGGTGCAAGTGCCTGCTGTATGTTACTGTCCTGGGTGCAGATGTCTGTCATATATTACTGTCCTGGATGCAGGTACCTGCTGTATGTTACTGTCCTGGGTGCAGGTGCCTGTCACATGTTAGTGTCCTGGGTGCAGATGCCTGTCACATGTTACTGTCCTGGGTGCAGATGCCTGTCATATGTTATTGTCATAACATAACATAAGAATTCTT
The DNA here is from genome assembly GCA_963995525.1 of Escarpia spicata. Classification (NCBI taxonomy): domain Eukaryota; kingdom Metazoa; phylum Annelida; class Polychaeta; order Sabellida; family Siboglinidae; genus Escarpia; species Escarpia spicata. Next base: position 38,973,179 of record OZ023209.1, on the reverse strand, counting down.
TTTACAACATGCTCTCATACATTTCACAAGTATTTCAGAAAGATGATGTTGTTGAATAAGTGATGCCACATGAGGGTGTGAGTGACGAATGAATTAGTAATGGAAACAGTAAGTAGTACAACAAGCAGGAGTTGTACACACATACATATTCAGACTAAAAATACTGGCTGGTATCACAAATGTCCAAGGAATCACCGAGTGTTGTTAGGTAAGAATGTCCATTTGTATCCAATAAACAGACTGAACAGACAGACACATCTCCAGACTTTAGCTTACTACAAAAGTTTTAAATAATAAGATGCTGTAGGCCTGTAACATGGTTGGATTTTTGGAGAGTGTATCTTTTATCTGCAACTGCAAACTCATAAAAAACCTGCAACTCAACTTGAGGCTCACCAAAAAATCTCCAGCTACACTCCTTTTGTGGCTCACAAATACCATTCGACTATAGACAATCGCCTAAATCACAGTTGTGACGGGTTCTTGTCCATTTGAAATAGAGGCATTGTTTGTTGACATTCCCGTAGTACCAGTAGTTGCAGTACATAGCAAATTATCCAGACTTGTTTATCACAAAAGCCCCAAATATTGAGACACTACGAAAACTGCAGAAAAATTGCTTCTTTGTCTTCTTCTACCACTGGTTACTTAGAGGTGTACCTTAAATTCTTTATTAGCTTACCAACTACTGATGTGTGTAGATGTTTTGAGTGAGTGAATTATAAGTTAATGCATGTACTAAAATGTTTGGAATTTTTTTACTTGTGACATTTTCAAAGCATTTTGAACTTGAAATGTACTTATTAAATATCCAAATGGTTTAATTTGTGTAAGCATGAGCCTAGAACTGAAGCAGTTGGAGTTGTTAGGCACCTGCCTCACATTTACAACGGTCGCCCATTTGTGTGTTTAGATAACAGAGGTCGCTACGCATTCGACTGCCAGCCAGACATCTGCAAGTGGAACTGTCGCAAGTTGGCAGAGGCCCTGGAATCTGTGTTGCCAATGTCACAGATGGAGGATGTTTTGCAGTCATATGATGGTCAATATGAAGAATTCTATCACCACAAAATGATGAAGAAGGTGAGTTGTATCACTGTGTGATTCATTCCATTTAATCTTACCTTCAAGTAATGCAGATTTTGTTTTATGGTAATTGTGGAGTAAACCCTCATTTGAAGAGGTGCATTTGAAGGTTTCTTGGGAAGTGGGTGCAGTTGGAGGGTTGTGATCAGGCTAGGTCTTGGATTCATTATGTAGTTCATATATGTACTCTCCTAACAGTAGAGTGTCAGTGTCAATCCAATGAGTGAATGCAAATTGTTTCTAAATGTTTTGTTTGTTCCAGTTTGGTCTGATGAAAAGTTATCCAGAAGATAAGTAAGTCATCATAACCATTGTTTTGAGTTTGCCGTAATTATATATCACTGGGGTCATGCCCATGCACACACACACACACACACACACATGAATCCACATTTATTAAAAGTATTCAACAGGTTGTTTAGCACATTGCAAATTTGTTGTTCTTCTCTTGTTTCCCTGTTTCCCTGTCTGTCAGGGGTAAGGCTGGCCTTTTTTCCCCTTCACTGATCTTGCACTGCTCTCTCCACCAACCATTTCCACTTCCCACTATCTTTCATTCTCATTCTCTATTCCTGTACCAATCCCTCTAGATCTCAACATTCATTTTGAACTATTCTGACACTCCCGGTCCACACACCACAGTATACAAGATCACGGTTATGGAGAAAAATGTTAAAGAGAAAAATTGGGCATGTGAGCTTATAAGGATGCTACTGAAATGGTCCCCAGATCATTCCAAGTCCATTGTCTGAGCCTGTGCAATGACAGCAATGTACTAGTGACACACAAACTAAGAACACACAGAAGAGTTCCAGTGGTATTAATTCAAATTACAGAGAAAGACACATTCCCAACAATGAGCTGGTAGCGGGTGAGGTAAGATTGCATCTGTGATGTGGTAAAGTACAACTCATTCTAATAAGTACTAATTATTATTATTATTATTATAAACGTATCTATATGTACATGTATATATATATTTATATATATATATATACATGTACATGTACATATACATATGTTTATAATCCACAAGTATTAGTTGTAATTATTGTTAATTTTCCAGAGAAAAATGTACAGTTTACTGTACAAACTATAAACACGGTATGTCCTTTATTATTATATTGTAACTAAATATAAAAATACTGAGTGTCATAACTGTTCCAAATTAGTCCACTGTCTTAGGGGTTTGAATGTTCATTTTTGGAAGAAATCACCAAATTTGGCACAGGTGACATTTGATAGGTACTAATCAAATCCTGATATAGGACACACATTTTGGGATTCATTAACACCCCGTAATTAGCATAAATCCAAAATGGCCACCGCTGATATAGGTGTATATATATAAAACCCAATATGGTCCTATCTCGGCTAATAATAGGCAGATTCCGATGAGTTTGGTATGCATTACGATAGTTTTGGGTATGCCCGATCGAAATTACCCGCACATGTATCCAGCATGATAGATCGCTCTCTCGACATGCTCTGTCAGGGCTGCCTTGATTGGTGGCAGGTACTAGAACATGCGAGATGACTGAATGAATATCTGCTGGGAGGCTTGGTTGACTTCCGTCAGAGAGCAAGACACAGAGTACAGTAAGATGACGAAACTCTCAATGACATTAATATCCTCCGAAAACAGTGTGAGAGGCCTTTCCATCAGGTTAGCTATGGGCGTATGTTCCACTTTCCATACGCAGATTTCTTTCCCATGCCGGATTATTAATGAAGAATGTGTTGTTGGACCTTGTCATGGCATGGAATGTGGAGAGAGCGTATGCCTTGGTGGAAGACAAGGTGTTGCAAATGTCATCAATGGAAATACATCTGAACTTTTTGCCCATTCCAAACAACACTCACAATTTCTCTGCACCAGTCTCAGCAGAGAAAGGGATCCCCAGGGCATGTCAGTGTCGTTTGCAATGATCAGTATGAGCTTGTAGTCTTGTGACATTGCATTTACTGCAAACAACATAACTCTCGTATCAAGCTCTTCATGGTTGCATGGACTGAGAGGATACCCTGTTTGAATCATAAGGTCGTCATTGCATAGTGCAGGATTCTGGAGGATGTTCTCATAACATTGCAAGTTGTAATAACGACCTTCCCCTTGTAGAAGACGGACTGTGCGAACGATTCTGGTAGATACTGGAATAGTGACCTTGACCTTGGATGATAACAAAAACCTCTGATCGATCGGGCATACCCAAAACTATCGTAATCCATACTAATTGAAATCGGCCTATTATTAGCTAAGATATGACCATATCAGGTTTTAGCCTATATTGGTGGTGGCCATTTTGGATTCATGCTAATTAGGGGGTGTTAACGAATACCCAAAATGTGTGTCCTATATCAGGATTTGATAAGTACCCATCAGAGGTAATCTTTGACAAACTTGGTGATTTCTTCCAAAAGTGAACATTAAGTCCAAAAACCCAAAGACAGCAAACTATAATTGACTACAAAAGGTGAATATTTACATTCTTAACTATTTCTTCATTAATAATAATCATACACAATACATTCAAAGGTGAATTATGAAGCTTGGAGACTAAAAAAAAATGGAAATAAAATGTTTATGTTGCAGGGAAATATTCTCCACTTTCCTGACAACATTGGAGAAAACAGGAGCAGATTTTACAAATTGTTTCCGTGCTCTCAGCAAGCTTCCTATGCTGGGGTCATGCCTTGACCTTGCTAACATCAAGAGTTACCTGTTATCACAATGCTCTTCAGCTGAAGAGCTACAGAAAGCTGCTAAGCCAAGACTTAATCCAGGGTTTGTATTATTTGTATTCCAATACAGAGAAACCTCTGCCTGTTGAAGAAAACCATGTATACATATTGTATGGATGAAGAGCATTGATCTACTTACAAGCAAACTTATAATTTCAAGTAAGACAGTTATTGAAACATGATTATGGAGACAATGTGTCATTTTTTTATGGTAATTTTATTTGCTTTGCATTCTGCTGACTTGGCTATTACCTGAAGTAATTATAGTTGGTTGTATGTGTTATATCCTATAATTGTATATGTAAGCATAAATTTAGCTTAAATAATTGAAATAAACAAGTTTTTGAATACAATACTCAGTTATCCTAAACATATCCTCAATATTAATGGAAGTATTTATTTCTCACTTAAAAAATGTAGATTAAGTTGAGTAAGATACATGGAGTGAATTATAATGGTAGTGAAGGAACAGCATAGATTAATTATATATAAGAAATTATTCTCACCGAGAAATATAAATAAATGGAATAGATTATCTGTTGTTTGTGTAAATGCCAGCAGCAGGAATTTGTTTAAAATTGACAAATACCTCAGAAGGGCAGAATACACACAGATGGACTATGTTAAAATTATTCTTTGTCTACTTGCCATCTGGATTTTGTTGCTCTTGTTCTAGTTGTTTCCAATGCTCAGCAACATTCTGTTAACTGACTAGTCTGTGTATATTGTGGTTACAATATTATAGTCTTGTGAGGTCTCTTTCAGTCAGCCTTTTCAGAACATTATCGCCAAACCGACGTATCTATGCTGGCACTGAGGGTGGTCACTGCTAGAGTGCATGTTGTCGTCATGCTCAATTGTTCAGTTATGTCCCAAATTGAGACCGGACCAACATTAATGTGATCTCCGAGTCATGAGGGATACACAGTCCCCAATGATGAGAACCAGATTTTTACACCAAATATCATGCCTGCCTGGTCCAACGGTCTCATTAAATTATATTAAAAATAAGCCTTCAAATGGTCAGAGATTTTCGCTGAACATTCTTCAGAATAGCTAATTTCTATGCAAATGAGTTCTTTTTAACATATCCAGTACATGATTTTACCTCGTAGTTGTAGAGTCTTGTCAACTTAGAAGTTGGTGTGCTATGATGACATGCCAAAAAGAACTTGTTTGCATAGGTCAGAGATTTTGTTTCAGTAATCAATCATTTAGTTCCAATTGTAGATATTTTTAAATTACAAAATGGCACAATGAGATGCAGTTATACGTAGACTCGCCATCAAGTGGAGTCAGAGCACTGACCATGTCCATAAGGGTCAGTAAAGAGTAGAAGGTTGCCATGGTTGCAGTGAGCTGCAGATGATGATGCTGCTTGCTGAAATGGATCCCACTATCTTGGAACAGTTCAGGGCCAGCACTGATATGATTGCTAAGGAGCTGGAAAGGATGAAGAAGTCGAAAGAGTTGCAGGTAAATATATTGTAGTAAAGTCACATTGATAGTTCCAGATGGTGTTGGTCATGACTGTACCACTCATGAGAACAGTGCAGACGCTGCACCCCATATCAAAGACAAAGCCAACAACTCCAGGAAATCCCTATTTAATTACTAATTCAACCATTCTCATGGATGGCTGAGCAGTATTGTGTATTTAAATAATGACTTATACTTCCCAAACATTAAGGCATACATGTAACAGCCAAAACCCAAAGCAAAGATATTATTGGCTGTGGGTAAATTCAGTGTTTAAAAAGGCAATCTGCGAGAGAGTATCGAGATGTATGTAATCGGTAGTGTCCCCCGGCATACGAGGATGTAGAGAATGTGGAACTCCAAGTCTCAGTTGGCTGTAGAAAGAAAGATGACTGTCAACACTGACACACTGTGTTCGGTCGGCAAGGTAAGAGGCGAGCCAGCAAAGTGTGCTGGAAAGGATGAAGAAGTCAAACTTAATGTGGCAGTTTGGTTTAGTTCAGTGAGAAGAATGTTGTGGGCAATCATATTGAAGTTCACAGCAGTGCTAAGGTTAAGTAATACCAGTATAACATGCTTATGAACATCCAGTGATTGTAAAAAATCAAAATACAATCATTGTCTCAATGCAGGGGGGCAGGCAGTAGGCACTCTAAAAAAGGATCTCTGATTGAAACTGTAATTTGTAAAAGGACCTTTATGTTAGTTTTTGTTTGTCATAGTAACTGTGAAGATGTGCTATGTTTCTGTGATGACTATGATTGACAGGGATTGACAGAAGAGAAAAAGCAGATGCAGGATGAGAGTTTATGGAAAGATTGGCTCAATAAATATGTGAATCGACTGAAGAAAGAAATGGATGGAGACATGACAGAAAGCTCTCAGAAAGCAGCAGCTGAAACCAGAGTCAAACTGATGAACAGTAACAACCCCAGGTATGATATTGTTTACAAATGTTTAGTGATTATTCACATTTTGGTCTGGTCTATAACTATCTCGCACATTATTTTATTAAATAGAACTGTAAACAGGTTAGTTTCTTACACTTGAGTTAACAAGATTATGTGATTTAACAAGATTATAACCCAGGTCATTCCAATGGTAAGTGGACGAGGAAGTCTGTGGTCTATCAAGAGATCTACGTGAAAGAGAACAGCCAAATTATAAAGAAAGATCATTAACAAAATTAGAACTGCACAAGCATGATGTATAGGCCAAATGATGAAAAAGAGAAAGAACAAAAGGAAAGATTTAAGGGAAAAGATTGAGAGGATGCCAGAGAATAAAAATACCAACATCTGTGACAGACATGTCACTTAGAAGAATATCTATATGTAACATCTATATGTAACTATATGCCCGTAAGAAATATTTTTTGTTTTTTGTTTAAACATATTCACACTGTTAGCATTTTCATAATAAGCAGATAATTTGTTTTGTTCACTATGTGAGAATGAATACTTTCTGATATCTAATGTACATTTTTCCTTCACTAAGGTCACTTTGTAGGTTCTTCTATCTTTCTTGAATGAGAAAAAAAATTTCTGTCAATATTTTGGTAACTATTTAGTACCTGGTCTTCTCTTAATCTGCTTGTGATATGATAGCTGTTGATCCTACTGAACGTTTCCCTCCATCTAGCAGTCAATATGATAACGTTGACGGATTGAACATTTCAATAAATTAAGAACGTTTGGCCAACAATGTCAAAAGTCATAATTTATAGACATAATCACATATAAATTTTTGATTACAATGTTTTGATATGTATTACCATATGGTGGCTTGAAAGGTTTGTCACTCAGTAACATATCGGGCATTCAAGTTTTAATGGAAAGTGCTCTGGGTAGTTTTTTTTACTAGATTGGGCACTAAATATACAGGTATTATATATATATATATAAATATTATTATTATTATTGCAAACTCAAACAATGCTGGGAGAAATGTGAAATGACCACTCCATGTCTGCAGGTTTCTTCTTGTCATAGGTACATTCTGCGAAACTACATTGCACAGAATGCAATAGACTCTGCAGAGAAGGGTGATTACTCCGAGGTGAACAGAGTTCTGAAGCTACTGTCAACACCATATGATGACAATGTGACACTCACTACATCCAGTGAGATCACCAGTAAGTGTCAGTGCCTCATTAAGGCCAGCTTGTCTCTTATCAACCAAGGGTGGTAATAGGAAGTTCATTGAATCAATTATACTTCATCCCACTTCCTGTGTTGGGTGGTCTTGACTGGGGCAACCAGGCAAGTATGCCCAAAATCAAAGAGCAATGCCAGGCATTTGTACTTAACCCTGCCAGCCACCTTATTAACGAACATTTCAAATGTCTTGTACACAATTTGCTTGTTCCATTGGCAAAAATTCAAATCATGCTTACATTGTATACTGAATGACGAGGTCTACAATCATATACAGCAACGGGTACATAATAATAAAACACAAGCTATTAGAATGCACATAGTTTATTCTACAAGATTGTATGATAGAACATACCAAAACATCATTGTCATCAAACTATGATCACAATTAATTTACATCACATGTAAGCATGTGAGCCTGTTTGTTCTACTGGTTTAATTATAATTATTAGTGAAATCATAACATTTCATTTAATATACAGCTACTTGGTTCAACCATGTCGATGATCTTGACCTAGTTTGCTTTCACTAAACTAATGTATTTAAAAATGAAAGAAAGAGCTGACAGAACTGTAGGGATGTGCCCTTCCCATTCATTGGAAAGTTGACACGACTATGAATGTGTAATTATGTTCTGTTTCAGGCAGCCTTCCTGGGGAATCAGCCGTGCTGGAAGAAGCAATTCCTGGGGATAGCAAACTACGAACCAGCACAGGAATCTGTTATGATGACAAACCGCCAGCTTGCTCCAAAGGATTTAAGGTGTCCTGCTCATCATAAACTGCTCAATATCACAGCTCTGTAACAAGAGCAACAAAGAAAATGACTTCCTGTAACAAATGCTCTCTCTGCCTAGTTTACATATCATTTATTAGTTAGCACACTGTTTTCAGCCCCGAGAACATTGTTTGGGCAATTGGTCTTGGGTGGTGCATGTTTTATCAAAACGTTTTACTCTTGATCAAAACTGAAAGTTTGGCACCCAAGATGCAAACCGTTTAAAAGGAAAACGTTAACATACACACATACATGAATACGTACATATATAAATTATCACGTTTTTATGCAATACATCTTGTATATTAGCTGTCATAGAATTGTTTTAAGCATTCGTGATGTTCAAATGGCAATAACTCGAAAACTAAAAATAAATCCTGTGTTCATCCAGTGGATTTGTAGACAAGATTGTTAGCTTTACGGTGATGTTAACAAAAGTAAATTCCATTATTGCAATGTCATGTACAATGGATCTACACAAATTACAATAATCGAATTTAATGTATAAAATTTATGATATTGTGGATGTAGATCTATACCAGCGATTCTTAACCCATCCCAAAATTGGATCACCAAGAGTGTCCATTGATTGTCTTAACAAACCGTTATTGTCCCGCTTGCCCTACCAGATACATTAATTCTAAACACTGTATGGTATAATATCAAACAGCAGTAAGCCATGTTCTGTTTGATAGCGCTGAGAATGAGTATTGCACGCAATAAACGAAACTCTGTGTCCTTTTCGTTTCACTCTTTATTGAAGCTATCATACGCCTTCACAGACAAATTTCACTTATTCACAATGCACAATTTTTGTCCATGTTCACTTCACTTTCTCATAACCCGTAAGGATCATTGCGGCACCACTGACGACTTTTTAACCAGCTCTCCATGTTTCCTTGTTCTCCACAGCCCTCTTGGAGTCGGCGAACTCCAGTCCTGTCCACTCTTTGATGTTGTCTTCCCACATCTTCTTCCGTCTACCTCTTCATCTCCCCCCTCTCACTGTACCTTGCAAGATGGTCTTTGCAAGGCCAGATAATCGTGAAACATGGCCGTACCTCTTCTATTTGTGCTTCGTGACCGTTGTAAAGAGGTCTTCGTATGGTCCAAAGGCTTGTTTGATCTTGTTGCGAACGTTTTCATTAGTAACATGGTCTTTGTATGATATGCACAAGATCTTCCGAAAGCACCTTATTTCCGTGGCTTGTATCCTCTTCTGTAGATCTGCTGAGAGGGTCCATGTTTCAGAAGCATATAGAAAGATGGACATGACAAGGGAGCGCATCAGCCTTATTTTTGAACTGACATTGATGTTACTGTCGTTCCATATGGGTTTCAACCTTGTAAGTGCTGCTGTTGTCTGTGCAATCCTGGCAAGTATCTCAGGTTTGTAACCCTCGTTTGTGATGATTGATCCCAAGTATTTGAAGCTTGTTACTGTTTCAAGTCTCTGTCCATTAACTTTGACCTCTGTGTTGATGCCTTGTGTGTCGTTTGTCATCAGTTTGGTCTTTTCGGCACTGATCTCCATGCTGTATGGTGTAGAGGTTTTGTCAAGGCCACCAAATTGACTAATTCTTGTTCTTCTCCTGCTAAGCCGTTGATGTCATGAGCAAAGCGAAGGTTGGTGATTATCCTGCCTCCAATGCTGATAGTGCCTTGATGGTTATCCAAGGTATTATTCATGATCCTTTCCAGAAAGATGTTGAAAAGGGTGGGTGATATTAGGCATCCTTGTCGAACTCCCACTGTTGTTCGAAATCAGTTTCCTATGCAGCCATTGAAGATGACTGCACTGGTGGCCTTGTCATATCGGTGTTCAATGGTTTGGACAAGATTGGAGCCAATGTTGTACTTCCTCATGGTCGCCCATAGGGTCGCATGCCATACCCTATCAAAGGCCTTCTTAAAGTCTATGAAGACATGGTACAGGCTTTACTGATGTTGAAGATGTTTTTTCTCGCAAAGGATTCTAAGGTTGAAGATCTGTTCACTGGTGCTCCGTCCTGCTCAAAAACCCGCCTGTTCTTCAGTGATGATCTTTTCCGCCTGGGGTTGAGTCTGTTGAGTAGGATCTTCTGCATGACTTTGCTCAGGTGACTGATGAGGCTGGTTGTTCTATCAGCTATAGGTTGCCTTTCTTGGGAAGCGTGATGATCAGTGACAGGGTTCATGGGGTGCCCATTCTCCTATCTGCCAGATCTTGTTGCAGATTGTTGTGAGCAAGGCTTCTCCTCCAGCTTGAACCAGTTCTGCTGGTATGTTGTCAATTCCGGCTGACTTTCCTTTTTTTTCACAGATTTCTTCAATTTCACAACATTGTTCTATTATCCAGTTATCTTTTGCTCTTCTCTTGTCTGATCTTCCTGTTGACTTCTCTGTATTTTGCTGCTCCTTCGGGATCACGTTTTCTTTTTTCAGTTCTCTTCTTTTGTTACAGAGATCGAGAATGTCTGCTGTGACCCATGGTTTCTTTGTCTGATGATGTTTGCTGAGGATCTCGCTGCCTGCATAGGTCATTATTTTGTTGAAGGTGTTAGTTAGCAAGTTCAGGTCAATGTCTTTGTCATCCAGGATGGTAAGGGGGTAAATTTCCCACCTATCATTGCTTTGAATGCTTCTGCTACATCGGGATCCTTAAGTTTGTCGATGTCAAATTTGATTCTTGTGTTTTGGCTTGCTGATCCTCTTTAGGCGAGTGTGGAAGATTGTCATCAACAAGTCATGATCTCTTCTGATATCTGCTCCTGGAAAGCTTTGTGTCCTGTCATTGTTCACGTCTGTGCGAAAGGCCTTTTCACCAAGATGTAGTCGATCTGGTGGTGATGTTTTCCATCTTGGCTGTGCCAGGTCCATCTTCAAGGTGCTTTGTGTGGGCAAAATGTGTTAGCTAATATTAGTTTGTTGTATATTGTAACCTCAAGGAGCCTGTGTCTTCTCTCATTTGTTTCAGCTTTGCAGAAGGGTCCGCAAGTGTCTTGCCAGTTTGTCTGAGCATCCTCTCATCACTTTTGCATTCCAATCTCCTAGTACAATTAGATTGTCTTTCTTTGGTGTTTCCTCAATGATATCTTGCAGTTAGCCATAGAAATCTTCCACCTCAATGTCGTCGTAGTCAAACATTGGAGCGTAAACTTATATGACTGTAATGTTGAAGGGAGTTGCCCTCAGGCGGATGGTGATGAGCTTGCTGGAGACGGGGCGACAACCCATGACAGTGTTCACGATGTCTTTGTGTACAAGAAACCCAACACCATGTTCATGTTTGTCCTTATTGCCAATGAAGTAGACCTTGTGACCTTCCTCAGTTGATGTTTTGCAAAAGTTTTTCCAACGCATCTCGGAGAGTCCAAGCGGTTTCCATCGGTATCTCTCCACTTCATGTGCGAGTTCTTTCAGGTTCCATGCAGCTCTCAGTGTCCTGACGTTCCATGTGCCGATGGTGATATTGTCTCTTCCACAGATCTTCTTGGTAGGAGCACCAGTAGGGGCACTTGTCCATGTACATTGTATTATTTATTCGATGTTCTGCATCATTAGGGTTATCCATAAAGTAGGCGTAGGTCATGCTTAAGAAGGTTGGGGGACCCCGGGTCAGCACGACGAAGTGTTACAGGGGTGGGCCGTCGTTATGTAACGACTAAAAAAGAAAACGTGTTAGCTCGCCTGGCAGTTAAGTACTTCCAGTGACTTCAGTATAATATTAGTTATTACGTGTTGTATAATACTGCGCCGGTATCAGCCAGACAAGACGCTCATAGTGCTTTCTCCGTCATCAGAACAAGGGTTTTCACGATGGCTAAGAAGGGCAACGCGCAACGTCTATTGCATCGCCCATCGCATCGCATCATTGAGCGTCGCCTTGCGAAATTCAGAACTACATGTATGTAGAACGATGGCCCGTCTCGGTCATCACAGGTTTTGGCAGCGAAGGAAGGATTTTAATGTTCCTGTACAAAATTTTACTCCCCATGTTAAAAAGAACAGTGTATCTTTCGATATGCAGCGTGTGTAATTTTTTTCTCAAAAGGAACGTACTTGGGTGTGTATAGGTCAGTGTTACGAAGCGTTAAAAGGGGGTGGCCGGTCACAAAAGTCAACATTTTGTGTGACGTACTTTATGGTTGGTCCGCCCTGGTATAAGCAAAATATCTTTCAAGCATTTTAAAAATCGTACGATCTCCGACTCATCCTCTATATTCAGAGAGCAAGATTATTAAATGTTTTCATTTATGATATATCTATATTATGTCTATTTATGTTATCATTGATCACAAATTAACTGTTTTGATTAATTTGGATCGCAGCCACAAAAGGGTAAGAACCGCTGAATCTATACAAATTCGTTTTCGGTTATATTTTATCATTATAATTGCCGATCATTGACATTGCGCACACCGTTTCGAAATATGTGAATGTCAAAATATGGAGTGTCTGTTTAAATAAGTGTGTGCGTGCGTGTGTTGTTGTCAAGTTGTGTATAAAAAACACATGCTATTACCACCCCCATTACCACCCCATAACTGCCAACAAAGCACAAATACATGCATCATCACACACATTCCTTACAAACGTCTACTTCTGGTGAGAATAAAAGCTTACAAAATTCTGCAACGAAGGCGCCATACCATAGCACAAGCGGAACCGCACGGGGAAGAGAGAGATCGTTTGCCACGTCCCTGCGATGTCTCGAAGCTTCAAAAACAAGCGAGACAACTAGTGCATAGAGCAATGATGAAGCATGTATGTTTTATTTAAGACACATCTTACTTAAAGGGCTCGTTTTGCACGTTGTTCCCCATCTATTATTTTAGGCCTCTTAAATGTACGGAACAATCATCTTGTTGCGATATATATGTCGCATAGCAATTCTCACAGGACCCAAGAAGGAGTAACAATGACAAGGTTCAATTGCTAATTAAATATAATATATAACGGTGTAAGAGATATATCTAACGATCCCTCCATGTAGAGAACAGTGGACATTTCACGACTACGAAAGTGTTCGGTGACGTGTAGCGCCTCATGAATGACGTCATAATTACGATTCGCCTAATGGCCCAAGAAGTCGTGCTCGGTGCCGACGGGACTCTCTAATATGCAGTCCCACTCAGCAAAAGGCATGTTGCAATAAGCTTAGAATTGGATTGTGCGTTTCGTTATCACCGCGCCAAAAAGCTAGTGGAACGACTGCAATGGGTGCAAAACGGCTGGCGGCCTTAAAGGGCTATGTCGTTGACGCGTGGCCGCTAGCCCTTGTCGCCCTGGTCTGTGTCGGCTACAGCGCCAGTTTCTGCAGCTACTGGTCAAGGTAGGTTGTATACAAGTAGCCATGTGTTTAGAGATGACCGTGCTGTATGTGAGCAGTACGACGCTAGGTTTGTGGAGTACGGTCTTACACCGTACTATCGAACGATGAGACTGGAGTTCGAGTCCACCTCCTTCCGTTTGGAAACTTGGTCAATTTTGTTTAGCATACGCTGCCGTCTGTCGGAAGATACGAAAATAAGTTGGTTCGTTCTACCTGGTTTCTATGCTAGGGGACATAAGATATCGTACTCGTAAAGTAAAGAAAAGGTAAATATGTAACATGTCGCGGACAAGAATTCGGGTCAGCGTGCGTTTGATGATGTGGGTATATCTGCTCCACTTCCTGAAACGTTAAGAGCTGTGTCTTCGTGAGAACCTCATCGATCTGTATTCTTCCTTAAATCTATGCCTGCCAACCGAGCCGGATTTTCTGGGAGTTTCCTGTGTGTGTTGTGGATGTCCCTTCCAGAATCCCGCAGAAGAAACAGGTCTTCCGGGTGTTTGCTTTCGTTCACTCCACGTTGCTCCAGTTCACTCTGCAGTATGAATAAGTTTCTGGTTACAGGCAGCGGTGGATATGGGTGTTCTTTGCGCAGTAACTGCAACATGGCTGAATGCTTCCCAAAAAAGTCGAGACGAGATTCTATTGAACTCTGCCAGGGAATAAAGTGTAAAGCGCTTTGAGCAAATCTGGGGACTTGTTACTGCGCTATATAAGAACTTACCTTCGAAATCATAGCTCCCCCATGACGAAGCAGAAGTCAATGCGCCGACGGCGGACTGCTACAAACTGTGTCCATTCTACGCAATAACAGACGCGGTGGTCGGGTCGGAGTCGACCTTGAGCATTATTTCTGAAATCCCACAGATGACTGACACCTCTGAGCGCTACACTCCAATGTCCAGAGACAAGAAGCATCGTTCGTATATATACGTTATATATCGCAACTCGTCGGATGATAAAGAATTTTAGGTACTAACAGTTCAGCCGCAACTCACGCAAACGAATCTATGATCTGGTGTGATTTTAATGTCCATAACGATACAATTCACTCAACCTCGCGAATTAATTAGATAACGCCGGCTACGTACAGCGCGCGACAGCAGCGACGCACGTGAGTGGAAACGAAATTGAGCCCAATTTATCACTCAGCTTGGAACAAATTGCAATGTGTTTTGGCACAGTGGTTTTTCTATGAGGTCCTCAGAACAACAAACTAAAAATCTAAGAAATCCCTGCATAGCAGATATGTAAAATTGGCATAAATGCGACATGGCCGCCATAAATCAAAATCTTGCCATATCGTTGATGTCAGATGACGCACTTTTATAATGTTGAATTCTAAGAAAGGATTTTGGACAATAGTCATTTAGAATTATTAAAATATGATTGGATGAGTAGCTCATTTGCATAAATCCAATATGGCCTCCAAATAGCAACATTTTACCATATATTTACAACAAACCAGGGCCGCATTTAAAACACATTTTGCGCCAATTTGCTCAACACAATCTCGGTTATTTGCCGACCCCCCACAATCCTTGATTTACAAAAATACCACCGAACGAACATGGTTTTTTATACTAACATCAGTGTTCAGACCTGGTAGTGGACGTGAGTACGCGTTGTAGTAGTGCTCCTGCTTTGTCTTGGCAGCTAACAGCGCATGACTACCACTCACAGTGGAATGACGCGGTTGTAGCAGAGGAGCAGCCATAGGAAGCAACGTCTTGCATCAGCGACCCACCAGTCTCTGTGATGGACTCGTGTCCATGCCCTCAGATGGCGTGTTTCTCTAGTCGAGGAGAGCTAGGATATTGGAAACTCCACCTTCTTTACACTTCTTGTACAGCCACTTTACAGTCTTCTCGGCATTCTCCGCCTTACGTTCGTCTGCGCGTAGTCTGGTGAAGATGTCACATGTTGGAAGGACCATTTCTTTACAAAACTAGCAAATTCGGCGGATGCGAACTGTGGACCATTATCCGATACTAGTACATCTGGTATCATGTGTCCGGCAAACAGGGATGACAACACACGTATCACGCTCCGCGATGTCACAGATGTGAGACTCCATTTCCAGGTTGTTGCTGAATTAGTCAGCAACCACCAGCAACGTAGGCAGCACACAGGTCTACGGTTAGGTTTGCCATTGGACGCATGATCACTTCAAGCTTCGCAAGTGGCTCTTTCTGCTAAGAGGCTTGATGTGCTATACAGTTGTCACGTGTTGATATATACTTTTTCATATCCATAGATATGTGTGGCCAATAGAGTGCCTCTCTAGCACGGTGGAGACATGCCTCTTCTCTCCAGGCCAGCCAGCCCGGATCACTTCACTCAGCAGGGAGAGTACTGGATCTTCCGATGTTGCATGTCTGATTTGCTGAAGTCACTCAGCTGTGACAGGCAGAAACATGGTCGCCTCAATGTTCTCCACAGATGGCCTTCTGTCACAGACATTCACTGGCAGAAACGCCCTGCTCAGAGCAGCAGCCAAGTAAATCTGTGTACCCAGGTTATATCTGTAAATCCTGAGCAGCATGTGCTGAAGTCTCATGGGCGCATAGTTAGTGGCTTCTTGAATATGGTCTCCAGCGGCTTATGATCTGTCTGTATGGTGACTTCGTCTCGACCCTACACATACGCGTCAAACTTCTCACGCGTACACGATTGCTAGTAGTTCTTACTCAATCTGAGCGTATCTGGTTTCAGCTGACGACAGCGCTCGTAACGTAAACGCTACTGGTTGTCCCAGCTGCATCAGTGCTGCTCCAAGGCCAGACTGCGATGCGTCACGGTGTAGTGTGACTTCGTCCTCCAGACTGTAGTACCTCAGTACCGGAGCACCGGAGACCGCATCCTTGATCTGCTTGAATGCTTTCTTCTGCGCTTGTTCCGTCCAGTCTGTATCCTGGTGAGCTAGTTCTCGTAGAGGTCCCATGATCTCGGTCAACCTCGGAACGAACTTCGTTAAGTAAGTCACCATGCCAATTAGTTGCTGCACTGCCGTTACATCTTCCAGCTCTGGCATCTCAACAGTGGCATGCACCTTGTCTGGGTGTATTTTCAGACCTTCGCCTGAGGCCACGTGTCCTATGAAACGTGCTTCCGTCTGGTGCAGCTGAAACCTCTCCGTATTCAGTCTTACATGCCTGTCTTCACAACGATCTAGGAACCTGAGTAGGTTCTGTTCGTGATCCATGGTTAAGCCACAATCAATCACTGCAAAATCATCAGCCACCACTTCAACTCCTGCGAGATCCTCGATCAGATGCATTTTCCTCTGGAACACTTCCGGTGCACTACTGATTCCAAACGGCATCCTTTTCCAAAGATACCGTGGCCGAATCGTTACTTGCCGGATAAAAGCATGAAAATTGGACCATATATGTAAACATTTACGGCGAATCCGATTAAAGGGGGCTCCACATCAGATTTTGTGTCGTTGACCTTGAATTTCAAATTTTCAAAAACATCCCTATTTTTTATATGCATGATAACGACAATGAACCTCATATTTTTCAGTACCATCGCTGTTTTTGTACACATGCATGCCGGATCCTATCCGATGTTGTGTTCTTGACCTTGAATGTCAAGGTTACATGTCAGCAATCTGGAAATGTCAAGGTCAAATGGCAATGATAGGGAAATTTGTATTCTTCAGCAGGGCCTACTCCTAAAAAGGTAAAATTAATTAACGGAAATTAGTAGCGTCTAGATGATGCTGCCTGCTGGACTCGAGACGAACGCGATGCCAGGTGCATGTAATACCTCGATCGCCAGAATGGAAACACTTGTATTCATGTTCTTCAGCCTCGACCATATGAACTACAGTCGATGGGTCAACGTGCACATACCAGGCGCAGGAACAGGCAAATAAAGGCGGGAATGGGAAACGAGGCATCACCGGTCTCACTGAAAACGCAGCAGCTCTTTAAAGATGGCTCCTCGCGGGATCAGAGTTGGCACGACTCCTACAAGAACTTGAAACACATATATCACCAGCAGAACAAACAACAACTAGCGAAACGCACCACGAAGACACGCACCTTGGCTACTCAGCGAAAGTTCCATTCCGAAGTGTCGGTCTGCACTCGTCAGTGTCATTCGGCAACACGGAAATCCCTTCGAACATGAGTGCGCTCCAGAGTCCATGGTGGAGACCATATAGAAGTTGGAGACTGTGGGCCGGGTACAATACGAGGCATTCCGGTTGAATGTCTTACACGAAAGGAGCACACCATTACGCACGCCGATCAAGATAAACGGCATTATCACGCTAACAAAAAAGCTGGATAAGAAGAAAGGCGCGCCGCTGTCGAACATCAAGTCAGACGCATCACTGTTTGGCAAGTTGTACATTGCAAACCAAGTCCGCGATGGCGACCCCGCTGTTTTTTTTGCGCACGAGAACCAACCTTTCCCACCCGCTCTACCACAATTTAGGGAAGTGAGGAGGTTTGGTACAAAGTCGGACCTGTTGTCTTGTCTTGATGTTCCCGTCGAAACCGAGGCTCCTCCAATTCTAGACGCAAAGGTTTTTGACGGTCCTGTCTTAACTCACATGTTGACCCCCACAGGCTGCGCAACATTCCAGGAATACGCCGAGCAAGTGTTCATACCATTCATCAAGAGAGAACTTGAATCGACATCAAGGTTGGATATTGTGAGGGACAAATATGTCGATACCAGCTTGAAACTAACAGCCAGGGAGAAACGCGGACACGGTAGCAAAATGTGAGTTACAAGACAACCCTAGGTTCCAAAGAAATGGCAAGAGTTCCTGTGGAAATAAAAAAACAAGGACGATCTTTTCAAGTTTCTTGGAGAAGCAATCCAGACGGAGCAATGATCAAAAGACAAGGTGGTGTGCGTGACAACTGGTGATAGTGTAGCTGCTCATGGGATGAATTGTGTTCCCACGAGGAGGCAGACACGCGTGTAGTGTACCACTCACTACATGCTCTTCAGCAAGGGACGAAGACGGTCGTGGTGCACACTGTAGACACGGATGTTGTCGTCATCTTCGTTGAATTGTTCTTCTGTTTGACAACGACCGTCGGTAACTTTCAGCTGTGGGTGGCATTCGGAACAGGGCGAAACATCAGAAACATACACGTCAACACTGTTTCTGACAACCTTGGAGAGCGGAAGGCTAAGGGACACCTGATGTTCCATACCATGATGGGCTGTGATGTAGTTTCAACGTTCCGTGGCGTCGGGAAAAGGTCGGCTTGGAAGGCTTGGTCTGAAGTTCCTGGTGTGACAAAAGCATTTGCACCATAACGAGGTCACTGGTTGCTACGTTAGACGTGGCTAGTCGCTAATTTAAGTTGATGGAGAAGTTTGTCATCACAATGTATGACAAGTCAAGTGCAGCAAAATATGTGAACGTGGCAAAAAGAGAACTTTTCACGAAGAAAAACTGCTCCTTCGATCGTCTGTCACCAACAAATGGTGCATTGTCAGGTATTGCAACTACCAGGCAAGCATAGGGTCTTTGAGTTGGGTAGCTCGGCCGGATGTGCCGTCCACAAAGGACTTTTGATGGGCGTTCGAGGATGGGAGATGGTCTCCTCTTTGGTCAACGCTTCCTGAAGCTATCAAAAGCGTGGTGAAAGCCATGTGCAGCGCACTGCTCGTGCTCTAAAGCTGGCCTGCCGTGCACGGATCTTTGTACGTGTTCCTGGGTCAAGAAGTGACAATTGATTAGCTGGCCTAAGTGCACGAAACTTTGCACGGTTTCCTGTGTCCAGAAGTGACAAGTGATTAGCTGGCCTGCCGTGCACGGCCTTAAAATTGTGACAAGTGATTATTGTTGGCTTGGGCGAGGAAATAAAAATGTAAAAACAATGCTTACATACATATTTACTAATACAGTATAGCCACGCACGCCCGCGGAAATGTGTGTGTGTGTGTGTGTGTGTGTGTGTGTGTGTGTGTGTGTGTGTGTGTGTGTGTGTGTGTGTGTGTGTGTGTGTGTGTGTGTGTGTGTGTGTGTGTGTGTGTGTGTGAGTTTGTGACATGCATGAATAAATACATAAAAAACAACGATGTTATTGAATATATATATATATAAATATATATATTTTATCACTTTCAGTAATATTTTACCTTGATATTTAGGGTAAATAGCATACATACATACACAGAGATATACACACATATTATACATACTTACATACACACATGCGTGCATAAGTACACACATATATTCATATAAACAAAAACGGCGATGTTTTAGTGAATACAAATTTGACCTTGACATTTCAATGTCATGGACACACATATATGCACACATACGTGCATACGTACGTAAGTACACACGTACATTCGTACATATATACAAACACAGATGTGGCATTGAAAAAAGTTATCTTTCACGTTCAGTAACATTTGACCTTAAAATTCAAGGTCAATGACAAAAAATATGACGTGGAGCCCCCTCTAATCAGATTCGTCGTGGCATTTTACATACATGATCAAATTCTCATGCTTTTATCCGGCAAATAACGATACTATCCCTTAGATACCCTACTACTAAGCAAATGTGCCAGAACCCGCTGGTGAAGACCTTGGCACCGTGTAGTCGTGTCGCGATGTCTTCGCTTGTGGAAGGTGGGTAAGTGCTCTCTCTGAACAGCAGTGTTCAGGTCCTTTGGATCAAGGCAAATCCGCAACTTACCATTCTTCTTCGGCACAACCACCATTGGCAATATCCATGGAGTTGTTGTGTCACAGGAGCCAGCACGTCCTGTTCTACCATGTCGTCCAGTGTAGTCTATAGCTTTCATCTCAGTGCAGCACAGGATCCACGCTGGAATCTAGGCGGATGTGATATTCTCGGTCCAGCTTGCCTATGCCATCCGCAAACACCTTTGGAAACTTCAACATTAACTGCTCTTTAATCAGTGGCTTGTCTGCTTTTCTGACAGCGAACATAGGTCGACCACCTGTGACAGGACGATTGACGTCATCAGAGTCGAGCACTTTGATGAGCTGCATGCCAACGCAGGCCTTGCGTCCAGCAATGGGCGAACGTCAGCTTCCACCAAGTTACAACGCAATGTGCATCGTATCTCTCCACGTGACACCGGGAGCAGAACTCATCCACTCAAGCTCAATTTCCTGCTTCCAAAAGCTATGATCGTGTCATTGCTTGGCGTCACGTTACTCAGTGTAACGTCTCGAGTGGTTTGTTTGTGTAGGTGTACCAGGAATGCGTTACATTCTGCCCCTGTATCAAGCTAAACTTAATAAAGTTTCCGGAGTTTCGCAGCTTAAGTGTGACAAACCTTTCTGCGGGCTGTGCTGTTAACACCTCTAGCTTATATACAGCTTCCTCGTCGTCAAACTCGCCCACTGTTCTCACTGTCTTCTGGTATGATTTCTGCAAACATTTCTTGGCAAATACAGGCCAAAGTGATTTTCTCTGCCGCACCTGCCACATTTCTTGCCGTATGCAGGGCATTGCTCCTTCTGAAACTCTTGAAACTGGCCGCAGTATTTGCACTCGCCTGACCGTGATGATTTATGTCCCTTCTGCTTCTCTGTCTTGTTTTCCTTTTGCTTACGTACCACGTTAACATATGCTGTTGGCGACGACACGCCGTCTAATTCACGCATCTGTGTGTTAGACAGTTCAGACGCAAGAACATTGTCTAAAATCTTAGTTAAGGTTAAGCCATATTTGAGCAGTAACGTTTCCCATACTCGTCCGTCTGTGATGCGGAAGATAATCCTGTCTCGTAGGATCTCTTCAGTTGTGATATTTTCAAAATCACAACTGTTGGCGAGTTGCCGCGACTCTGTGACATACTAGTCGACCGTTTCGCTGGCCTGCTGTTGGCGCTTGTAGAACCGATAACGTTCAAACGGCACATTCCTTCTCGGCCGACAGCATGCCTCAAACGTATCCAACACCGGCGCAATCTTCTGTGCGTCTGTTGCTGGGCTCCACTCGAATGTGGAGTACACACACCTCGCCGAAGCGTCAATCACTGTTAGCAGAGTTGATACCTGTACCGGCTCGGTTTTATCGCTCAACCCGGTCGCACGTGCGTAATGCTTCCAAGCTTGCAACCATTCACTCCACAGCTCTGCCGCTGCTAAATTGTGAATGTCAAATGACTCTGGTGCCGGTAGTAGCGCTGCGTATGCCATATTTACCTAGTTTCCGCCGCCACTATATAAAGATACAAGTTTGAATACGATTTGAATGCTTGGCTTTCTCAAGTGGAACTTGAAGATTGGATATTTATCCATCAAAGAGCGAGCTTACAAGGCACTCATCAGACCATCAGTAGAATTTGCAAGCACGGTCTGGGATCCCCACACCAAAAAGAACATCAGCAAGCAGTGCAGAGATGTGCAGCCAGGTTCTGCCTTGGGAAATTTCACAACACATCCAGTGTCAACACCATGCTGACGATATTGAAATGGCAAACGTTAGAAACAAGGAGGAAGATTGCATGCTTCACAATGTTTTTCAAGATCTCAAATGGCCTCGTAAACATCTCCAGCCTAAACCTGTCAGCATCAACTAGAAGATCTAGACATCACCACAGCAATACATTTCAGGTACCATCTTCCAGAACAGACTATAGGACCATTCCAGATTGGAATGGACTTCCAGAGGCAGTAGTGTAGCTCCCAGCCTTGGCTGCTTCGAGGTTATTGTTGCTGCCCATTTCAGTCCCCAATAAGCACAACCAGCACTCCCCCTCCCCCTACCCCACCCATATTTCATTATTTCCCTTCATCTGTCCAACCCCCAGGTACCATCTTCCACAGATCCATTTCTTCAACTGCAAACTATCTTCTCCTATCTCTATCTCGTGTCTACCTATTCTGATGCGCATCCCCTGCAAATATACCAACAATGATCTTCAAAATGTTGAAGTTGGTTGGTTAATCGGAAGAAGAAGAAGACGATTTAATATCTCAGATTGACAGTGAGTAACAACATGGCTCGAACCAGCTTCTCGTCCGGAGCATACATTATTTTTAATCCCATAGGGAACATACCTTATTTCGTCACAGTTGTGCCATCGACTCGCATGCCGAGGCGCGTTTAACTGTGCCGCTATATCACCTTGTACTATATGTCTGGCGATCATTCCCCGTGCAGGACCACTTCTATGGAATATGTTGCCCAAAGAGCTGCGACTGATCACCTCCATGGATGCTGTCAAAGCACGCCTCAAAACGTGCTTTTAAAGGGGCCCTGTATTCCACGGCAGAAGTATTTTGTTGGCCGACACTTGGCGTCTGCGGCTATTTGTCTAGAACATTCTTGTGCAGGCGATATGTTTGCCGTCGTTAGTTCTCGGGAACACAAGACAAGCGTGCGCTGAATCTAGTGATTGTGTTGTTGGTAACGATTTATGTATGACATATGCTGCTGCAAACCAACAACACTAAATAATATATATATATATATATATAAACTGGGCTTCCATTATATATATATATATATATTTATATATATATATATAATGGAAGCCCAGTTTCATGAAAAACCACGAGGTGGCTGGCGTATGTAAGTAAACATATATGCACGCACGCACGCACGCACACATACAATTATACACACATGATGCACGCACGTACGTACAGACGCGCGCGCGCACACACACAAACCACACACACACGCGCGCTAACACCAACTTTGTGACTATGCGTTGGAGCATCTCTTTCCACTTCGGGAGAAATGACAGACGTATTGTTTGGAACGTAACATAGAACTTCTAACAGTCGCAGAAACCACGCGAGCGCGTCGCATACCAGCCCCTGCTTACATCATATTTAAATAGTTTGAGTTACGTAACGCCATGTGGCACATGATATTGAACTATATTGGTGGCTTATGGTAGAAAACAAGCGTAGCAAATGTCTATAATTAATACGAACCTTAGAAACTTCAAACGAAGTAATAAAACACTTTCTCCCCGACCTGCGAATTACCTTTTTTATAATTACTAAGTACAATTATTCGTTACGTGTCCAGCGTTACATAATTCGGTCGATGTCGTATGTGTATGTAACACCATTTGGCAATCTTTGCAACATGAATTGGACACTAACAAAATACCATAGCTATACGAATATCGATTGACAACTATACACTACCACGACTAGGGCCTATATCGATGAACGTGGACTTCACCTTCTCTCCGACCTTCGACATTTTGAACGAGCATACTACAATTATATATTGCAGCACGTGCGTGACGCAGTTGTTTCTGGTTTTACGTTTGACGCGCGCTGAAACAATCGCGTATCTTTGTGAGCGCGTTGTGGTGTTTGTGTAACAATCCTGTGTATTTCCTTTCATTTGGTAAATATTGCTATCACGTCTATCACTTATGAAATACCAAGTTATATCCAGGGACGGACGTTTTTGCTAGTAGCTCTTGTACATATTATAAATGTTGAAGTCATGGCGGTAGAGACAAAGTTCTATCAATGTCTTCGAGGAGCAAACGGTCAGTAGAGCCTGTTATGACTGTTAGACTGCTTTTTCTGTAAATGCTTTGCATGAAAGTAGCCTGGTTGTTGTCTTTATATTGCCATGTTATTCTTAGAATGTTTCTGAGGCTGGCAAACGTGTGTATTTTTTTAGTTGTTGCTTTGATAACTCGCCATTTTTTCCTGTTCCTCCTTTCTCTGTCATTACACTGCCGAAATAATTGTGTAAATTTCTTGTCCTCATCTATGTCGTCTGCAAAGTCCAGGTCATCCAATTGTTTAGTGAATGTCCACAGGATGCAATTTCAACCCTGATTAACAGTTTTCCTCATTACTTAGTTTATCACCATGATAAAGATTAATGGTGACAGAATGCAGCTCTGTCTTATGCAAATACTGCGGCCATTTACCTTCCTCACAAAATGCCTTCCAAATGAAATGATAATATTCTGGCCACAAAAATATCTCAAACATTGAACTGCTAAGAATTACCAGACAAAACAGTATGAATAACATATTCGCCAGAAGAAAATGGAGACGGATTGGCCATGCACTGAGAAAGAAAGACGACAGCATCTAAAACAAATAGCACTAAAACGGACACCTGAAAGGAAGGGAAAACGAGAACGGCTAAAAAAACTGGAGGAAGAAAGGAAACTGGAAAAAACTCAAACAACAACACCTAAGCTGATGCCAGGCTGCAAAGCAAGCTGCAGACAGGAAGAGGTGGATCACGTTTGTTTCCGCCCTAAGTGACAATGGGTAGTAAGGGGTCTAACGTGAACAAAAACACTGGTTTGCAAGCTGCATGACCAGACAACAGTAACGAGGAAGAGGAAACATCACTTGCAGTACGGCCTATTTTTGTGTTAATGCCACTAATTTGTATAAAATCTCAAATGTCCTTTTCTGAGGAACAAAATTTATGCAAGAGGAGATCACCTCGCGGTATTCCAACGTGTATTTCTGACATGGTAACAAAACAATGTACCCGCCAAAATAATGGGGTGCCCGGATGCGATCGCTGCCCGGACACCTGACAAACACCCCTGGATCCGCTCACGGCGTAATTTTAATGTTAAACTGTCTTACTTTGGGTTTATCGCTGATAACATAGACAATTGCACATATATCCCCAACTTCTTATGCTTTGTTCGATGGCTTTTATGTTATGCTGTTAATCCATATTCTGATGGTCACTACTTACCAACATGTATACAACTAGCGCAAATCTCCTTTCGGATTTGACTTTAAATATGTTATTACTAATTAATGTTTGTTTTTCTCATTTGTTTCAGGACAATACTTTTTAGCGGAAATGTCATCCCAAGCTTACCAGTAGCAAGGTAAATTATACTTTTTTATTGTTCGATTCTGCAGATCTTGTAGCGTCTGTTCTGATATCTGTATCAGTTCAGAGAAGACGCTATGCCACGTATGCCTACTATTAAATGGTGCCTACACTAATCATGTTGTTTTAAATGCTATGCCAAACTCCTTCTTGATGAAGTCGAATTCATGTATTTAGTGATATGTAGATTTATTAATACGAGATTACAAAGTGACACGACGTGATTTAACAACGTTGCCAGTAGTTTGCTGCTTGAAATTATATTCGTTTGTGGTGAAATAACGGTCCAGCCTATTGTTTCCAGCAAAGACGCCGCCCCGCCGTTCAATACAAACTTGTTATGCTGCGAACATGAACTAGACAAATGCTGCGTGAACATTCACGACGGTAACACCGACTTTACCAAACCAGATAAGGTACCCATCTGACATCACCGAAGTAGGCTACTATTTGCTTTACTAATTCAGTTTGCATACACGTGAAAGCTAAACTGAATTGGTATTGTAATATTAATAGTTCGGCAGTAGGGTCCGAACAAAGTTTTTTCAGTTTCTGTACCCCTGATGTATCCTTATAAGGAATCCGAGTGATGCCACTTTGGCACCTTAAGCATTTTTCTAAATATCCCAATTATTGCCGCCATTATTAAATATTCTATTTTAGGCAACATCTCAGTAACTATTGACAAGAGCACAACAAATGTGGTGTCTATACCCTTGTTTTGAAGGTCTGTAGTACTGTACAGAATGTTTCCGAAAAGATGCGACACTTCATTACCCAAAATATGCAAATTAGGTGCTGCCATTTGCAAAAATATTTAATTTGGTTAATATCACAGTAAATATGTTAGCAATATTGACGAGGACATTCAGATAGTAGTTCTGCCAACCAATGTCCACATAATATACAAATTAACAGCAGCCATTGACAAACATCGATGTTTGTCAATATCTTCGGAACTATTTATGACAGCGTTTCAAATGAGGTGTCTAACTCCATGTTCAGAAGGTCAGGAAATTTTGCAGCAGCTATGTTTGTATCTGGTGTTGGCGGAAGAGTCAAGTTATCTTGACCAATGGTGGCACTAGAACTAAGAGTTAGAAGGCAACTTCTCTCCACTAGCTGTGGGGCAACCAGCTAGGAAGACTTCCAGTCGTCGCATGCTCCAGTGGATTATAGTTTCCCTGGTCCAGAGGGTGTTAATACTGGTGCGCGGCACTCTTAGCGCCTAAAACATGAGCGCGAGCGAAGATGTAGGGGAAGTCCTGTGGCGACGGAACGCTGGTGGCAACAACTTGTGTATTGTCATTTTGACAGTTATCCTCTCACCGTCAGGTACAAAATTAATATCGGATTAATCGGACGAGAGTGACACTAGATGGCAATGTGACTTGTGTTAATGGTTTGGATACGTCATCATGCGTGGCATCCAGTTGTGGAGATGAGGAATCAAGGGTTGTCTGGTTGTGAATCCGGCAAACATTTTCTTCAAATACCTCAGTCGTCAATCGAAGATTTTTTGGTTCTGGTGTTGTTGGCACCTTTGCTTTACTCAGTTTTACGAGACCTCCTCAAGAACCGAAGGCAATGAAACCTATAGCCGACACAGTTTCTAATTGTCGCTGCAAAATATATCATTGCCCGACCAGGATTGGTTCTTTCCAGTGTAAGTCGGCAGGTAAGACCGAATTCTGCGTAGTAACGGACAAGCAGAGCGAACACATCTGTGTCATCGCATATAATGTTGTCGTTGTTTGCTCCAGCATGGGCTACTTGTGTCATTTGTTGAACTATGATCACGTGTCCGCCTCTTCATGTGTCGTTTGAAGATCATTTTTATTCGTTAGAACACCATGGTATAGTTCCATGGGGACAAGGTCACGAGCAGCTATGACAAGCTTTTATGTGCGTTGGTAGTATTTCAGTTTGTCCATTTTCAACAAGCGACTGACAAATTATGTCTGCCAACTGAAATTTGTCTTCTGTCACATTCAAGACCATTTTCTGGGATGGAAGTGGAGTCTGATGACTGAGTCTGTTTCGTCTTGTGGCTTGATGACTGCCTCTTTCTGATATAGTTCCACTTTTGATATTGAAGTCAGTACCCTTTGGATGCGAGGTACACATCTCCTTTGGCAGTTTTCTTAAGCATGTATCAGCAGAAACTGTTCGTGAAGTATTCCATTGTTCCCTTACTTGGCCAATGCATGATTCACAGGATGGAACATCCATCAAGAATCGTCCCTTCTGCTTCACATGCAACCTGGAAGACACATCTACTTGACATTTATTCTTCAGCAGAGTCTTTGCAGATATGATTAGTCTTTAACCATATTCATCAGCCATTGATGTAGGCACTAGAAAAGTTCGTGGCGCAACACTTGTATCAGATCAACGTAGCAGGATTGGTGTAATCCCAAAACTCTCGTGTAGGTTAGATTTACCTCGTGGACAGCTTTAATGCGAATTTTCTGAGTTTTGTTTTAATCTGACATTGCAACAACCCGCTTGGAAAAAGTAGCATTAAATCCTGTTGGCCAACGTCTTTCAAATGACTCCAGTAGTGCGTTGCTAATGTCGGCGGCATTCCATGCGTCCATTGTGTATGGAGCTATTCTGCGGTGACAATATTTATGGTGCCGGTTGGGTGATCAGCCGGATCAAGAGGATCGATGCATCCCTGAAGTTATTCACTGATCTTTTCTCGCTCTTTTCTATCAGAGTGGATGCGTGAATGCGTCTCCTCTTTATATGTAGTCACATCCGTCTGCCTGTACCCATCTGCCACTTCAGCCTCGTCTTAAATAACTTTACTATATACATGCATGCTCAGTGCCCACCGTTTTGCATGGATGGCTTGAGAGTTATTCCAACTAATCCACTAATCCATTTGGGCCATGCCAGTACCGCATGAATGTTGTTTATATGAACATATCAGGCCACATGTCATTCCACAGTCCTGGTTTATGGCACATCACACGTTTCCCTTTATGAACCTATGTTGAATGTCCATAGATAGAGGTTCCATTGACCTTAGGATTTAAACCATATCTGACGTAGTTGAAATGGTCAGCAGCAAAGAAATAGGACAACATCTCGTTCACTGTCCAAAGATATAAGGGCCAATCAGCTTCATCATTTCTTTATTAAAATATCTTAACACATTTTATGATGCTGTTATGTACATTGTCCATTGATTGCACCCAATGGCTTGTTGGGTGGCACTATTGAAATTCTTGACCCTGTGAACATGGGGTTAGACACTTCATTTGAAAAGCTGTCATAAATAGTCTGGAAAATATTGATAAAACACCGATTTATCTCAATGGCTGCTGCTAATTTGCATATTAAATGGAAACTGGCTGGCAGGACTACTAGGTGAATGTCCTCGTCGACATGGTATATCCTCACAACATAGGTGCAAAGACATTTTGTTTGTTTTGGTATTAAGCATATTACTGCAATATAGGCCAAATTCAATATTTTGTAAATGGCGGCACCGACATTGCATATTTTTGGTAGTGAGTGTGTCACAAAATCGAGTAAGTATTAATAAATTGGCGGTACCCGATTTGACATAGCAAGTTATAGGTTCAGGTGCACTAGGATTCGGAGTGAACGAGAGACATAACGTGACATCAGATACGTATGTACGAGAAGCCAACTGGCATTCCCATTTAATACATCAACCAACAAATATATGCGGTTCAATGATAGTTGGCCAACCGTTAGTCTGCTATGACATTATATTTATAACACCATACAATGTACTCGACGAGTATGCATCCAAATACGAATTTACATGGGAGACAATATAAACAGCTGGTCACTTACATGAAGACGGGTATACACCGTTGTAAAGTCTATGAACTGTAACCAATGAATGTCTCGTGATGTGCGAATGTCAACGTTCGCATCGGTCGCATTCGGCGAGATGTCAGGACGAAGTCGAAAGTCGTTCGGCGTTCGGCGAACGAATGTCGATTCCACGCGAATCACCAGGCGACAACACGGTAACGATGTCACGACGTCGGCGATGTCGAGAAGGTCTGTCACGAAGTCTGTGAATGACAACTAGCAGACGAAACGGTGGTGGCCTCGCATTCGAAGATCACGTCAAAACGGAACAGCAGTCGGTTATCGCTCAGTCTTCTTCAACGCGTGAGAAGTGCAGCTTCTCACAACTAATCAGTACTGTTGGAATCGTAGAAGTATTTACTACAGGCGTTGGGCGGACACACGTTTCAGCCCAATTCCTGGAGACGAGAGTGCAACACTTTCTTCTGCTCAAATGTTCGTCTGGCCTCGAATGGCCGTCCTGCCCTTATATAGCTTGATGACCGGAAGTTAGTCTGACCAATTAAACACTTAAATACAAATTAAAGTCGCTTCAAAAACCAGCTCCCGAAACCTTTTACACATCGAAGCAATCCATTCAACTCGCTGAGTTCAAAATAGATATTGCCAGCTAAACGTCTGGCTACATAAGTGCTCATACAATCTTAAACTTACGTGAATTACTTACATAATTAATATCACTGGATTCCCTGTATCGAGCCGGATACCACAATATTCATCGTACATTCCAACTCTCATGAATTAATCCATAATTTTAATAAAACACGCACTCTATTCATAAGCTAGGTGTGACCCTAGTGTTTTTCACACCTATATTTCAGTAAACAACTTTTATAAGTTCATAATATAATCTTCTTATAACCACAACATAAGTAGTTTGACAGGTCACCATATTACCAGTCATGTTAAATAATTTCTACAGGTACCAAATTTGGTATACCTAACCGTAGAATTAGTGGTGTACGCTACAAATGAAATTAATTAAATCTGACTCGTCGGCAGTTAAAACGTTACACGCCTTAATCGCAAGAGGGCACCAGCGTATACATCCGTGACAATACATACCAGAGATGGCAGCACCATCAAAACCACTGTTCTAAAGCCTGATTAAATTCTATACAAACCACTTTGTGACAGAGTGAAGTGTGTGTCGTATCGTTTCTGAAATATCCTGAATTGACGAAATTAGAATGTTTGATAATGGCAACACTAATTTACATATTTTGAAAAATGCTTAAGGGTGCCAGGGCGCATCACTTGGATTCATTATTAGAACACATCAAATATGTTGAAACTGCAAAATAACTTTGTCCAGGTTCACCCTCAAAACAGCGTTTCACTGCCGGACTATAAATATACTGGAAGGAATCAATCAATAGTGTAATTTTAATGCCTAGCGTATATGTATGTATGTATATATATATATATATATATTAATAGTATAATTAATATATATAAATAATATTATATATGTATATATATTAATAGGTCACGCATAATATATATATATATATATACTTATATAGACTTATATATATATATATATATACACTCATATATATATATATATTAATAGGTCACGCATAATATATACTTATATGTGTGTGTGTGTATACTGTATATACAAATTCCATATATATATATATATATACATATACACGTGCGTGTGCGTGTGTGTGCGTGTACGAGAGCGTACTGCGTGTGTGTATGTGGCGTAAAGAGCACTGGCGCAATGTGCTGCGTTTCGAACTTTGAGTAAGTTCGTTCAATCTTCGTTGATCCAGTTCACTCAGCTGTATGGTTATAGACAATGGTGGATGTGTGCGTACAAATAGTCTTTGCACATTAATTTCAGCGTAGCTGAATGCTTCCCACAAAAGTAGAGGTGGTGTTCGATTAAACAGGTTTGCCAGGGAGTAAAATGCTTTCGGCAGTCCTAAGTCTGGATGCTGTCTTATATAATAACGTACTTTTGTATGTGTGCATGTGTGCATGTGCGCATGTGCGCAGGTACGTACGTACGTACGTACGTATGTATGTATGTAAGTATGTATGTAATGTAATGTATGGATGTATGTAAATATGTATGTACGTGTATATATGTGTATTATATATACATATATACTATTTATTTGTATTTTCTTTCTTGTATATATTTCGATTTTTACATGTATTTTATGTTGGACAAATCTAGTTCTGTCCAAATATGTCATATTTAAGTAATATTTGCAGTCGGCTTAATGGAAAAAATACCTTTGTTGAAATGGCCGAAAGAGTTGACTTTGGTCATTACATTGATCTGGCTAAAGTAGATTGCTGGGCCGATAGTTGGCATTCAAACTGCTGAACGAGCTACTAAAGTGTAGTGGTACTTGGAAGGTGTGCTTTTTCTTAAAAGGAATTTAAAATGATATCAATACAGAAATCAAATTGAGGAGGTACCTTTATGATATCACAACCGATGTCGATGTAGTTATTATCAACGATTTACGAAATGAAAGTGTCAGAGCAGTGTTGGATTGCAATTTCGAAGGGTAATTAAATAATTATTTTGACTAGGAGAAACAAAACATATGACGGAAATTATTACATTACACGTCTGTATAAAGCAATCAAAGTGTACGTAGACATACTTGAAATAATGCAAAGGAATGCAGCTAAACTGATTCCACAACGCGAGTCCTTAGTTAAAGACCATTAGTTATGAAAATCGCCTGAAAGAATGTAGTCTGACGACTATACAGACAATGAGAGGTAGTCTGACAATTATATAGACACTGAGAGGTGGTCTGACAATTCTACAGACAATGAGCGGTAGTCTGACAACTCTACAGACAATGCGAGGTAGTCTGACAGTTCTACAGACAATGAGGGGTAGTCTAACAAGTCTACAGGAATGTTTAAGACGTTGAACTGTTTAATATGAAAATATGTTCTGCACTATTTTTGTTCACATACAAAATACAGAAGAAAGAACTACAGGACACGAGTTATTGTAGTGTTAGTCTAGGAACAATTTAAATTGCGTATTGATGCAATACTACCCAATAGAGTTTGGCATCCTGCAAAAATCGCAAAATTGAAGTGCATATGATAATAATTGGGACACGAGTGTGGTCTTAAAAAGCGCTGCGAATTTCACCAACTTCGGCTGTAGGCACGCGCGCAGTGAACGATAGCTCCAGGCCCGTAAGAAATAGGGTTCGTACAAAGCCCCCGAACCCACTTTTTGACGAACTTCCTTCCAAAAACGAACCTCTGCGCCCAAACCGACGCCTCGTCTTCCCGATATCCCAACTACATAGCTATAAATGATTACCTAAGCTGTACTGTGAAATATGCGCATACTTCTTGCATGCATACTATTTATCGGGATGGTGGGTTGAACTAGCATTTTCTTAAGAACCTCTCCTAAAACGAACCCTCGGTCAAAATATGCTACCCTTCCAAAAATACTATTTTCCCTGATGATGCGCTATTTGTCATCGAGCGAAAGGAACATTGCTAACGGTGTCATTAATTATGTTTTGGAAAAAGTATAAATGATAGAAATTATGCAAATGCATCAATTCCTTTTCAGAACATCGTTTTATACAACCTCCTACTAAAATTAACCCCATCCCAAACCCCAAACCCCCTTTACGTTTTCCTACCGAAACTGCGACGTAGCTATCGATGGTCAGCGTATACGCTGTAAAGTGAAGAATGCACCAAATTCAAGCTATAAAGATATACTATTATTAAACTGTTTGGCCCATTTAATATGGTTTACCTTTTAGGATACAATATATTTGCAGAGGAGACATTTATTAAGGATGGCTGTTTACTATTTTTGTTCCAGCTGTTCACCACTTCAGATGCAACCAAACGTAAACAGTCTTACACCGACAAGCTGCCTAAATACGCGATACAGAGTTCTGTGGGATGGTTGCGGAAAGCAGAGAATCAGTCTTATTATGACATGGCGCCACAGTCTTATATCGACATGATGCTTAAAGGCGGGAATCAGTCTTACTATGACATGATCCCGAAAGGCGAGATGCAGTTTTATGTTGACATGATGCCGATAGGCTGGATACAATCTTACGTCGATATGCTGCCTAGGGTTGAAATAAAAACTTGCATCGACATGTTGTCTACGGTTGCATTTAGGAAACAGGTATGTCAGTAATATATATAAATTTCAAATAACGTTTGTGAATGTGTTAGAATTGCGTTTGAAATGTCTTAAATGTCTTACCTTTTATCTTGAAGACGCATCATCAACAGCTTAACAAAGCCGTTTTTTTATGTCGTTTCTGCTGTTTCTGCTGGTGTTATAGTTGGTGATGATGATGATGACGTTGTTATTTGCGGTGATGTTTCATTATATGAAGAAACATATGTGTTTGAGATCAAAGCATGAATATTGCATTAAGACACACTGTCCCCTTCCTGTTTATTGTTGAACTTGAATATTGTCTAGATCAAGCAATACTAGAACAAAAGCCTAATGATTATGGATTAGCAATTCAACAAAGACACCGAATAGACGGGTGGCCAAGGCGATGAATTGTAACTTTCGTAGGCATTTTACAAGCATCCAAACATTTTAGACCAGGTCAGAAAACGGGATTGTATGTAAAATACGGCATACATTTTATCAAAACCGTATTATGGTTCTATAAGACATAATAACAATGTTACACGTTTTCAAACCAACTCAAATAGTATCTACATAGGCCACGCATTACACAAACGGAGTTTTTATCGGTCAGATTTGCGATGTTTGGTCAGATATGGGTCATTTTTGTCCTGCAAAATTTTACTAAAATGAAGCTACGCGACTATGTTAACCATTATTTTTCAGGATGTAATCAGTGGGTTACAACTTTCCAACAATTTTAGATTTTGTCCTCGCAAATCATTGGTTATAGTACCTGGCGTTTGCAAGACACGATTTTGATTTTTTTTTTTATTATGAGTCATGTTTTGCTTATCATCAAATGCGACAAAACATTTGTCAAAAAGTAGTTTTCTCCACATGAGGCCTACTATTTATGTTACAAGTTTCCCATCAGGTACTGGTTCTGTACATAGGTCACAGGTTACACAGTAGGTATTTTGCCGGTCAGGTTTTGTATTTTTTGTATTGTAATATGGATTATTTAACCAAATAAATAAAATGTGATTTAATAACTATTTATGCCTTATATTTCAGGGCGTAATCGTTGTTTTTAACTTGTTAGTCATTTCAAAACTTTGGCCACGTGTTTCAATGTTTACGATTTTGGAAGAAAAAACGTACGCACCCGTTGCACCATCCCCAGCCCACAGGCCTGCCTTTAGCTACTCAGTCTGTTCAACGTGTTAAACAAAAAACGCATATATGTCTATGTACACGACCACTATCCTGTTGACCGTGCTTATCATCAGTGTTTTACACCTTAGCTGAAGAGTTGGTGGTCAGTCGGACCTTGAACTTTCTAATATTGGTGGTCCTACACAAAATGTTGTGGTCCAAATATTAACATAATTACACGAGTATACATTTGAAGCTGTAACGCGTAGCAATTATTATATACTAGTTCACTTACACTTACAGGTTAATGTGCTGATTTAAGCCATTGGCCTTTGTTGGTGCCCATATTCTAGGCTATTCCAGTGCTTGTCAAGTCTGGCCTTATACTGTGTGACAATCTTGGCATCTACCACATGTTGTGGCAGCCTGTTCCACTGATCCACGGCTGTAACTGAGAAGTAATTCTGTCTGACCAGCAGTCTTGTTCTTTGCTTGAAAAGCTTTCTCGTGTGTCCTCGTGTTGCTGTACTGTCCCTCTCCTGGAAGAAGTGACGAGCTTCAACTTTGTCGATTCCGTTAAGTATTTTGTACGTTTCAATAAGGTCGCCTCTCCGACGTCGGTAATACAACGAGTGTAGTTTCAGTTGTTGTAATCGTTGTTCATACGTGAGCTTTGCTATGCTGGTAACCAGCTTGGTTGCTCTTCGCTGTACCTTTTCGTTTTCTTTCTCCAGCTGGCTTACTGTTACCTTTACCTTCTGTTTTGATCTCAGGTAACCGTAGAATTTCTTTGGTTCCTTCTTGAAATCTAAATGTAAATGTAGCTAATACATATTCGGGAAAAACGTGATACATAGTTGATGTACATACTTCTAGTAGCATAGCAATAACAAAATACCAGAGATTTTCTTGAAATGTTGAAATCCTTAGATAATACTATTATCATGTACTGTATAAAGTTCCAAGCACATCAGTTCAGATATAACTGAAAAAACTATATGTGAACATTTACAAAATGTCTGTAACTGAAAAAACCGTATTCAAAATGAACTTGTATATACGCTGTGTAGATACATTCCTATACATGTCTCACACCCAACTAATGTTCACAGGGTCAATGTCCACAGACACTCTAAAATCCCCCTCGTGCATAATCCAATGCACTAGCACTCGCAGCTTCCACCTGGTAGATCCTGCGTGCTCGTCTCGCTTCTTTCGTTCGCGACTCGGCCTGCCTGAGTGACTGCATGAGTCGCTTCCGGTCTGCCTTCTCTGCCGACGCAATCAGTGTTGTTGGTCCAGTCGTCATGCCCATAGCACCATACAGATGCTCCACTGTTGAACTCGGCCACAGCGAGGCAGGTAGCTAACAGCACTCGCTGCAGTCCCACGAAGCCCGTCTTGGGGCACTTGGCCCACACTTTGGCGTGAAGTGATTCGTTTGGGTTTTGCGTGGCACTTCGCAAACAGCGACTTAGAAGATCACGGTGGCCGAGACGCAAGTAGACTTCTTCTACGTGTGCAGCAACTTCTGGTGACAGCGGAGTGTGAACGTTGCTGTGGTGATCACCTGGCTGTTTCCCTTCAGCCAGTGCGCGCTGGTAAAACACTAGCTGTTTATGCCCGTTGGACATCGGTCGTGTTTTGGTTTCTCATCTGTTGATGAAACATGGTCGAATATTGCAAAGACAGCAGTCTGCATGCAATGTAGATATTCTGGGTGGGTCCGGATCGCCTTGGCGTAGTAGCTGGTCAGCTGTGTGATTGTTCCCAGTGTCAACTTTCCATGACCCCGACCACCAAGTGTCACGCCTGCCTTCTTTGTCTGCGTCGCCAGCTTCCTCAGTGCTGTCCCCATCCTCTTGGCGACATGACTTACGCATTCAATGTTCACGTCATCGCCGTACACTTTCTTTTCTGTCAGATGCTTGAAAGTTCTCGCATCACCGTCTGACACCATCGTTGTGTATCGAAACCCACGGTCAAGGGAACGCTCCCACAATTTCTCGGCTGCTTCGACCTCCATGCAACCAGATCCAGATGAGCTTTTATAGTTCTTGTTGCAGATCTTGTGACGTGCCAGCTATGTCTGGAACTGGGCCGTGTCTCCGAGCTTCTGCACACGAACAAGCCTGGCAGTAAGATGACAGCACAGTCAGATCAAGGACGAGTCCTGTGACCGTGTCTATCACAAATCCTATGCGGTATGCTGAAGTGTGTCCACGCTTCATCCAGGAGCCGTCGAAACTTACGGCCAAGTCGATGACTTCATCGTCGGCATCACTGTTGGTAACAGATGAATCGGCAACTGACGGATCCGTATACACCCGCCGAACGATCTTCGCTGCATCAGTGAGGATGTTGTTAGCCACCACCATGCTGGCATCGACGATGGCTTGACTGTGGACAGCAAAGTTGGTCTGGTTGACTGCATTCATGTCCAGGTATCTGCACAGCTTCACTATACCACTACGGTCCCCACCCATGTCCAACGATGCTGACACAACAGCACGTGTCACTACAAATGGCAAGTGTCCAGCAGTGCCACCGATGCGATCAGACGAATGTGTGGTGTTGATGGTGTCATCATATGATGTGCACTATGTCTGCAACTGACACACCAACCCAAGACCACAGTTGACGGCACGGACGGCAAGACTGGTGCTTCGACAGGATGGGAACGCTAGCTCTGCGACGAGCTCAGACAGCTTGTTTACCCTTGCGATGACTGTCGAGACGGTGTCACTTCCGGTATCATCTGGATCAGGGTTGGACTCGTCATCGGGCTCATCCTCTCTCGGAATGGCTGTCTCACGAAGAAGAAGCTGGTAATCAAACTTCTTCTGAGTTGCGGAAATTGGCGTGTGTGAAGTCGACGGAACCTGTGGGATTAACGATGAACATGTATTAGATTGCAACTTTACTTCAAATTATTACAAGCTGAGTGACATAATTAGCCATGGATTGGTAATATTACGATGAGACCTATAACATATAGGTGTATGTTTTACTTTGTCCATTTATGTATGACATTACCATGATAGAATGCACCAGTAAACTACTGCATATTAAAATGTAGGTATAGATTTAAAATAGCATATATAAATTTGTCCATAAATTATTCATGATTCCTGCCATTATTTAAGTTAGCTGGCATGAGATGGGTAAGCCCCTGGCCTGGGCCTTGCCAGGATAGTCCCACTAACCATGCTCCCTTTGACAGTAATACTGAATAAATGTCGTCATTTATTGTTAGACATTTCACTTTATTTACAAATCGGTTATATAAGTGTACATAAAAACGGTATTATACCTGTGCTGTTGGAGTGGCAGGAACACTGTCACTAGCCAGGGCAGCCATAGCATCTGACGACGTCGATTCACTCGATTGTCTAGCGGAACTTTCAGCGACTTCTGCCTTCGATTCACGCGCCAACTGCAATTGTTTGCGTCTCTGGATTTTCCCTGCACCGTAGTACTTCCTTCCTTTCCTTCTCCTGCCTGCCATTCCGCTGCTTTTATCAATCAATCGCGAGAATGCGTAAAAAGTTTGTCGAACGAATGCGTAAATACTAATTTATGCAGAACAGTAATTTATGCGGAAGGCCGCGAAAGTGAGCGCTGTTGTGCACCACGTGGGTTGGCGTGGGTTCGCTATGGGTGCTCATTTACATTCGGGATAACCCGGATGTGGTAGGAAATATTTATTGAAGATTGCTCCCATAAGACCAACGGTATGCGCCATCTTGTAATTGACCGGCTTGGCGACGTATAAACATCGCTAGAAAATATTTAAACATGTCGCATTATACGCTTCATTTCACTAAAACAAAGACTTTGGAAAGTTTTATGACATACTATTTTCTTTCGTAATAACAATGTGCACACAAGGCAAGTTGAATAATTTGTCTACGCAACTATGTAAACAACTCGTAATCACCGTTTTTGACCAAATTTGACAAAATCCAGCCCCAGGTCCTCCCTAACTTTGAAATTTGATGTTAAAGGGAATAAAAACATCTATTGCTCGAATTCATGTTATATTACATCCTGCTATCTATTTCCACATCCACCAAGCCAAAAAAAATCAATGAATTATCCAAACAAATATAATGTAATGGATATATAATTTATTAATTGTAAATATATTGTACGGTAATATATTGTAATTATATATGTG
Source organism: Escarpia spicata (assembly GCA_963995525.1). NCBI lineage: Eukaryota > Metazoa > Annelida > Polychaeta > Sabellida > Siboglinidae > Escarpia > Escarpia spicata. Next base: position 38,934,482 of record OZ023209.1, on the reverse strand, counting down.
AAAACAGATTGAGATCTGTCTGGATAAATACAATTTAGAAACATCGTTATATATAATTACCATATTTTAATTTTTGTGGCGAATAAATAATTACTACAAAAATATATATATTTATAAACAGTGCATTATAGTATAAAATGATTTTGTTGATATTACTTCGTGAAAACATAAACAAAAAAAGTATAAAGAAAATCAAATGTTTGCATGCTGTCAGGATTGAACCGGCGTCGCCCGATTGTAAAATAAATGACAAGTAACCAACGCGCCTACCCACTGAGCTAGCGGGACTAGCGAAAGCTATGTGAATGATTTAAGTTTTATGATAAATTATACAACTCATTCATATATTGATATTCTAGTGATATTATGAGATTATACACGTTACTTTCTGTAGCTGGATACAATATATGTTTGCTATGTATGTTTATTGGTGTAGATTATCTCCCGTTGGTTGCATTCGATATAATTATTCTGAAAACGAGCCCAAACTCGGCGAAACCTAGTCGACTGGTAAGCCCATTCGCATTCGTTGTTTTGAATAAAATTCGATTCATGTGGAACCGTAAAATAAATGTTTGTTCCTGTATGATGACTAGTGTTTGTATTACGTCGGAATTTTGCACAATAACTCATTCTGACGCTCGTTTCAACCCAAAAGCTATCCTTGTAAACATGCTCTGAATGCATGGAAAGGGTCGGCCTGATGCGAGTGTGTGTCATAAGTGACTTTACGATACCACGTGATCGCCTAGCTCATTAAAATTTAATTATCCGCGGGAATCGCTTCACAGACGGGCTTAAAATCGAATTTATGCTACTAATGTATTTTTCTGTATTTGTTTAATGTTGTTAAATATTATATACAATGTTAAACTTTGTGTACACATGAAAAAAGGATTTTAGCTAATGCCTTATTTTTATTTCTTTTAAGCAAAACATGACCCACAATTAACCCAAACATCCAAATTGTGTCTAGCAAACGTCATGTACGATAACTAAAAGTTGTGGCCCACTGATTACATTCTGAATAATAATAGTAAACATAGTTGCTTAACTACATTTTGGTCAAATTTTGTATTTTTTCCGGGACAAAAATTACCTTTATCTGGCCAAAACCCCAAATTAGACCGACAAAAACATCGATTGTGTAATATGTGGTCACATGTAACATTGTTATTATGCCTTATAGAACCATAATACGGTTTTGATCAAATTTATGTGCAATTTTACATAAAAACACGTTGTCTCACCTAAAAATAAAAAAAATTAGAACGTCTAACAACCCATACCAAGATGAGTAACGTACATAGAGAACATCTCAAATAGTTGGCTGCTTGTAAAAAGAAATGCCTACGAAACTATTTCTGACCACTTTTTTCACGTCCTTGGCGAAGGAGCGGAGGAGTCTTTGCCGGTGATTTACCACTCCTGACAAATACATTAGACAACTTATATGGACTCTGGACGAACAAGCTGCTAAAATAAGACACAGTATTACTGCTAAACAGACACGATACATGAGCTTCAATAAAACACATGACCCACCACTTATAACCAGAGATGGGGTTTATTAGAACATATCACATATTTAAACTATCTGGGATCCTGGCTAGCTTCTACAGACAAAGACAGAAACGCTGACTTGGTAATTCACCAACATACCAACCCATACCTGTTACACAATACTTTTCATGATAGCTCTGAATATAAATTGGCAGAGCCACACACCCAGTGAGGTAGTGTACGACAACCTTCCCTAAGCCTCGATAAAATCCGCAAACGAACATTGATATAACCAGAACATTACCACCGCCAGAAAGAAGACTGTAGAAGAAGCCAGCAGTAATGATAATGATGATAATGTTGTCGTTGTCGTTGTTGTTATTATTGTAGGTAAATGTCATCTCACCAAGAATGGCAATGTGAAGGCTGGCCTTAAGTTCTACTAAATGTTTCCAGGTGCTGTTACTAGGTTACTTTGTAACGACGTCATTGACCTTCGTCATCGTCCTGGTTGTGAAGCGCGGTCGCAGTGCAACTAAGCATGCGAAACTCGCCGTCTATACGGCAGTGCCACGTACAGGTTGGAATGTCATTGAAGCTCTTATATATAGATCACGTGTTTCTGATAATATATGTTTTACAACATTAGAATACTACATACAGTGTTCATGGTATATCAAAATAATGATGTCAGGAAAGGGATATACTGAAGACATTCCTGTATTCCTCTATTTGTATTCCACTAATAATTATCTATTTACAACCCATGGTGGTAACGTAGATTACAACGTTAGTTATAATTGGATATTGCAATATAAATACACATCAATAGTAGTACTTATATGGCTATTAAAAATGTTATTTTACTTGCACAATATTACAATAGAATCGTACATAAATATTTAGTGATTGCTAATATTAGTCAATATTAGTTACGGCACGATAGCTTATTAGTGTAACTGTTGTCAGAGTATGCTTTGCATAAATGGACTACATTTTAATTTCATTTAGAATTAACTATTATTATTATTTATAATGTTAGTATCACTTAGTTAATGAAGTATACGTAATTGGACATAACTAATTTATTCTCTATGTTGTAACTATACTATTATTATGTTCATGATTGATCATGACAATGTTCTCATCGTCTCGATATCTCTTCCTCCATCCCTCCATCAACCCGTCCCTCCTTACATTTAGTTAACCGTTTATTCTGTTACAGTCATGTAAATACAATCAATGTACTTAGCTTACATATGTTGCCCGTAATTCCAAAATTACGAGATCTGCTAAGTAATCTTCCCAATATTTCGAATCCATATGAACAATGGTTATTTGTTGTCTAGTTCTATTTCTAGTTGTTTTCCAGCGCTCGGCAACGTTATATTAACTGACTAGTCTCTATTATTGTGGTTACAATTTAATATACTTATGAGGTCTCATTCAAGTTGTCAGCCTTTTTTCAGAACCTTATCGCCAAAACGACCTTTACATGCTGGCACTGACGGTGGTCACTGCCAGGGTGCTGGTCGCCCTCAGTGGTTCTTTTATGTCCCAAATTGAGACGGGACCGACATTAACGTACGTGATCTCCGAGTCACGAGGAATACACAGTACCCAATGCTGAAAGCCAGGTTTTTTACACCAAATATCATGCCTGCCCGGTCCGGGTTTCGAACTCAGAGCGCTGGCATGCCAGGCGGATGTGCTGACACTACACTAGCCGCGCATGTCAATAAGCACTCCATGCGAAGACAAAATCATGTTTCACAAACCCGTGCATCAACCACCAGGAGGTGTATGTCGTTAATTGTCTAAGGAACCAAACTGTGGAACTCGTTGAATGTCAGTTTTATCAATGTTAGGTCGCTTCGCCGTTTTAATGAAAGAACAATACAGCAAACAGATATATGAAAGTTATTGTATATACAGATGTAGTTTCACACTGTTCAGTTTCAATGCAAGCACACAAAACATAAGTTGTGATTGCCGTGTGTGTGTCAATAATTAATTTACCATCATGTAAAAAGCTGCTGCAAGGAGAAGCATGACTTTATAAGAATTCTTACTTCTATGTTTCTCCTTTTAAACTTTTCACCAATGTGCTTTATATATTTCACTTGTACATCTAATTTGTTTGATTTGTTTGAATAAACGTTTTTGACTTTGACCATTTGGCTGAGTGTATAACGTTTGCTCTGCTTCTTTCAACAGATTGTGCCACACGAATGAGATCATTTGAAGATATGTTCAACATGCGACCGAAGATATTTGGTATATCATTTCAGTTGACTTAGTCATGTAATCATTAGTTAGTTTGAGGGAGTGCGTTTTTTCGGGGCCACTGTTGTGATAACTTATATTAGTTGTCGTAATTCGTGACGGTTTTTGTACATAAAATCACTCTATTGTCTTTTTTGTTAAAAGGAAATCTGTAACGGCCATTTCGTATTCCGTAGTGTAAGCAAGACTTTTTTTATTGAATTTCTACTGGGTTTTTTTCAAAAGGGTACTTCCAGCGGGAAAAAAATCGCACTGTTTTGATAATAACCACACATTCGCATGCCCACACACGTACGCACACACACGCCCGCACGCACGCATACACGCAATGCACGCACGCACGCACGCGCGCGCGCACACACACACACAATGCATACACGGTTAAAAAAATAGCAAATTTTCATTAAAGGAAAGTAATTATTTGTCACCAAAAAGACCCTGTTGGTACATTGTCCCAATAGTTTACTGTATTGTGGAATAATTTGCAATTTTTGGAAACTTATTTTGCTCCCAGTTTATTCCCTCTTACGAGATCTTGTATGACACATGGAGAATGTTATCCTGTTTGCAACGGAACATGTCTTCTCGCGCGTTTTTCCTCCTAGATATCTGGGCAAAGAAGACCAAATAGGAACAAAACAGATCGAATTCCAACTCGAATTGTGAAATCGATTCGAAACACTACAAGACCTAGACGACATCGACACCATGTGCAAAAACATCACATAGATGATCCAACTATGTACGACAATGTAGCCAAAGCAATCAACAAGGAAGTAAAGACGAGAATATCGTCACCAACACGAGACCTGGTGAAAAAACGACTCGAAAAGGTGGAAAACGGCGATCATAAAAAACAAATAGAGTACGCAGAAATATGCAAGATCATAAAAAACACGAAGGAAGACAGCAGGAAGATATCATACGAGAAACGATTATGGCATCAAAGAGCCTGAAGAAAGTCAGAAGAACACAGGCACTAGGTCGAGACGGACTGATGACTACTCTTCATGATAAGCATGGTAGAGAAATACAAGACCAATATATGAGCACAGAACGAATAGAGGAATTATACACCAAGCTATACGACAGTGAACAGAGTATCATACTTCATACCGACCCGAAAGAGGTACTAGAGATAACACCATGGGAGGTGGAAGCAGCCTTAAGAGATATGAAGAATGGAAAGGCACTAGGCAACGACCATGTAAACTTTGAAACATTAAACGTAGGAGAGATGCCATATGGAAGACACCAGCTAAGCAATATACTAAATGCTTATCAGAAAGACGAATACCCACCGCATGGAAGAACGCGTAGATGGTGATAATCTTCAAGAAGGAAAATACGAAAGACTTAAAGAACTACATACCGATATGTCTATTATCAAACATCTACAACCTACTCACAAAATACTAACAAATTGGCTAGAGAAGACACTCAACAAAAACCAACCACGAGAGAAAGCAGGATTCAGAGCAGGTACTCCACGACATACCACATCCACGTCGTAAACCAACTTAAGGAGAAGTGCCGAGAATATAATATCTCGTTCTGAATCACGTTCTTCGACTGCAGGAAGGCTTTCGACTCGGTGAAAAATATATATCAACAGATAGAGAACGTTGAAAGCTACGTCTGTCTGAGACAGCGATATAGCATTAAAGACAAAACCCAAGACAAGGAGATTCAACGAAGAATCACGGCCGGCTGGACAGCATTCACAAAACACCTCGACACCTTCCAGAATAACTTTGGAGCCTGCTTGAAGAGACAAGTCTACAAATTATGGGTACTTCCAAAGATGACATACGGCGCGGAAATATAAACAAGTTAACAGCCGCACAAACAAAGATGGAAAGAAGTATATTAAACATCACATATCGAGAGAGAAAACAAACATCTGGGTAAGAGAGAAGACAAAAGTCATAGACGTGATAAAACAAATCAGAAGGCAAGAGTGGACATGGGCAGGGCACATCAGTAGGCTACGAGATAGCGGGTGGACATCGCGCATCACTACCTGGAGACCTTACGGAGGGAAACGAAACAGTGGAGAAACGAACTAGACGAGTACTGGAAAGGCACCATCTGGCAGAGGATAGCGCAAGACAGGCAGATCAGTAAATGACATACTAAGGCCTTCGCCCAACCAAGGGACACTACGGCTACACAATGATGATGATGTTAATCCTTTAACACAAAATTGTCGTTTTTTATTTTATGGACTTCCCCAAAAATAGAATTATAAAATATAAAATATTACCTTCCTCTCAATAAATTGCCATTTTAAAGAACATTTGCCTTATTACCGTTAAACGTTCCCTTTCAAGGGAAATGTTGCCCAATTCGATTTATTAAAATATTCTGACAAAAATAATCTAAACTACGAAGAGAATAATGCACTTATAATTTCCTTGAATGGATTGAAAATCCGGTTTCTTGGTTGTTATAATAGGGCATAATTACCACACAAGAAACCTTTTCTCTTTTGAATATTTCGACTGCACTCGCAGTCTTCATCGGCAGAATGTGACACAAGCTGGAGAGAAACTGCTGGGAGCTCCTGACCAACGTCGCGATTCAATGTAGGTTTTCCTCTGTGGACGTTGATTGCCTCCTTTATCTTTCTTCGGTGCCAGTTCTCCTAGTGGTCTAAAATTGTGACGTCTTCCAACGAACACTGATGGCCTGTGTTCAGTTTATGTTCACTTATGGCTGATAGGGGTTAGCGACATGACAGCTGTTCTTTCATTCTTGTGCCAAGTGCTCTAACTGTTTCCTATGTAGTGCTTGTCACATTCTGGGCATTGAATGTCATGTACCACACTTTGCTGCCCTTTCCGTCCTGTCCTTCGGTGAACTGTCAGGACAATTGGCAAAGATTTTAAGTCCTATGACATACCAGTATACCACAAACCTATTAACACCTTGAGGTCACTATTGATGCACCTGAAGTATCCTTCACGGACGGAGAGAGAGAGAAACGGTCAAGTGAGACCAACTGCATCGCGCACATATAACTCTTTCTGTGTTCGTTTTGTTTCGCCAGTCCACCAAGTGATTCGGCGCAACTGGCAAATGAAAAGCGAAGCGACGAAGAACCTGAAGAAACTCAAACAGTTCGCTGTTGCTGTGCGTCAAGTAACAGAGAAGAAGAAGGTGCAGATAATGTATTTGATGGAAATCGTTGGTTTTCCGTTGGAATCACTGTATGTTTCTGGGCACACAAGATTGTATAACTAACGGTCATCTCGTTTTGTTAAAATCTTCAAATAAAAGACCGTGTCCTACATGACCAAGTAATACTTTAATCGTAAATGTTATATGTCGCTGTCTGTAATATTAATATACATGTATATATGCTAACTGCTGACAGTATCCCCAGGTGCCGCGGTCCACTCGCCGCTTTATATATATATATATATATATATATATATATATATATATATATTGTTGCCGAAATAATTATTATATATAAAGCATGTATCGCACTTGAACTCGTTTTTTTGTTACTGGAAATTACGACGAAACGAGAGGAAATTGTTCTCAAGGTCGTTCGAGTAGCCCCATTTGATTTTATTGGTTCTCGTCCGGCCTGTGTGTGTAGAGCTATGACTACCGGTAAATAGCGACAACCCTTCTGCCCAGTGTTGTCATTGGTGTTCTACACCCGTCGTGGCCTGGCTGGCTCTTCAAGAAGAGATCAATTCATGTTGTTGTAATCTAGCGGTAGTCGTCTGAAGATGTTGTTTGAAAAGCAAATGAAACATTATAAATATGTAAATTTGACTTTGAAATAATTAAACATAATACCGAGTTTAACTGTTAATACTCGGGTGAACCCAAACCGAAGTTTGTTTTGCACTTGTTGCATTATCCAGGGTCTACGAATGAGTTTAGAACGTAATGCGGATCTACTGTTGAAGATGGAAGAGAAGGAACAGGAATTGTCCGCAATCAACGTCGATTTGAAGATAAAGGTACTGGTATGATAACGATATTGCTGGATGTCATAATAACAACATTATTCGGAAAGACTGCTGGGCAAATAAATATATTTAACTAACATGTTTTAAATGTTTTTGATAAAAACAATAACGTCAAATTTGCTATATATTATCTTGGCCTATTATTGTTCTTACTTATTCCTCTTCACTCTGATTAGATCACAGGGCCGAAACGATGCTTCTCCAGCGTACTCTCTTTTTCGCTACGTTCTTTATTTATTTCTTGGCGGTTCTCTATTTCTTTAGTTCCTCGGCTGTGGATCTCCTTAGCTGTGTTTATGTCAGCTTGTTTTTCGTTTTCCTTTTCTTTGTGAGTTCCATACGAGAGTTTCCTTTTGTAACTGTTGTGGTTTCTTTCGCAGGGTGTGTCCAATCCATGTCCATTTTTGTTTTTGAATCTCTTTTTACTGGTTTGATTTGTTCTAGTAATGAGTGGCGTGTTTGCCATTTTATTTTGATCACATTTCTGAGGCATTTGTTGCTTAATGCTAGTACTGTTCTTGTTATTGCTGTGGGAAGTCTCCTAGTCTCCTAGCCGTAAGGCAGTACGCCTTTCACGTTCGTGTAGAATATTCTGCTTTTATTTCATGCTGAAAAGAATGGGGTATTAAGGTGATGAGTGCATGTCTGGCCTTTCTAATTCTGCTTTTAATATCTTCAATCGTCCGTTCATCCTTTCTCTGTCCCTACTCTGCCGAGATAGGTGTATGTGTTGTCCTGTTTCTCTCGTTATCCAATATGTCACCGCGATCAAGATTAATGGTAATAGAATACATCCCTGTTTTGCGCCAGATTTTACTTCGAATTTCGTTTACAATTACCCATTATATATAATTTGGCAAGAGCAGTTTTCATACATCTGTTTGATATAAACTGCGTAGGTATACCATAGTGACGCTTTAGCATGTAGATGACATTTCTGTCCACACTGTCAAATAGGCCCATAGCCATGGGTTCACGAGATTCACATGAACCCCTTTTTCCAAACGTGACCCTCCATAAAATGTCATCTTGAAGATATCAACCCTAACTGCTTCTCTGTTTCTCAAAAGTTTGACCCCCCGTCCTAAAAGCGGCTGGATGTTGTTCAAATATTACCGAGCATGCCACGACAGCTTGACCGATAAAGATGTTAAGGAGAGAACCCTTATCTATTAAAGGCCATATCTTGTCCAAATGTTTTTTCCAGAGAACTATGTAAATATACTTGTACGTGTGTGTTATTCAATGTTATCACAAATCCGAAACCACATGTTTGTCAAAACAATGATAAAATTGGTCTTATGCATTGACCGGTCACAGTGCAAACCTGGAAATGTCTGTTTTCCGGAAGTGTCCGAAGACGCAGATACGTGACGTCACTCTTGGAACCGCCTACATGGTCGCACGATCTACGCGGCTAAATATATATATATATATATATATATATATATTATAATTATATTTAAGCTGTTTTGATCATTAACATGTATAATTGATGAAGATATATGTTGTGGGAAACAGCGGCAAATCGGGGTTTGACTCCAAAGACTCAAATTGTCGGCAGAAAATGGAAATTTTTTTATGTAAAGGACTGGATCCATGCTACGCCTACGGCGAATAACAACACTTGTGGTTCAGATCTGCCGATGGATATATCTTATGAGGTGGAAGATGGGCTTCAAAATATAATTAGATGTCAATCAGCAGTCCTTAAAATGACTTAAAAGAAGCGTCAAGATGCGAACGAGTATCACAACAACACCACTGGCCATTTCACCACAACAAACTCAACAGCCAGCGGTCAGTTGCCGGACTCTCTCGACAGGCTTATGCATTGACCTGTATGCGTAGCACCGCACCGACACCAGGCAATCTAACATCAGCAGAAACAACATTAATCTCTCAAATATCATCATCACTGTCACGGAAATATATTTGATCATCGTATGCATTGGTCTCGCTAACAGAAAAGACACCCTCTAAACACACCGGCCGCCATTTTATGAGTTGTTTAAACGAGTCGGGCCGCGGGCGGGACGGCTGTCAATCAGCCAGGGCAGTCCAGGCTGGCGGCTGTGTTCCACAAGTGACGACACACAGTCTCACGCCGCTGTTACTCGGCAGTTTCCGCAAGACGGCAAATTTAGAGGTTCTTTTTTCTTCTACACTCTTATGCGTAAAAAAAAGCATCATCTGAATGTGCATATATCATTTGTTATTATGGAACACAGCACATGTTATTCCAGGATATGGCGAACTGCGTGATAAACAAGCAGGCTTTAAGCCCAAACGCTCTTGTGCTGAGCAAATATTCACACTCAGACGCTTTATTGAGAAATGTCAAGAGTACCATTTACCCCTCACAATCAGTTTCATAGACTTCACCAAAGCGTCTGACAGCATCCACATACCCTCAATGTGGAAAATATTAACCACGTATGGAATCCAAATATTGTAATGGCAATCGAAAAGATATATGATAACTCGATATGATGTGTAAAAACAGAAGATGGCTACAGCGACTGGTTCCATGTGATGTCTGGTGTCAGACAAAGCTGCATTCTCCCCCCCCCCCCCCTTCTCTTTGCCGTGGCCATCGACTGGGTCATGCGGGTAGCAACCAAAGGCAATGAATGGATTGTGTGGATTAAGGAAGAGCGTTTATCCGTCCTGGACTTTGCTGATGACATTGCTGCCCTCTCGGACACCACCCAGGGCCTACAACGTATTGTGGAATCAGTCAGCAAATACGCTAATGGCTTGGGACTTGTCATCAGTGAAACGAAGACAAAAACATGCTGACAGGGAGCACCAACCACCCACAGATGTTTTGATCAACCAGAAAAAATAGAAACAGTCGAAAACTCCACCTATCTTTGCAGTTCCATCAACAACCCAGGAATCATCGATCATGAACTAAACGGCAGAGTAGGGAAAGCGTCAGCAGCCTTCAACCAGCTGAGGAAAATTTGGAACAACAAGAAATTTACCTTGAAATCTAAATTCCGCTTTTGTAACTCAAACGTTATGCCAACCTTCTATATGGATGTGAAACATGACAACTAAAAACAAGCCAAGAAAACAAAATTGATGCATTCGACACTAAATGATCTTGAGCATACACTAGAGCGACCATGTGACGAATATAGATATCCGGATACGACCAGGACAACCTCTGGCATAATATACTATCTGCAGAAGACAAATGAGCTGGTTCAGCTATGTCGCAAGGCTCTCACCTACTAGACCTGCCCAACAAGAGCTATGGTGGATATCAGCTGGTCAGAGAAAGAGGGGACGACCAAGAATGAGCTGGCGCCAAACAATCGACCGCGACATACAGCTGGTCAACAAATGTTGGAGCGATGTCAGAACACTAGTATGCGACATACATCTGGATGGCGTGCTTTGACTACCTCACCTGTCTATAGGCGTGGAAGTCGCTATGTCTATGTCATATGGCCTTTAAGTAATAATCAGTGAATGAATGGGAACCTGCATGTAGGATCTGTCCGCACAGAGTTATACTAGAGAATTTGTGTGAGTGACTCAATTGGATATCGCTCTTTGATTGCATAATGACATCGGTTCTCAGAAGTGTAATATTAAATGCTAGTCGACGAAAGGCATAATGGTGATATACCACTAATTAAAGAACAATTATGAGCACAGAAACAATGTATTAGGATATATAAAAATAATCCCTGGCTTCTAGTCCTGCCGCCAGACAACATAACCGTGCAGTGGAGTCTACCCAATGAATTTGATGGCTTTTAGAACAAGAAGGTCTACTGAATCAGAAACTGCATGATGTCACTCTGGCATCATTGAGGAATTTGAAATATCCAAGATAGCCGCCATGCCGTCAAATGTGTACAAAATCGATTATAGTTTCACTTGCTATGCCACTTAGATACTTACTGTTTGTTTCTAAATATATGCTTTAGCACGCGTGGAATTCAATGGACTAATATGTAGTAATATGACGTAATTACCTCACAAGTAACTATTTTCTCTTATGAATATTTCGACTGCATCTCACAGTCTTCATGGGTAGAATGACGTCACCAGTGCGTCACATGACCACTGCCATGTGGCATAAGCCGGGGAAGGACTGCTGGGAGCTCATTTTATTTTCCATATATAGCCGACAAATACAGTTAGCGTTTCATGCCGTCAGTGTGGCCTAAATGTTATGGTACTCGACTGTTTGACACCTACAATTTAATCATTCAAATTCCACAAGAGGACCTTTATTTAAACTTCAATTTATGGTACACATTTTATAAAGGTTTTTTAAATTACTAACTGAATTCTGTTATTGATCAGTTATGGAAACTTTGTGCTGCAGATCAGGTACACATAATTTAACAACTGACTCAAAAGCAGATTATACATGTCACAAAAAATGTATACTTTAAGCGTTTATTCTCAATGGTTTATTACATTACTATGAATATATTCAACATTGCATACAATATGAAAGGTTTCGAGTAAATCATTCAGTTTATTAATAATATATACCATTGCGTGTTTGCTTTTGTGAATAAAATTGGGTGTATATTAGGCTTAATCAGTAACAAAATGGAACAAATTTGTAAGGACCACATATGAGATCCACTTTGTTTAAAAACGCACAACCAAAAATAACATCGCTAATGCTCTGCTGGTGAAGCTAATGAGGTGTTTGAATATAAGATGCAACCGCACTGTCACAACCAACGACATACTTCAGTATATTGGCCTTTAGCTAGAAACCTAACCATCTGCAATATTGGGGTCAATCCCCACGTGAACATGTGGCGCCCTCTGCATTGTTAGAGAGAGAGAGAGAGAGAGAGAGAGAGAGAGAGAGAGAGAGAGAGAGAGAGAGAGAGAGAGAGAGAGAGAGAGAGAGAGAGAGAGAGAGAGAGAGAGAGAGAGAGAGAGAGAGAGAGAGAGAGAGAGAGAGAGAGAGAGAGAGAGAGAGAGAGAGAGAGAGAGAGAGAGAGAGAGAGAGAGAGAGAGAGAGAGAGAGAGAGAGAGAGAGGAGAAAGAGGTCAAACACGTACAGGCACACGCACACATACACACACACACACACACACACACACACACACACACACACACACACACACACACACGCTTTATCTTTATAACCGGATATGATCGTATTCATAGAAAATGTCAAATGCCGAAGGTATCCTTCTTCACATAAGCAAATAGGTACATAAGCAAATAGGTGATGTTCAACTTTTGTCTACGTAGGGGTGAGTGAGTGAGTGCGTGGGTGGGTGGGTGAGTGGATGAGTGAGTGAGTGAGTGAGTGAGTGAGAGAGTGAGTGAGTGAGTGAGTGAGTGAGTGAGTGAGTGAGTGAGTGAGTGAGTGAGTGAGTGAGTGAGTGAGTGAGTGAGTGAGTGAGTGAGTGAGTGAGTGAGTGAGTGAGTGAGTGAGTGAGTGAGTGAGTGAGTGAGTGAGTGAGTGAGTGAGTGAGTGAGTGAGTGAGTGAGTGAGTGAGTGAGTGAGTGAGTGAGTGAGTGAGTGAGTGAGTGAGTGAGTGAGTGAGTGAGTGAGTGAGTGAGTGAGTGAGTGAGTGAGTGAGTGAGTGAGTGAGTGAGTGAGTGAGTGAGTGAGTGAGTGAGTGAGTGAGTGAGTGAGTGAGTGAGTGAGTGAGTGAGTGAGTGAGTGAGTGAGTGAGTGAGTGAGTGAGTGAGTGAGTGAGTGAGTGAGTGAGTGAGTGAGTGAGTGAGTGAGTGAGTGAGTGAGTGAGTGAGTGAGTGAGTGAGTGAGTGAGTGAGTGAGTGAGTGAGTGAGCGAGCGAGCGAGCGAGTGAGTACACGCACTGACTATCGACTGATCAGTATCGATTCTGTTGACAGCTCAAAGACCTCGAGGGAAAGATGGTTAGCGTCGGCCTGCGACCAGGTAACCGTGTTCCGTCGTAACAAAAGTATATACTGTTCCCTAATGCTTATAGATGTATAACTGCTGTGCGATTAACGGGTTTACTGCTCATGCGTACACACACTACAGTGCGATCTGTACAGTGGGATATGTGCAGTTATGCTTTCATAACCGCACACGTTCGATTACGACCGCACTATTCCTTTAAGTCGTTACGCGATCATCACGCTCAAAATTAGGCGTACGTCGTCGCGTGTACAATGATCGACGAACATTAAAATTATTATTAAAATTGAATGACCACCGAATGCAACAATAGAAAATAACGTCCATAACTAAACAATACTCAATTCATTATGGGTGTAAAATAACTATAAAGCATTTCCTTTGCGACGTACCTGTGTCCCGCTGTAATCGACGGTGGTGTACAACTAATCAGACGCGGCCAGATTGCTTTTTTCGAAATCCCTGACAAAAACGTGTTGTCATGGATATTGGTTACACGCGTTTGTTGGCTAATGGTGTACCATATGTCGATGTTTTACTCATATTTGTTTTGTAAACCACTCTGTGCCAATAAAAAGTATTCTTTTAAATGGTACTTAACTTAAACTATAGAATACTTGGTAAGTGAGTAATTTGTTAAGCTTCTGGTTTGCGGGACACATCAGAAACCCACACAAATAACCGGTGAGAAGTGGCTGACTTTGAAGAGTATCAAAAATATATTTAGAAAAATTACTAGAAAACTATATGAAAAGTATTTGAATTTTTAAAAGTATTCGAATCATTGAGTGTGTTTAAATGCAAAATACTTATTGAAAAATGCATAGAAACAGTTGCCAACCTGACATATAATGTACATGCAGTTTACATATGAGCAATGCGGTGTTGTCGCGTTGCAGAACAAGACGACTCGCGACCACGTAATCCGGTGCACGTAACCGCCAGTGATTATATTCGAGAAGGCGCTACAGTTGCCACGACCATCATCCGGCGACATAAAACCAAGTCGACCGGCAGTAGTCCTCAACGACACGTACCAAACCCCTAAGACAACACGTTCCCGTTGTGCTGCAACTGATCTATCAGTGTTCCAACGTGTCATACCCTTTTATCTTGCAAAAGAAATAAGAATAAACGAAACGCCATAATATCGAAAATATGGCTTATTAAACATATTTTGTATTGCGTTGATTGAAAGTGTGATTGCGTTCTCGTTGCTGGTTTGTGTAACCTCATTAACGGGCTCCTCGTTCCCGATGTTTGGAGCATGTGACATGAGTGTAGGTGTCTGCGTCTTCACATGTGCCTATCGTAAGGTGCTGTTCTCTCAGTTCACCCCTCAATGTGAATTAATACAAACGTCTTGCTTAACAAAACAAGTTTATCGGCGATGTAGAGGGTCAAGTAATCTTTGGTGATTCTGCTAAACAAAATCCTTTGGTTTCAATCATAATAATAATAATTTACTGCATTTCTCTGCGCCATAAATCTGACAATTACTACCATTCAGAGGCGCATTACAATCCTAAAACATGACATGTAGCTCTTAAGATTATTAAATAAAATAAATAAAAGCATTAAGCTATATATCAACAGTAAATAGATAAAGATTATAATAATAAAAACAACTAATGCTAATTAAAAACGACATGTTAAGGGAGAATAATAATAAATTATAATAATACTCAAAGGTAGACACTAAAATGTTCAAAGTTCGTCACTGCCCTAACATATAATTTAAAGTGAAAAAGTGTCTTCAGTTGTTACTTGAACACGTTAAGGCAGTCTGTAGCACGCACGGCAAGGTGTAGATTGTTCCAGAGGCGTAGCGCTGCGCGTGAAAAAGCTTTGTCGCCTTGAGTACAAAGTTTGCAGCGAGGCACCTCCAGCAGGTGAGCGTCGGCGGAGCGTTTATGTGTGGGGCATCATCGAAGAATACACCGATATTCCTGGCCACAGTGGAAGTAGGCACAGTGTTATTGGCAAGTTCTATGTGCGGCATAGAAAGTTTGTTCTTGGTGTGCGGCGAACATATCACAATAGCCTCAATTTTGTCAGCATTTAGTTTGAGTTTATTCATGCGCATCTAAGCTTGTATTTCAGCAACACATGCTTGTATGCGCTTCACAGACTGGGTTGTGTATTCTTCTGAGAGAGGTCTGAAGGCGATATAGAATTGGGTGTCATCAACATATAGATGCATGTTGATTCCGTGCCGACGTGCGATATCACCGGGTGGTGCCGTATTACAAATGAACATGAGCGGGTCGAGAACGGAACCTTGCGGGACTCCGAACGTCACTGGACTTTCCGCTGACTCTCTGCCGTGCATTTGAATACTCTGACGTCGGTTAGCCAAATACGAATCAAACCATGCAAGATATTTATTCCAAAACGATCTCTGAGGTGTGATAACATGATTTCGTTGTCGATTGTGTCAAATGCTGCTTATAGATCTAGTAGCACAAGTATGGCAGCCTTGCGCTCATCCAATATACAAAGCAGATCATTGCATACTCTCAACAGTGCAGTCTCAGTGCTGTTGTGTGGACGATAAGCATATTGCATTTGTTCATAGAGTTCGTTGTGAAATAGATGTTTGGTGAAACGGGCAGCAACGACATTCTCTGCGATTTTTGACACAAAAGACAAGTTCGTGGTCATGTTGCAATCATTTTTATGTCATGAAACCGGATGACGTCAAGCTATGCAACTGGATCAGGATTTAGATGAAGTGTCACATATGGTATGTATATTCATTTCACTTCTATAGTACAAAAATAACCACTTTAGTCCACAACTCAAAGATGTTTATAAAATATCCAGATGCGCTTTCACCGGCGTCAGTAGTGAGCAGGAGCACTCTTGAAGGAATTCACAAGTGCCTATATACTTATATAAGGAATTCTAAGAGGACGGCTGTCTGATCTGTGTGTAGTCACGTGATCGGAGGTAGTGCCTCCTAGTGGAATGTATTGGATGTACCTGTTGGTACGGGTACCGGTTACGTGTGTGAGGGGGCAATTAAGGGTATGTAGTGGTAATTAAGGAGTAATTAGAGTAACTCAAGGGGTAATTCACATAGCGGGTGTATGCGTGCATGTGCGTGTGTAAGAGGGAGCGTGATCCGTGTCGCATATTAGAGGGGTGCGTGTGTGTCGATGTATGTATGCGTGTGCATAACGAACGAAACACGAAAGTATACGAATGCACACGTATGCAGACGTATAATGATTGCATACCTGTTAGCAGATGCATACGTGTGTGATAGCATGCATGAAACCGTATTTTATAAACTAAGGAAGATGGATAATGACATGACTTGCGGGTGTTTTACAACCTCGCCAGCGGTCGCGAGCTTACTGGTCATTACGACCACGCTATTGGCTCGTATGATGCGACTTACGGGTGACTTAACACGACGTACGCCAGTTGTCATGACCTTACGGGTGTTTGATCACCGCGGCATAGATGATCGATGATGATGATGCCTTCTTGTCAATGTAACACGGTACATGACTAAGGCAAATTGCCACCCTAATTTTTAGACTTTTACTACCCAAACATGGAAAATTAACTGAAAGTTTGCTTTTAACAATGATTCTGCACGACAACATTGTTTGTGATCTAGTGGCCTACAGTAGCTCCTTCCTTGCTCTTCATGCTCAAGCTCCTCTTTCTCGCTGCTTATACTGTCGTGCAAGTTCGCTGCCACCTAACAAATCACAAATATGTGCAAATATTGAAAACAGTAATTTGGGAATCTTATCATTCAGGCAGGAAATGTGATTCACGCATTTCCTTGACCCCATGGTCAAGACAAATAATGTTTGTTATCCTAGCTATAAATCGTACCCATTGGTCAACTATCAATAAATTTAAGTGGGAATTGGGAATTAACACAGGTATCTTTATTCACTCAGAATGGAGAAAAAAATGTAAATTATATATATATATATATACAAGTGGGGCGCAGTGGCCGAGTGTTTAGAATACCGGACTCTCGACTGGAGTGACCGGGGTTTAAATCCCGGCGCCGGCTGAGCAGTGGTTCGGTACTGGTTCGGCTGCCATGTCGAAACTTGGGCAATTTTGTTCACCCTACGTCTCCCCCCTTCCAACCCGCACCGGACAGCGTGGAGGGGTAGGCCAACAACACCACCGACCCATATCATTGACCTGTCTGTGCTGTTAAATCATGGAACACATAATCCTAAGTCCTGTCTCCAAACATCTTAACACTCATAACATCCTTATTAATGAACAACATGGACTTAGAAACTGCCTCTCTACTGTAACACAACTCATAAACTCAACCAATGTCTGGTCAGAAACACTAAATCAAAAAGCGGTCAGACAGGTGTAATATTACTCGACTTCAGTAAAGCGTTTGATAAAGTCGCTCATCACCACCTATCAGATCAATTAAACTACTACGGCATCCGAAATAACACTCTTGGATGGATCAATAGCTTCTTATCACATCTTAAACAATCTGATTCAGTCAATGGCACACATTCTTCCTGGGCTAATGTCACTTCCGGAGTCCCTCAGAGATCTGTCTTGGGGCCGGTCCTATTCCTTAATAATAATAATAAGATAACTTCTATTGCGCCTAAGTCCTTGGAAACCAAGCTCAGAAGCGCATCAAAACAAAAGGATTGACCAATCTCAAAATCCATAAGTAGTATTCCAGTTGTCAACAGATGGGTCAAGGCGCTAGGGAGCTACGGTGGATAAGCAAGGTTGTAAAGAAAAGTTTTTAAATGACGACGTAATTTTGTAATATTTTCAACTGATCTAAAACTAAGAGGGAGCATATTCCAAAGGATTGGTGCAGCAACAGAAAAAACGCTAGTTCCAATGTTAGTGTTGACTTTAGTTGAAGTTTTGTGATATCCTTGCTAGCGATATTATAAAGGAGGGAATTGCAATAGTCAAGCCTGCTGATAACAAGCGCTGTTGCAATAGTTTTAGCAACGGAACATGTCATATACCGGCGAATACGACGAAGATCACGAATATGAAGAAAAAAAACAGCGACATGTTTGAGATATGTGTTGTCGGAAATTGAAGTTACTATCAAAGATCACTCCTAGATTCCGCACCGAAGTTGCTGGCGTGATATACTGATTCAAAATACGCGTAGGGAAAAAACCATCCAGTTTACTACGCTGCATTGGAGTACCAATAATGATCAATTAAGTTTTATTTGCACTTAATTTCAATTTGCTGTCAGTCATCCAGTGGAAGATATCTTGAAGGCAATCAAGTTGGTGAAGGGAGCGATTTGTATCCATGGTAGCCAACGAAATGTAGATCTGAGTTTCATCAGCATAAAGATGACGATCCAAGTTACGTCTTTGTATAACAGACCTTAGTGGCGTGGTGTAAATAGTAAAAAGCAAAGGCCCAAGAACAGAAACCTGGGGAACACCAAATAAAGCCGGCAGTGCAGCTGAAAAGCAGTTCCCAATCTTTATAGTTTGGTATCTATCAGTTAGATACGATGAAAACCAGCTTAGAGCTGTGCCAGATATGCCGTACCACTTTAATAGGCGTCCAATGAGAATGCTGTGGTCAATCGTGTCAAACGTGGCAGAGAGATCTAGTACGGTAGGTGCAGTCACTTTACCATTATTAATGTTCAAGTTAATGTCATTATGAACCTTTGAGAGGGCAGTCTCTGTTGAATGAAACTGCCTATATGCTGATTGTGACACATTAGTTAAGACATTTGTGCTAATGTGAGACCTTAAAAGACTTGCTACAACCTTTTCTAGTATTTTGGAAATAAAGCTGGGGTTAGAAATAGGTCTATAACTGTTTAGGTCTTGTTTAGGCAGATATGACTTCTTGAGAAGTGGTGTGACATAGGCGTATTTGAAATCAACAGGAAAACAGCCAGAGCAAAATGATGCATTTATAATATTTGCTATAGGTCCAGTTAGTGTATCGATACATGCTTTTAGTAGTATTGTTGTAAATGGATCAAGTGCACAAGATTTATTTGGGGAGGTCATAATTATTTTCCTAATTTCATCAACTGTTGCAGGTTCAAATGATACAAGTAGAGAATTTACTTGTAGAAAATCCACACTGACATTACTTAAATTATGACGTGGGAAAGCAGAACCACGCTAATACTGATTTTATTCTTAAAGTGACTAGAGAACGAATCACATTGGGACTTAATTGACACATGATCAGGTAGCGATGTATACATAAACGACATCAAGAAATAAATTCAAATAAATTCAAATAAATTCAACAATTTAACTCTTTGCAGACGAAAGCATCCTATACAGAGAAATAAAGAACACAAAAGATCAACATATATTACAAAACGATTTACAAACGCTCACAACCTGGTCTAAGATGTGGTCAATAAACTTCAATGTTAAGAAATTCGCTGTCCTCACCATCACACGCAAACGAAACCCCCAACTATATCAATATTAATTACTGGGAAAATCACTAAACCATGTTCAAAAGCACGACTACCTTGGGGTCACAATATCACATGACCTAAGTTGGAACGATCACTGCACCAAAATAACCACGAAAGCCAGCCGTACACTTGGACTCTTAAGAAGAACACTGTCACCTTGCTCATAAAATGTCAAAGTAAAAGCTTACCAAACCCTTGTCCGACCACAAATTGAATATGCCAGTGAAGTTTGGAATCCCAACACAGCAACTGAAATTAAACAAATGCTGTCCAGATTAATTTTCTCCGACTACCGAAAAGAAACACATATTAAACAACTCAAACACAAACTCAACTGAGACTCGCTCCACACACGTCGCCTCATTCAACAAGCTTTAATGTTTTACACAATCCACTACCATATGGTTAACATCAGCCCTCCGTCATGTTTCCAGCACGCCACGCATATATCCTACAGAATTGACAATCCACTTAAATATACCAACACAATAATTCCAACCATTAATGCATATAAATATGCATTCTACCCCAGAGCATTAGACATATGGAACAAACTACCACCATCTGCTGTTCTAAACATCACGCCATCATTGCCAGACTTCCTGTGTGTCGCCATACCAGCCATCAGGGAAAAGTCACCCTTGCATAGAGTCCACATCCTCTAAAGCTACAAACTTATGTATACTGTGCATCACTTGTTTTATCCGCGCTTTTGTTATGTTATCGTTGTTTTTCATTGTTTTTCTTTCTTTATTTTGAACATCCTTCTACACGATTTGTTCCCTTTTTGTTCGACTACTCTGACATTACGCACCGCACAAATCCCAGTTTAGCTGTAAACAGCTGTAAAGGGATTATTACATCAAGCATCAAGCATCGACACATTTGCCGAAGCAGCAAACTGTTATGGTGTAAGCAAACCTGAAGAAAACGGTAGTTCTGTACCGCCCGTCAAGAGTCGAACCCACACTGGCCAAGTCTTCCTAAATAACCAGCTTTTTCAGAATGTCCATAACTAAAATTTTCTTGGAAGTAACATTTCTGACGAGGCGAACATAGTCATGGAATTGGACAAGCGCATATAGCGTAGACATCATAAAATTTCCGTTGACTGCGCATCCGTTTATGAAAGACTCCCATGTAACAATCAGGATTCAATTTCAGGTGTACAGAGCAATAGTACTCACAATGTTGCTTGCTTTCTGCTTGCTCTACGGAGCTTAAACTGGTGCGTGCGTGCGTGCGTGCGCGTGTATGTGTGCGTGCATGCGGGTGTTTGTATGTGTATGTGGGGGTGTTTGTATGTGTATGTGGGGGTTGCAGTTGGAGGTTTTTGCTGACCTTTCAATCGGGAGAGCAGTTGGAGCCAGGTCCCAGAACCTGAAATCCTCCTGGATTTCACAAGTTGGCAGATGTAGGCCTAAGGTTGCCAGCCTGCTACGCAACCATATACGTGGTAGATTCCTACATGCTGCTTTACCGAGATGCGTTCCGGCGACGTACAGTTGCAATGCATCATTTTCTGGACTCTCGAGATCACCACTCCTAATATTTGAACTACGACGAAAAGTGCACAACAGCAGTATCTTAGAGGTAGATGGACCTTAGATGAGGATCCATGACAGTGAGGGACTGAAGACGCTGTCTCACTTCCGGTTTGGAGCGCCCCTGGCGGTTGTTAGACTACTTAATGTGATGAGTTCCCATCTTGTAATTATCGCCCACCCTACTAGCGAGTGTTGGACGTTGTTTTAGTGCGGGAGTGTAAGGGTGGAGTTTGTTTTATTGCATGCGTGCATGTGCGTGTAAGGGGGGAGAATGGAGGAGTGGTGGGCGTTTGATGACTACCTTTTATGGGGTATAACATCTTGTATGCGTGTGTGTGTATGTAAAGGTTATCTTTTTTTTACTGCAAGCATGTGTGTGTAAGGGTCATCTATCTTTGTGTGTTATCGCGTGCATGCGCGTATGAAAAAACGAATAAAACACGGTAGTATACGAGTGCACACGTATTTTATTGACCAAAGATACAAGCGGATAATGGCATGACTTGCGGGTTTTTTACGATCTAGCCAGCGGTCGTGAGCTTACGGGTCATTACGACCACGCCATTGGCTCGTGCGTGCATGATACGAGTTACGGGTGACTTAACACCTCGCCATTGGTCAGAACTTACGGGTATTTGACCACCACGCCATTGGCTCGATCGATGATAATGATGATGTCTTGTTGTCAATGAAACACGGTGCCGATCAATATATAAACAACCAGCATGGAATAACCAGAATCCTATTCCTGTCTTGGACCATTCAGTGGCTAGGCATGTTGATCGTGACGCATCAAATATTCTGACCCCTTCCTCGATTTCACTGATGGTGTCGCTTTTAGACTCTTCGAAAAGTGATTGCATATCATCGTTCCAGGTTAATGTGGTTCCGGGCTTCAACAGGGCTCGGAACGGAAGCATTCGTTCCGCAGCGGCGAACGCGTACGCCACTTGGTTGACAAGGCCGAACCAGGCGCGTATGTCCGTGATGGTCTTGGGTGTCGGGAAGTCGAGGATCGATTCTAAGAATTTCCGGGATGGACGGACACTATCTGGTGTAATCTCGAATCCGGCAAATTCGACAGTGTTCTGAGCAAAGACGAACTTACTCGGGTTGAGTGTGATACCATGATTGCCACATATATCGAGCCACTTCACTGCCTGGTGGAAAGCCGCTGGACCACAGGATTGCGTCATCGATACACTTCGTCGTGTTCGGAAAACTTGACACGTCGAATCTTCGGGTGTAACCGTCTCCATAAGCTATGTAGCCCTATGGTGCCGTCCTGTATCTGTAGCGTCCCCACGGCGTGATAAATGTTGTCTGTTCTTCGCGTAAGGGCACATTATGGTAGCCATTCCAAGCATCGAACTCGGTTTTCTTCGTGCATTGTGGCACAGATCTCGCCTGGTGGAAGGGTGGCTGAGTATGATGCGTCTCGCGAATGGCATACTTGTTGAGGGGCTGAAAGTCGACGGTGCGGCGTGGCTTGCCGTCCTCCTTAAAGCACACGACCATGCGGTGACACCACGTTACCGGCTCGCCCACAGGTACTGGCACGATGACTCCGAGGAGAACGTCGCGGTCGAGACCGGCTTTTACATCTGCTCGCCAATGTAGGAGTACTGGGATTGGCGAGTGGCATGCGAACGGTTTGGCATCGGGGTCAATCATGAGCTGTAGGGGTGGACCACTCATCATCGGGAGTGGCTGATGTTCGCATGTGTTGAAGGTCGAGCCCTTGTAGTAGTCTAGCAGGAACTGCCGTAACGTCTCGCAGTTATCCTCAGTTGCCGGACATGGCAGCTGAGTGGGTGGAGGAGGCGGCAGTTCACGTTTCGGGCAGTTACAATCGGTGATGAGGCCGCTATTGTTACGGAGATGATCGGGAGCATCGGACGTGGCATCCGCAGCTGTATGTCTGGTAATCTCGCCGACCTTTGGGAACTGCTCGGTTATCATCCCGAGCGCAACACAGGCCTCCCTGCTGAGGAACACTTTGTTGTCAACATCTGTGACGTAGACGATTTAACGAGTCTCGAGGACTCCATTCGATGTTCTACCTGAGAACCTCAAGATGGCGGCGCCAATGATGTTTATACCGCGCTTGTTTGCAGCATGCATTTTCATCGTTACCGGTATCAGTCCCCGTTGATTGATGCCGAGGCGATGGATCGCCTTGATACCGGCAAGGCAACTATGGCACCCCGCGTCTGCCATGCACAGTATATCTGCGTGTCTAGGGGTGCGGGTGAGGAGAGAGTCGAAGCCGAAGAGTTTGTCGTCATCGACGAGGACGTCCACACCAAGTTTGACGAACGGCTGAGGTTTAGAGGACTGCTTCAGCCATGTGTCAGACAGTTGGTTGTACAGGTGGTGATCAAGTGCAAGGTTGAGCTACAGGCCGACGTCGCAATGAACAAGCGTTCATTGCGACGTCGGCCGGTGTTATTGATGATGCAGAGAGAATCAAACACGGCGCCTTCCTGTCGCTCAACCTTGGTGTCTTCTCGTTTGCGGCGGTACTTCCCCCGGCAGACCACTTCGAAGTGATGCTTCTTGTGGCAGGAGGTGCACGACGAGTTGTATGCGGGGCATTCGGTGCGTCGGATGTCATGTGGGGCGTTCCTTCCGTGCCCTTTTTTGCCGCAGTAGGAGCAGGGGTTCTGGTCGGTTGATCCTGCCCTGGGTTCATGCTGTCGTTGTATGCGGTCGAGTCGTTTGCGAGTGTATGAGCTATTGGCTGCCTCTGCCCCGTGCGTGTCGACCAAGCGTGAGGCTGATCGTTTTCCGGCTTCTTTTGCTTCAACAAAGCGTAAGATTTCCTCAAAGTTCATGTTCTGATTTTTGTCGCCGAGCAGATCCAGTTGGATTTCCGGATCCTCCAGGCCCCTGATCACCACGTCTCGCAGCACTTCTTCTGTGTAGTTAACGGTCTGTGTGCAATTTGGGCACGGGAGGGAGAACTTGCAGACGCCGGCTTGGCCGCGGATCCTGGCACTGAATGACCTGACAGTCTCGTCTCTGTCTGGGCGCATGTTATGCAGGGTGACCCGAGCGACCATCGTGTTTTCTTCCCTGACAGCCAAGGTACGCACCAACGTCAATATCTCCTCCTCAGGGCGGTCAGTGAGTGTACGACCCATGCCAATGGAGCGTGTGACGTCCTTTCGCAATTGTTCGTCGCACCATTCGAATAGTTGAATTATTCTATCTTTGCCCGATACTTTGGTTGCTTCCACGTAGTCGCGCCATCGGACCAGGAAGTAGTCCCATTCTTCGCTGCTCCCCGCCGATGTGACCGTTGGTCGTTTCACCTTTTCCACTTTAGCAGCGGCGGCGTTTGTGGAGGATGTCGGGGCGTGAGTGATCGCGTGGGTGTTGAGTAGCGTCACTGCGATGATCGCGTCAACATCGTCTGTCACGTACGTGCAGTTAGGGATGGGACAGGCCAACACAGGCATGGTGATGCTCGAGTACGTCTGGTATTCGTCGATGTATTGTGTACATCAGTACGAATGATCGCAACTCAATGAGAACTGCAACCAGAATACATGGATTAGTAAATAACAGTAACTATATAACCCTCTAATATCCAGTAGTTTAATATGTTTCGTTTGTTGTCCGAGCGTTATAGTTACGTAATTATAATTTGCTGTTTCAGATTTGTCACCAAGAATAAGAGTAAGTCACGTGACGTGTGCGGGGGAAACTGTTTTACGACATAATTTTTGTATATGTATGTAGGAAGCAAACAGTTTATAATTTATGTATATACTAAAGCCCTGCGCGGGGCGCGTTTTGGCCCGCAGCTCACGGGGGCCCGCAACCCGAGGGCCCCCGCAGGCTGGATTTTTGTTGTTGTTGCGGTGCGGTGCGGGTTAAGTTTCAATTTGTGCGGGGCGGGGCGGTCTGCGGGTCAGGTCATTGCGGGTGGGGCGGTTTGCGGGCTAGTAATTTCTTCATGCGGGCTACTGCAGGCTGATTTTTTGTAACACATTAATGGTCACCAGTTACTCAAAGGTGGGACATTCTTTGAGCTAGTTAATTGGGGATTACCAGATTGCCCTTTTGTTTGTGTTTAAACAGTGTTATGATAACATGTGCTGGCCTGCCTTGCCAGCTTCAGTCAGGTGTGATTACTGGCTTCTTCCAGGAGGAAGTATCAGTTCAGGCCATCAATCTGTTTGTGTAATTAAGCCACCAGGATGTCCATAAAGAGCAGTTACCCCACCAATTAGACAGGAAATGCCTTTGATGTGTGGAGACTGGAGACCATGCCACTTGGCACTGGCTGACAATGCCTAACTGCTAAGAACAAGAACTGTCAGTCTTCCTCTTGTTAGATCCTTGATCGCGGAACCGTTTACCATGCCCCGTTTCCTCTTTTTCTTTTTACATCTCAATGTGTCACAATAAACGTGTTCGTACTTTCTCTACGAGAATCTTCATTCTATAATGTCGCTGTACGCACAGCCCACGGCCAGTATACGACATTAATTGGCGACGAGGTAAACTGACAACTCTACGAGTTACTTTGAACTAGACTACGTCTAATTTCTGTGTGAAAATGGAAACTGTCGCTGACGTCGCACATTTTTCGCTGGAGCCGACTGACAGCGCAGGCCATCGTTGGGAACGTTGGGTGAGGCGCTTTGAGAACTTTGTGGTGGCTAAAGACATTCAGAACGATACAAGAATGAGAGCGATGTTGCTTCATTATGCTGGTGAGGCAGTGTTTGAATTGAGTGAAGCAGTGGGGGTGACAGAAAATGATGATTTCGCAGAAACCAAGCGGAAGCTCACTGCTTACTTCAGACCGCAGTGCAATGAAGAATATGAAATATTCAAGTTCCGACAGGCTGAACAGACGTCGTCAGAGACGCTGGACCAATTCAATGCACGATTGCAGCAACTAGCCAAAAACTGTAAGTTCCATGAGAAAGACAGAGAAGTGAAGTCGCAAATCATCCAAAAATGTGCCATGTCAAAAGTGCGTGACAAGGGGTTAAGTGAACCTATAATCACGCTAGAGAAGTTACTGACGTTCGGGCGCACACTGGAAGCTACGCTACAGCAGTCGAAAATCATGAGAAACTCTTTTTCGACCGTACCGAGGCCTGTCCACGCCGTATCGAATGACGAGGGGCGGCGCAACTCTTCACGTGGAGGTTTCAGCTTTGGTCGCCAGGTGGCGACACACAGAGATAGCAATCCACCAAGAAAGCGTTTTCCGCCTGATCGCCAAGGGACGCCACGTCGAGACGATCGACCAGTCGTGAGTAGTCAGCAGCGGTACAGACGTCACAAGGGGGCAGCACCAGCATGCTCAGGCTGTGGTGGACCGCCACACGACGATCGGCGAATGTGCAAAGCTTGGGGCAGGAGATGCTACAAGTGTCAAAAGCTAAATCACTTTGCTAATGTGTGCAATGCAAACACTCAACAGACACACTTAGTAGAACATGACACACACTCGCAACGCAATGACAAGTTATGTGAAGACACATACACACTTGGCCTGTATCACACAAGTGCCACCCACACCATACCACCGTAATTTTGCAATGTCCAGATAGAGGGAAGTGAAGTGGCTATGGAGATAGATACCGGAGCAGCAGTTTCGCTTATATCGGGGGATGAGTGGGCTAAAATCTGCAAGGCATCTGTGCTCACTCTCGACACGCGTAACGTTCCGAGGTTGCGAACGTACGCAGGTACCACAATTGAGCCTTTAGGGCGAGCACAGGTGAACGTTTGTCACAACAATCAACAGCACAGGCTGCAGGCAATCGTAGTGCCTGGGTCGGGACCTAACCTGCTGGGAAGGGACTGGCTAACAGTGTTGAAAGTGAACTGGGCTACCGTGAACCAGGTAGACAGAGAGGACTTCCTAAAGCCTTACGAATCAATGTTCAGTGAGGGACTAGGCACTCTAAAGGGGCTGACTGCGAAGTTCTACGTTGATGACACGGTTAAACCGAGGTATTGTAAACCTCGACCTGTACCTCTTGCTTTACGAGCCAAAGTAGAGGACGAGTTAGATCGTATGCAGAAGGCCGGAATCATCCGTCCTGTGGAGTATTCTGAGTGGGCCGCGCCCATTGTACCGGTCTTAAAGTCTACCGGCGCAGTCAGAATCTGTGGCGACTATAAGGTAACCATCAACAGAGCCGTCAAGGTAGACAAGTACCCGATCCCGAACGTATCTGATCTGTTTACCAAATTAGCAGGTGGTACACTGTACACAACGCTGGACATGAGCCATGCGTATCAACAGGTCGTACTGGATGAAGAATCACGTCCGTTGACTACAATCAACACGTCGAAAGGGCTGTTCGCATTCGAACGTCTGCCTTTCGGTGTGAGTTCTTCTCCAGGTATCTCCAGAGAATCATGGAGCAGTTACTACAGAACATACCCATGACTGTAGTCTACCTCGACGACATCCTGGTCACAGGAAGAACGCCAGAAGAGCATGATCGTAATCTGGCTACTGTGCTAACGCGACTACAATACGCAGGGTTACGCCTGAAGAAGGAGAAATGTGCGTTTCGTCAGAAATCGTGCACCTATCTAGGTCATGCGATTGATGCTGAAGGTATTCATCCTACGGAAGACAAAGTGCGAGCAGTACAGAACGCGCCTGCACCACAGAATGTACAGGAGTTGAGGAGTTATCTAGGACTCAGTCACTACTATCACAACTTCTTGCGCAATCTCAGTACGCTGCTTGCTCCGCTGCATGAAATGACACGCCAACACACAAAGTGGAAGTGGGGTCCGGCGCAACAAAAGGCTTTCGATGAGTCTAAGGCACTGCTTGTTTCTTCAGATGTGCTTGTACACTACAACCCTGAACTCCCGATCATCTTGAGCAGTGACCCATCTCCTTACGGGATTGGAAGCGTACTGTCACACAGATTGCCCGATGGCAGCGACAAGCCTATCGCATACGCATCACGCTCTCTCTCCACAGCGGAAAAGAAGTACGCACAGCTGGAAAAGGAAGCGTTGTCGTTGGTCTTCGGGATATCCAAGTTCCATAAGTACCTTTACGGGAGGGACTTCACGTTGCAGACCGACCACAAGCCGTTGGTCGGGCTGTTGAAGGAAGATCGTGCCATCTCCGCAATGGCTAGTGCACGCATTCAGAGATGGGCACTAACACTAAGCAACTATCAGTACCATCTGGAGTACAGACCGGGTACGAGTATCTGTCATGCAGACGGATTGAGTCGCTTGCCGCTACCAGACACTCCTGAACGAGTACCAGTCCCGGAGGAAGTGGTTCTAGCACTTGCAACCATGAACGATACACCCATCACGGCAGAACACATCGCTAAATGGACAGCAAACGATCCGATGCTGTCACAAGTTCTACGGTTCGTGGAAGGAGGATGGCCTAACGATGTACCACGCGAGTGGGAGAGTTACTCTCGAAGGAAAGACGAACTGAGTGTCCAACACGGGGTGCTGATGTGGGGAGCAAGAGTCATCGTACCACCAAAGGGTCGTGACACGTTGTTGAAAGAACTACACGAGGCGCATCCGGGCATAGTGAAGATGAAGGCGTTAGCCCGAAGCTACCTCTGGTGGCCAGGTTTGGACGCTGAAATCGAGATGTGTGTTAAGGACTGCACGACATGCCAAATACACAGCAAACAACCACCAGTGGCACCACTGCATCCATGGGAATGGCCGGGACGAACGTGGCATCGAATACACATTGATTATGCGGGACCGTTCGAGGGACGTATGATACTCATCATAGTCGATGCTCACAGCAAGTACATCGATGCACACGTTGTATCAGCTGCGACAACCAGTGCAACTCTCACGAAGCTAAGACAGACGTTTGCGATTTTGGGTCTACCAAGCACAGTGGTATCAGATAACGGAAGCTGTTTCACCAGTGAGGAGTTTGAACAGTTTTGTCGAGCTAACGGAATCAAACACATCAAGTCTTCACCTTATCACCCATCCAGTAATGGCTTAGCTGAACGCGCCGTTCAGACTGTAAAAGCAGGGTTGAAGAAGACAAATGGCAACCTAGAAGATCGTCTCTACACCTTCCTAGCACGCTACAGGGTAACTCCACAAGCTACAACCGGCAGAGCTCCAACAGAGTTTGTGTTGAAGACACCACCGAGCACACGACTGGATCTTCTACGACCATCCATTCAGAACCGAGTCTTGCGCAAACAGGAAGAAGACAAAGAACGCCACGACCAGAGAGCAGTGGAGCGAAGTTTCATGACAGGAGAATGTGTCTGGGCGTTGAACTTTCAGGGACAACCGAAATGGGTCGCTGCGGTGATAGAGAACCGGCTGGGTCCGCTGACCTTCGAGGTACGTCTGCAGGATGACAGAGTGTGGAAGCGTCACCAGGATCATTTGCGCGAGAGAAGGCCGATCGAGGCGACGGAAGAGCGTCTGGTACCATTGAGGGTTGAAGAACCTCAACTTCCACCGAGGCTTGCAGAACGTGAAGTACTACCTTGGTTCGAGCGAACAACATCGACACCACTATCATCTGGCAACTCGGACGTGACTATGGGTACCGCCACAGGAGAGGTGATCTCAAGACCAACAGTTGAACGGTCGCAGTCCTGTGTAGTACCAGACGTGGTAGTACCGCTGAGAAGATCACACAGAGTGGTGAAGCCACGGGACAGATTGAACTTGTAAACTTGTGAACTTGTCATAACGGACAATGCATAGATCAAGATAGCCAGAATAGACTAGGTTTCGGTAGATGTGGCTAGTCGCGAGAGCACTAGATTAGTACTATAAACAATGGCATACTAGCTATCTTAGATATGACATTGATACGTATAAGGGACTCTTGTTTGCGTTAAAAGTTTACATTTTAATAATTATACTAATTATGTTCTTCTTAAAGGGGGAGGAATGTTAGATCCTTGATCGCGGAACCGTTTACCATGCCCCGTTTCCTCTTTTTCTTTTTACATCTCGATGTGTCACAATAAACGTGTTCGTACTTTCTCTACGAGAATCTTCATTCTATAATGTCGCTGTACGCACAGCCCACGGCCAGTACACGACACCTCTGTAGAAGTAAAATGGTTCAAGTCAAACTGCCTTCTACACTATTATAATCCGGTGCCAGTAGCCTGGTCCAGAGGGGATTTTGAGCCTGTTATATGGACATGTGAAAACCCTCTCAATAATCAGTAGTCTACGATCAGAAAATATAAATTGCTAACTAATTCTAATATCAGCAGATTGCAAATTGCAACACTGCCTTTGTGCACCAGACTCAACCTTTGCACAACTCATGTTCATGCAGTACAATGGCAAATAGATTATAAGATCATAGGATGCCACTGAAATTAATGCCAGCGGTGTGAATGTCATTGTTCCTCATAAAAAATGATCAACTGCCATTGCATATTCACTTGTGCTGAGTTATATCAATTAGATTAATTAATATTTTTAAAATACGTTAAAATTTGTACTCGTACCTTTACTTTTCCCTAGGTCTGCTTATCACCTTCAACATTTACATTATAATGACATGGGTTCAGTTTTTCTTAAAGATGGAATTCCAAGTACAACATGGTTGTTACCCAGCGCCATGCATTTGTTAATATTGTAAACAACAACGATTAATAAAGATGATATATTTTTAATGATTCCATGTCATCGGTTGTAGGCTGCGGGGCGGCCGGTGCGGGCTGACTTTTGACTAATTACTGCGGGGCGGGGCGGGTTGCGCGCCAAGTTACTGCGGGGTGGGGCGGGCTGCGGGCCAGGATGTGGCAAAATATGCGGGGCGGGCTGCGGGCTGAGTTTTAATATGCGGGGCGGGCTGCGGGTCAAATGACATATTTGCGGGACGGGTGCGGGCTCAGATTTCCAGCCCGCGCAGGGCTTTAATATATATATATATATATATACATACATACATACATACATAACGCCCGGATAAATGAAAGTGCGACAGTCGTAACTGGTACTAAATACATTCCCCTAGATACGCGCACGCGCAGAAACGTCACCCGGATATTATTTAACGCCCGGATAAATGTAAGCGCGACACCGTCCGACTACGAAAATGCGGCTGCACACTGGCGCCCCCGCACGTCTCCAGCTCAACTGGTTTGACATAATATTGTGGGCCCCTATTTTCGCAACCATGTTTAAACCCTTCCAACAGTTCGAGTGTAAGAAGACTGGCGAAATCTCGTTCGGGGTGAAACCCATGTGTGAGACATGCAAGACTACAGAGACAACAATGTGGCGGAAGGGCGCAGACGGCGAAGTGCTGTGTAATTCATGCGGACTGAAACAGCTGAAATGCGGGAAAGGTGCGGACGACTCGAACAATAACTCTGGCTCGAACAATGTCAACGGCACTGGCAAGAGTGTTAACGGCGTTGGCAGTCAGTTTATCGGCCGCGTACGCAAGAGTGCTCGATTAAAGCCGTCCAAATACAAGTTACAAACTGCCATAAAAGCGCTGGCGACGAAGGGCAAGAACAGGCGGGTGATATTCAAGAAAAACGTGCGTATATGACTATATCACTCGGACTCGGTGCTTTACGTTTTAAAAAACCAGGCGAACGTAAATATGCCAAATAATTTAGTGCTAGCGAGATATTAATTTTGTTTTTATCCGCTAGGTGGCTTCCTGTTTGTTCGTCTGGTGACGCTCTCGCGCTTACATTTATCCGGGCGTTAAATAATATCCGGGTGACGTTTCTGCGCGTGCGCGTATCTAGGGGAATATAATTAGCACCAGCTACGACTGTTGCGTGTTCATTTATCCGGGCGTTATGTATGTTTATATGCATATATATAATTACATATATGTCTACATATATATTTAAATTATAAAATGTTTGCTTCCCACAGGCATAAACAATGACTTACTCTTATACTTGGTCACAAATCTGAAACAGCAAATTATAATTATGTACTTTAACTATAACGCTCGTATTTCGATAACAAATGGAACATATTTAACTACTGGATATTATGTATCACTATGTGATCTACTGGTACCAAATATGATGCCTTACGTATGCACATAAACATCACCCGGATAAAATTTAACGCCCGGATAAATGTAAGCGCGACACCGCCACTGCCCAGTCATGCCAAATCGCAGTCGAGGCTAGCCATGTCATTACGGTATCCATTACACAAGATTAATTCGATCGGGTCAATTCGGGACATCATACGTTGGCACAGATTGAAAAGTTGCATACTGATAAAACATTTGAGGCAGGAAGTACTAGTGATGATGTTACAGAAAATGACAGCAATGTAATGATGCTGATGATTGAGTTGTTATGTTTATGGGGAAGACGCTAGCTGTCGGCACCGCGGCTACCGCTGCATACCCATGACCCGAGCAGAGATCACGCCAACGTTAATTTACGTGACAAGAACATACTTTCTTTCAAACAAATATGTGTATATTTTGCCACTAGAGGGCACCACATACAGCAGGTTTGGTGACGCGAGCGATAATAGCAATTAACGCGAGTGATAAATCTTTCCCTAGATAAGCAATTAACGCAAGTGGTAGGGAGCGAGACTGGTGGTGGCAAAAATTGTGCGTCCAATCGTGTTTTGTAATTTAAGCAAAAATCTGATAAAATTCTTCCGTAAGATATGTTAAAGCTAAATCTCTAACATTTCAAACGTCTGCAAGCAAACTGTTAGAAAAGTAATTTTCATGATTTTGTGTGAATTACTTATAAAAATAGACCTGCGGAATCAAAATCTCACCTGCGTGATATCAAAAACCATGTGTCCTATCTGCGCTGTGTAAGTCGTATCCCTAAATATGTCGCATGAATCAATGCGACATCGGGTAATGTATTAAAATAGGCCAAAAGCGTTAGATTTCAGTAACCTGACACAAATTTTCCAGTCAGGAGTATAAATAAAAAAATTTCAATTAAACATGAGCCTTTTTTAGTTAACTTTTACAGTGAATGCTTATAAATTGATAGAAATTAAGTTTGGATAAAATAAATGAACCAAACGTCTTTTTTGGGCTTGTTGACGAGCGTGCCACTAACTAATATAAACATGCCGTTTTCATAAAAAATCTTAAGAAACATTTGCGAAAGATACCCATATTGTAAGTTTGTAACTTCTTACCATTTATTTGTGTCATGTTATGCAAATAAATTGTCAGAAAAGTTGGTTTTAATTAAATAGTTTATATACAAAAACACAGCACCCTGCGAAAATGTTGCTAACAACATAAAGCGTGTGGGTGATTAGAACCAGTAATATTTGCAATTTTTTTTAACTTTAGCCACATGAATGGCCAGTATGTACCATGCTTTGAAAATGGTATAGTACCCGAGTTTGAATTGTTTAAATAAAAAATAATGCTCAACATGTAACATCAGTCATGGTGGAAATGGTGTTGACATGTATCAGAACCAATTTAGCGGACAGTTATTACTACTCGAGCATAAATGTTCTCAGATTACCAAACATTTTATTTCGCTGTTCATCCTCTAAATGTTGCTAGAAAACTCATCGAACACGATTATACATTAGTCATTACAAAGGAATAATTTTTAAAATACATTTCCGTTAGTTTAGTAAACAACTTAGTTTACATTTACTTTGCAAGCATACACATGTAATGGGTCATTCTGTATCAAATTACTCACTTTTTGGCAATTTTTGCATCACCCGACTCCGATTTTGTTAAAATTTAACGTGTGAGCTAAGCAGCCAATGCTAAATTTAATCAAAATTGGAGTTAGGCAATGATTAATTGATTTGACATGGAAAGACCCTCACATCTATTACTCTGTCAGTGTACAATATATTATATATATAATATATATTGTGTTTTCATTTTATGGCAGCCGACAAAAGCACCAGCAGCTCTAGCCACAGTTGTTACATCTGACTACATCTTCTACGAAGTAGGTACACCTCCTTATTCATCAGTCAGGTAACTAATTAGAACATCAGACTTTTGAATGAGGTATTCCTGGTTTTAATTGTCTTGTTGTTATTTCGAAGCTTGGCCAATTTTGTTCAGTCCACATTGCTTGAATTCAGTCAGATGTATAAATGAGTACCTGGGTATCAGTGATGGATATCTAGTAAATATGGACCATTGTCATGAAAAGTCTACACTTGGCACTAAAAATTAAATGCTCCACAGAAAAGAATTCCTTACAGGTTTTGTTGTTCCGTTAAGACAAACTGGACCGTATTCTCTGGACGTCACTTGAAAAGAAGTCGGACAGCGAGCATGGTCATTAAGAAGTTGCTGCTGGACCGCCACCACAAGCATGCAGGACAAAACACAAACACGTCATCTGCAGTTAGAAGTGACATAGACTCGTTGTTTTTAAATGGCAAACACACTAGATGATTTTAAAAATTATGTTTACATGTAAACTGTTCAGCAACTTTTTATTTTATTTTGCATAGATGTATCTTAGGGTACTGCCATTATATACAATAAATCTGTATTTGATTGAATCATTCTAAGGGCACCTCATGGGCCCCCAGAGTGCAAAAGTTTTACGTTATCTAGTGATGTAGTTTTGAGAAGGGCCCTTGAGACCACCCCCAACAGTAGATGTTGTGTATTGTGCCAGAACCTGTGCCCTGGCCTCACTCCACTCTGCATTGTTCCATTGAGACCTTGACTAATCTTTAATTGGTCACAGGCAGTGCAAACACATTTGACCTTTGTTAAACTCAGTTGCCTGCAGCTTTTAAACTGTATCTTCAAAACTATTGATTTTCTATAATTGCAAGTTGTGTTTATTTTGATGGTCATTTCATTATTATAAAATGGTGTGACTGTGGTGCCTATTGGTTAAAGATGTATTGTCACCTGTAGGTGACGAACATAGAAAATTCATATTCTGGACAACTACAGAGTGAAATATCCTACACTTTATTGATATCAAATACATTCTACTGTTCTGTTTACACTTCCCATGCCTTGTGTAGACATGATACTATGTAAATCAATTGTATCAATATAGACTAATAATTACAGATTCAGAATATAGTTGACATCTGAAACAACCAAATGTCAACCATTAGAAGAGTTGACATAGTTCCGCAATACACAAAAAATCTGTATTTCCGAGTTTCTCATCAATGTATATATTTAAAAACAACGTTTTATTTTCTATTATAATTATTCCTCTAAATGCAAGACATGGTGCAATAAGTGAACAGTAAACATGTCAACATTTTACTTCCATCATAACCCTTTATGGTGTAACTATGATTCACCAAAAACATTTGATTAATAATTACCTACAGGGTTGTTTGATTTCTGCCCGGCAGAAACGGCAACAATAGAAAATACATGCCATTGATAGGAAAACGTGTTCTTTTTATAGAAAACATGAGTTTCTTTCTGTACCTGTCAATGTATGATAACCATTTGAATGTCATGCATGTAATATTTCCATGCAATCTATTTGCATATATAATGTAAAACTTCAACAGCCGTTTTCTTCATTTTCACTTTTTGACCCTTACCATGTTCAATGCTCCATAACTACGCCAATTTTTGTAGCAGTCATAATTTTTGAAACCGTGTAAAGCACTCTACCCAACCTTTACAAGGATGAAAGAAAACAATGTTACAATTTTTCCGACTTATCACTCATTTAGTCAGCCGGGGTCACATATAGACGTATTAGTCCAAAGGACTTCAGGGCCTCTTGGCCCATTTTTTCTGGGTGAGGACCCCCAGACCCCACACCCATCGGGGCACCTACGAAGCCTGCCAGTTCCGTACCCAAATTTTTTTTTATGGCAGAAACCCTTGAATAGAATTCAAAAGATATGTTGGATTCGGATTTGGGTTGTAATGTGGGTTGAATCAGAATTATAAGGAATCAAACAAGGTAAGTGG
Source organism: Escarpia spicata (assembly GCA_963995525.1). NCBI lineage: Eukaryota > Metazoa > Annelida > Polychaeta > Sabellida > Siboglinidae > Escarpia > Escarpia spicata. The sequence goes on along the minus strand of OZ023209.1, from coordinate 38,897,914 downwards.
AATCGGAATAGCCTTTGTGCGGAATCGGAAAAATTTTAGTTGGGATAGGAATCAAAATCGTTGATGTGGAATCAACCCCTGGTCTGATTGTCGCCATATTCATATAAATGCTGTGATGTTTATTTAGGGTGTTCGTTTATTTAATCAGTGAGAAGATATCACTGTAATCTCGTACTTTGTGTTCTCCACCAGGGAATCTACTGGCAGGTGGGAGACATAGTGTCATTGATGGACCATGATGGTGGCATATACTACGCCCAAATACGTGGCTTCTTGCAAGATCAGTACTGTGACAAGAGTGCTGTGATAACATGGCTGCTACCAACCACCAGTAGTCCACCAGATACGTTTCATCCAGCTACATATATCCTAGGTTTGTAAACAGTTTGTTAACACTGAATGTATGCAATTGTGTACATTACTACATATATACACATCTTCTGTACAGTTGTATATAAATTGTTGTATGTCTGCATAACTTTACTGAAATTAATATATCTGTGTCTCCACTGGAACCTTGTTAAAATTAATAAAAGGCATGGGGTCAATTACATTATAATGTAATCTACTACATAGTTTTCTTACTATAACTATTACAAGCTGAAGCCAGTGTAATCTAGATATTACTAAATTACAAATTATATTTGTTCTTCAGAACTATTTATAGTACAATAAACAGTATGCAAGAAGATATAACAATCATATCTGGTACTATCTGCTAACTCTTTAAAGACTAAGTAAAATTAACCTTTTTTATTCCCAATCTGAATTAAATATACTCTATATTATTGTCCTGATATTCAACTAACTTTTTAACTCACTCTGTCACCCTGGTCAAGGTCCTTTTGGTCTGGCTTTTCTGTACATTTTCTGCACAGTTTGTTGTGACACCTAGTGGTCGTGTTGGCGTTGCAGCAGGTAACACCGCTAGAAATTAGCATGGCGCACATCTATGCGGGTTGATCTTTCAGGCCTTACCTAAAATTGCAATCGTGGAATATATAATTTTTTATTTCATTTTTATAAAGATAATAATCTTACCTACAAATGTGTCGCTGGATGCACGCAGGTATTTTGTTTACTTTTTGAGTTATTGCCATTTGAACATTGCAAATCCTCGAACTTGCAATGGGATTTAATATTTTTTGATATCACAGTAAAGATAATAATCGTACCTACAAATACGCCGCTTGATTTACAGTTGCGCAGTGGATATAATACAAGGTTGAACATTCGCGATGTTTAAACGGCAATAACTCAAAAAGATAACACACAATTCCTGTGTGTATATCCAGTGACAAACTTGTAGATAAGATTGTTATCTTGACGGTGATATAACAAAATATTAAATTCCGCAACAACAGTCAGCACCGCCACTCGCTGTAATAAAGAATGAGGTACGCTCAGCGGCGCTACCTGTGGTGACGTCAGGAAGATCTTTGCTTTGTGACACACAAATTACCACATTTGAGCGGGCTTAGTGACATGAGTTCGCAATGCACAGGCTTCATATTTGGCGTGTTACTTGACAAGTGTATTACGTTTATGTATACAAAGTTTCAAAGACATTTAAAATTTCATTTCACTTAGTCTAAGGATAGCACACATTTTTCACTTTATATATTTCAACACCATATTGGTATGAAAAACAAAAGCAACGTTACTGCCACTTGGCTTGATAGATTATATTACAGCCTAATTAAGTTGATCATGATACTACCCTACTGGTACTTGGTGGACAGTTAATTATTGATTCAAGAAGAAGAAATATGTTGTGATCATGTTCTACACACGTGGTGGCTTAGGCTCAATTGTATGCAGACAGAAACTAAACCCACAGGCTTGTGTGAAAAGGATATTGTGTGCCTCCTCCGCTTGGTGTATACTTCGGTGTTACTACCTGCTTTGTGAATGTGTTCATGCAGCCCTTTCTCTGTATTGAGTTACACCAACAATTGGGTAGTTTAGTAATAATAGAATAATCTGTTACTTTTTGTCCAGTACTTTTTTTCTGCTACTTTTTCCTGTTACTTTCTTTCCTACACCGGACTCCTCTTTGTACCTACCGGTACTGATGCAGCAAACAGACTGCCCCATTGTATGCAGCCAGCTTAGCACTTGCTGCGATGCCTTTCCAGTAATTCCCTCTCCACAATGAACCTGCGTGTTACTGCTGAACGTCCATGCACTTGGTTTATTGCCAAACGATCAGGTGTAAGCTAGAAGTAGTAGGTAAGAAAGTTGTAGTGTAGCATGTTGTTTCTGTTTCAGGCCCTGAAGAAGACCTTCCTCGGAAGATGGACTGTTTTGAGTTTGTATGCCGTGCTCCCTCCGAGTACTACAAGGCCAAGTGTGCGCCCTACCCCACACAGCCTGTCAAGCCAGAACTTGGCTTCATATGGACAAGTCTAGGGGGTGAAATCCGCCCGGTTCCATCTCGAGAAGAGATCTTTGGTCTGCGCGACTGTGACCAAAACAGTGGACTTCCATCGGTGAAAACGAAAGCAGGAAAGGAGCGAGTGAAAGAGGAGCGGAAATTTGACCAGAAAAAAGAGAACAGTGGTAGCAGCAGCATCAAAACAGAAAAGAAACGCAGCTGATTAGTGTGGATTATCCAAGATAGTTAAAAACTGTATGAATGTTTAATTTTGTAATAATCTTTTAAGAGCTGCTAAATTTTAAGTGTTTAGTGGTTCTGTCCACTACAGTTGGCGAAAATTTGCCAAAATCTTAGATATTCTGTACAATTGCAGCTAAGACACGATACAAAAACGGATTATTCAGATAAATTAAAGCCTTGAAATCCTTCAGTTTTGTTGGTGCAAAACGAATTGAAGCAAAATCATTTTCTGTTGAACATAGTTTTCTATTGAATTTTTGTGGGATTAGGATGAGTCAAATTCTTTGTCAGTTATTGAAATTTTTTAGAACGTAGTTTGATAAACTGTACAATGAAATCATGACTGTTATGTAGTATAAACTATACTAGCTTACACACATCCGTGGAGCAACAAACCATGGGCAGTGGTTATCACCATTGCAATATTTAGATCTTAAACTCTCCTGCTGACCGTGTATTTTACCTCCTGGGAAATGAGATACCAAAGGGGTATCATTTCAGTGAATCAATTCACTGTAAGGGATTTTTTACCTTGAAAATAAATGTATTGATACATGCATAGAAATGATGCCCAGGGAGTGAGAAAAGTTGTTGTCAAAACTTTTAGGATATCGGATTAGTGTCATCCACTATTGCTCTAAACTTACAGCCTTTGGAAATCGATAAAAGCTGCAATTATGATTGTAGTCAGGGACGAAACACAAAATAATTTTACATGCACTTCGTGTTAAACTCCCACAAGTGAAATGCTCTGTTGGAACCAATGTGACAGTTGCATGACAACATGATGTCACACTTCGTTGCTCTATGACTTCCAGATAAATGAAACGTAACTCGGGTTGTCCACTGAAAAATATAAATAACTCATTAAGTGTTTTATAATCATCCCTTTGGGAGTATGTGTATTTGTACTACTAGTACTATGAAAGAAACAGACCACATAATGATACATTACTTTATTGCTTGCCACCCACCAACAACCATAGTTTATATACAATTTGTTTGTATACATGACAAAGAAGGTAAATTTTTAGTTTGACATACAATGTGTATCCTGACCGAGTGGTCGGACTCGATGCAATCCACAAAAAATTGAATTCACTGAAAAATACCACACAACTTCCATAATTAACTTGGGCCAAACATATTTATCAATACAATATTACAGTTGGTCCTGTCATGGGAACTATGAGACTCTTGTTGTAGACCTCATCGTTCTACTGGAGACCATGGTCTGTCGGAACCAACTATCGCAAGAGGCAGTTTTCTTCTCTGTTTACACATCATTTTTATGGTTATAATCTAACATTTTCTGGATGTCTCTGGCAACCAATCCAATGGTACATAGATACTACTGATTAACATAAGCATGTTTTAGAGACGATTGCATTTTAAATAGGTAACACATTGTTTTATTCTGGATAATCATAATACTCTGCAAACACAGCAGAAAGTAATAAATGTTGATACACTCATAAGTTCGCACTTCCCCCAAAATGTAGTGTTTCGTATTGGTTTAAACCACCACCCACCAATACATGGTGTGTGAAGATTCAGCTGATGTGACAATGTGTCGAGACATCACCTACCATGCTGCCCAGTTGTGACATTTACTACAGCGTCGGTGTGCATTACTATATATTCACTAAATTGTTTACACTAATGTATTTCCTCTTCGATGTAATGTGGTGAAGGCAAAACCAAAAACTGGTTTGTAACCAGTATTACTAAATTTATACTTTGAATAACCTTTGAACTGACCTATACTGGTCAGTCTGGCAGTGTTGGTAGTCATGTGACATTTATTCAAATCATTTAATTTAAATGATATCCAGATAATATCTTCAGTTTAGTCAAACTAATTTGACAGAATTATGAAGCAGGGTTCGATTGCACCAAATACATGTTCCTTAAGGCCAGACACGGCAGGTAGATAGGATTATTTTTTAATTTGTGCACAGTTCAATTTTTTCTGCCCAATGCATGAAATGGGTCCTGCTGAGTAAAATATATATTGAACTTTTTTCAGCCAGACCCCCCGTTTCCATGGTAACAAACAAAATGGCCACCATTTTGAGCAAATATTGGCAAATTTGGAAAAGCTGCCACTTTTTATTGAATCCATATGTAGGTATAATTCTTGCAAATCCATGTTCTCTATAGTCTGTTGTGCAATGATCAGAGCATTTTTTGAAATGTTTTTTTTGGGGTAAAATACGAAAAAAATTGTTTTTTTGGCAACAAATATGGCTATATCTTTCAAACTATTCATGATTTTAAAAGTGTCTGATCATTGCACACAGTAGAATATGCTGAATGCAACACTGAAAACTTTATTTATATAGGCATAATTATTCCAAGAGATATCCCGTTTCCAAATGCAGAAATTTGAAGAAAAATGTTTTTGAGAAAATGGCTGTCAAAGATTGCATAATGGATTTCATTACATGATATCGACATGCTTGATCCATGATTAAAACTCACTTAGAGGTATGTAATTGTCATAGAAGTTAAATTGTCATAGAAGTTAACTTTATTGATAGTATGCATACAAAAGTATAATAATCTGGCAAAAAAACATTTTCAGTATTTTTTTTCAAAAAACACCATTTCACCTGGGGTGTCTGGCCTTAATAATTAAATTTACAACGCAAGTTTTACAGTTGAAACTTAAACAGATCCATACAGCATGACCAACAGGAACGCACTGGTAGTGTACCAAAATAGTTAAGATAGGGTCAGCTGCTAATCTCTCTCCGGTTGCAGCAAACTTAAACCGAGTCGCACTTCTTGTGGATGCCAGTTGTACTGACCAAAACTACTGCCTCCTAGACATCATCAAATAATAATACACCAACACTTGATGTAGTGGACAGTGAATGTAACAGACAACACACCTGCCCAACAAGTGCATGTATACAGCTCTCACTGTTAAAACACCAGGCCTATAGGACGGTCCATATTTCTTCTTTCACCAGTGGCTCAGACCAACAAAATACATAGAAATACCCATGGCCCATCAAATCACTGGACTGCACATTGACTTTATAAATACACATGGCTCATTCCACATCAAATCACTGGACTGCTCATTGACTTTATAAATACACATGGCTCATTCCACATCAAATCACTGGACTGCTCATGCACTATGACTTTATATCTCTTCAATATTTTGTCAGATATCCCCATATCTATAATTTTAGCTTCCTACTCAGTTTCTGAAATAAAATTATCTTTGTGACTAGTATGCCCATTCTATGCATAGCAGTATAGTTCCAGTGAAGTTAACCCAGTAATGAGTAGAATAACATTTGAGGAATATCAGGTACTAATGATTGATAAGATCTGAAGACATATTGCATGTGTTTCTGAAAATGTGGTGGTGTTATGTGGAATGAACCACACACATAGACCAGCATTACACATTGCACAGCAGAATACTGTGAGGTAAGTCTATTGGTTCACAGGGACTCGCAATGTCTTTGTAGTTTGTTTGTGCTCTCTGTTGTATTTGCTGAAGGCTGTCTTGCCGTACTCGTATGTGCTGATCATTACAGCACATGCTGGCGCCACTTTCACCACTCGTGGCACGAGACCTATAGCAAAGGCAAAAGTGTCAACATTCTGCTGTCTATAAACACTAACCAGGCATTAATTTGTATTAACTGATTGTTATTGCCTGAATATGCTGTAGCTGCACCCAAAATCTGGAATCGACTCCCTGTTGCTTTAAAATCATCTGAAACTATAAATACCTTTCGTAAAAAACTGAAGACTTATTTATTTGAAATTGCATTCCCACCCTAACCTTTGGTGGTCCCTTGCTCTAATGACAACTCTTGCTTGTACCTGTTAATGATTTTGCCCAATGATTCTTGTATGTTGCGCCTCTGAGCCCAGATTCCTGGGGATTTAGGCGCTATAGAAGTTTGTCATTATTACTATTATATTGCTGTATAACATAATATTATGGTTAGAACTGAGATCAAGCCATATTGTGGTGAGTTCAATCGGTATTGGGTCAGTTCTTCAAGAACATTCGATTATGATGTTTGCATAAACAAATTTTAAGCACCATCATGCATTAGCAATTTGGCACAAATACACCATTTTTTTACCAAACAAATAATTGCGGGAATTTATAGTCATGCCATTGCTAGTTCAGTCGGAAAGAAAGTGAATGTAATGCCTTTAGATACGAGTGATAACAAACACCAAATTGTCAATTAATTTTGTTAAACTGAATTGATCATATTCATATTTGCTAGGTACCCTAGGGCCAAAACAAAAGCAATATGAATTTGACCAATTGATAACATGTTTTATATATACTTTTTAATGTTTACACATTAATTGTAGTAGGTCTATTTTATTTAAAGAGTAACATTTTCACAAAATAGTAGCAATAACACACAATTACTGTAAAGCTGTATACATTACAACATAATCAGACTAACGCAGTATGCAGAGCGACAGATAGTAAACTGTGAATTAATGCACTTGCGTTACACATACTGCAGCAGAATTTTTTTTACAACATGAATTTGGTTATTAGTCAAGGCTTTTTATTACAGATTACAATAATTAGACATACATTAACATAGCAGCCAAAATGCATACCAGAAAAAAGAGCTGAAAACCCGCATTGCCGATAAATTCGCATGATCATCTTCCATGTTGTGGTTGGTGTTGCTGAGGATAAAAACACACTTATTATAATGCATTTAAACAGGTTTTGTAGTTAAATGCCAGAAATGCCTTGCATGCTAAATCACAATTTATAAAACTATTAACAACACTGCCAGACCAGAATGCCAGACGCACCAAATTTTGTGATATGGGAAGATGCATCACAAAGATCAGGATACAGACGACACTCTTAAACCCAAAGAACAAAACTAAATCTAAGAAAGAGTGCATTGCCACTTAAGGTGATTGAACCACGGAATAATCTACTTGAATCAGTAATACCAGCTAACAGATTATTTAAAAATTTTCTTCATAAATTTAGGTCTACTCAAGCATTACATGAATATGATTATGAAGCAACATTAATTACTGGAAATACGAACTATGAGTTACTTTAGATATTAGATTCTGAAGATGAAGATCTGATCAAGTACCAAGTGGATGCTGTGATCAGAACCATGGTAAGGTAATAGACGCAGACAAAGGTCAACTTACTGTGTTTCATCTCCGCCTCACCGAGCTCAATCTGTCTGTGTGTCTTCACAACGTCAAACGGCAAAGTAAGTACAGCGGCAAACTGAAACAACATGCAGTTTGGTCGTCAGTCTAAAATGTATGGAGTACAAATTCTTTAATTAAATTGTAATTGTTACGGAGAAAAAAACATCTTGATGTATGAATGTATTAAAGCTGCTTCCTCCGCTCGTTTGCCCACCGTGAATCTGGTTTTTATGTTCAGTTGTGTAGATCAACAACTGCCTCTAACAAGATTAGACTTTATCCCTCCCTCTAGTACCCGGTAGGTATATCGGGTAAAAATTCAAATATGTTATTTTCAATTAAATGATTCCACAAGATAGAGTTTGTTATGAAGTTTATGACACTTTTTGTGATATCTTCATTATTTCCGACGTAATTCTACTTTTTGTTCTCAGAAAAACAACACTTTGGTATTGAATTTCAGTCCATTTCTTGTGCCCAAACTGGTTCCCAGAAGCTTGATGTGCTGCATTTGATTATATAGGAAAACGACCATAAAATTGTATATATTGTACATATTGATGTGAAATAAAAAGTTATGTGACCCAAAAAATCATATTGATATGATTTGACTTTGACCTAATTAATTGACCTTTATTGTATATTTGACTTAATTACTGTGATTATTTGCATTATTTGAATGTAATTAACTAGGAAAAGTGCCTACTAAACTATTGGAGGATAGAAGATTATTAATATATTACATTGTTATAGCACATATGAAATTATTTATTTATAAAGATTGAAATGGGTTAGGATTTAAATAATGATGCTATGGAAAGCGTCACTAACAACTGACAATGCAATCAACAGACACAGCTTCAGTCAGCTTGTACACATTTTTCTTTAAACATTTAATTTTGGCATGCTAATATCAAACTAAAAAACGTAAACATTAATTATATATAGATCTTGTCACTGTTACAAGTGAACAATAACACCAACGATATATGATGGTTGCGATGGATATGGATTTAATTAATGCTGCAAAGCGCCTACTGATGCCAGTGTGATACGGCGTCGACTGTTCAAAATGTATGCCCAAAATGCCAAAGTTGCCCACGTCGGTGTGTTGCTGGGCAAGCACGTACAATTATGCAACATATATAATTTTTCATAATATTCCAGTCTACACTAATATCGCAATTTCATTCGTTAATCTTTATATTTTATTTACGCATAGAAAACTTTAAACTTCACTTATCTATACACACAAACTGCCGTGTTCAAAACGAAAAAGAAGTATCTCCATATGTAACAGAGTTATCCATTGGTCGATTCCATGCTCAAATGGCATGGTGACATCATTTGCATAGCAGCAGTGAAGTGTTTTCTGCGACCATGTGATCTCTGACGCAGCCCCACGCCGGCGCCATTTTCATGCACAAGAAATGGATAAGTTTTGGCAGCTAGATGGGAATATGCCACCTAGCGGGTACTGATATCACTACCTCTAGTTTTAATGTGTTTCAGGTTTACTATGCAAATATATATTCACAGGTTAAAAAAAATGTATTACAAATTTATGTTATTTATATTCATATTATGCATATGTTGTATTTATATTGTAGGAAAGTGCCTAACAAGCATCCATTAGACCACAAACAATTCCAACATTTCTGTTTATCCAAATATCACCAACTCTTCAATGAATCATTACCAAATCTTTAAAAGATGTCACGTGAAATGAAGGCAAAATTATAAAGAACTAATTTGCATATTCGCAGCCATAGTAAAAATATACTCTGGCACTTGTGTCATGCCTAACTGGAGAATGAGGCAGTCGGGGACCAAATCTGCGTATAGTCCCATAGAAAGAGCTACAAAATGTACCAGTTGTTGAGGATAATGAATGTGCATAATAAGGCATGTTGAATGTTCTACTACGTATATGTAGGTAATTATCAAAGGATGATGTAAAATAAATGTTCAGAAACAACATTATGTTGTGTGCACAACTTCCATAGAAACATAAATATTTGACTATGTTGGAATTAATATGTACTGAAGGCACATATAATATAATAATATGCCAGCAATGTATGCAAATGAAAAGAACAATAAAATCATTCTTTCACATGACTTCCCCCTTTATATTTGACACAAGTGCAAGGTTTTAAGTTGCTACCAATAGGCAAATGAGTTTGACTTCATAATTCTGACTTCATTTCATGCAGATAAAATCTGAACATTTTGTAAGGATCTGTTGAAGGGTTGCTGAGATATAGGTATACAACAACTGGTGGAGCTTGTGGCGTTAATGCCATTTATGATATGTTGTATGCTTCTATTTTCAATTGGGAATAAAGATTTTAATTCTTTGGGATCCTCTCAAAACTTTAATGAAAAACAAATAACCAAGTTTTACAACATTTAAAGTATTTATTTTGGTAGTAATTTGGCTAATAAATCAGTCAATGAAAACATATTGCCTTTAAGTCAAACTTGCTCACCATGCCAGACATTGCGCCTGCTATGAAACTCTCATAAAACAATGGCTTGGTGGCACCACGTGCTTGCATCTGTCGTGACTTGAGGTATTCGTAGCCCAGCCAGTACACGGCTGTAACACATGTGTCGTAAGTATGCCTTTATCACTAAACAAACAGTAAAATAATGATTAGATTCTAACTGCATAGTACAACATGGCACCCACATCGAAATAAATAAATAGAATTCTGAACACACAAGTGGCCCCATTCCACATCACTCCTGTGTGTATTATTTTGTTGTCAATTACTGCAAACAAAAACCACAAACATGTTGACCCTCTGTGAAGTTACTTACATACAGCACAGACAGATAAGCTAAATTATGAATATTTGATGGATTTTTTCAGTAAATAAATAATATCATATACACCACACATACACACACACACCCACACACGCATACACACACACACACACACACACTCAGCCTAGATCAAGCTTAACTAACCAAGCACACATCCGTGACAAGATATACTTATATTTTAGATAAAAAATGGGCCAAGAGGCCCTGAAGTCCTTTGGACTATAATGTGATTTTGTAATTATTAATGAAATGTTTTTTTGTGAATCATAGTTACAGATCATTAAGGGTTATGATGGACATAAAATGTTGACATGTTTAGTGGAGACTATATGCATGCCAGTATAGATACACCTGGAAATAAAATATTTGAGTAAATCGTTTCGTGAAGATTGTAAATACTAGTTAATGTGCTGTTAAAAATACTGTAGAATGTTATCCCGATACTCTGCTATTTAGGCCAATTTCCAGTGGTTGTAGAAACCTTGCAGGAAAGTTGGTGAGCTGCGATCTTGCACAGTTAAAGGTTGTTTAAGAAAATGTACACACATTTTCTGTTCTCATTTTGTCCCTACCACCCTCCCCCAGAATGGAATGAAGAAAGAGGTGAATTATAATAAAACATTATTCGTTCACAAGGTACATATACATAGCATGCATTTTGATATTAAAATAGTAGCAATTAATGACATAGCACTTATTGAATTGGAGTGACGTAATAGCTGCAACATGTATAGTAAAACATCTGAATAATATTCCTTATAATTTTGGTTAAATATGCTTTAATCTTTTCGAGTATACCTAAGTTATTTTATTTTATATATTATTTTATATCTAAGTTATTTTAATCCTAGATCATATCTTTATATTGCACTGATAATTATGTATATTGCTGTTTTAAAGTTTCTCAGGTGCTGCCAGTGCAGTAGGGATTCTCATTACACATTACAGTTACTGAGGTGCCCTTAAAATGATTCAATAAAATACAAATTTCTTGCATATAGTGGCAGTACCTAAAATATGTCTACGCAAAATTTGAGAAAAAGTTGCTGAGGAGTTTTTGAAAAGGGCCCTTAGAATGATTCAATCAAATACAGATGTCTCCTGCGTAGTGGCAGTACCCTAAGATAACTCTATACAAAATCGAGTGATGGCATTAGTTCGTTGCACCTTCAGCCCAAAGGACTAAAAAGCACTGTCAAAAAATCATCCATAAAGGGCCCATATCAGTTGCCAACTGACCGGAGAAAGGAACGTCTCGTAGGAGCGTAGGAACAAGCCCTCGGAGCAGTGACAAGACACCCCCTTGCTCTATAGAGTTGCGCACTGCCAGGCCCAGCTGCTCGTAGCTCAGTTGTTGTGACTGCATCTTAGTGCGCACTAACTCTAGGGGACTGATGACTGTGACAGCACAGACTGCAAATAGAAGACATGCATACATCTTAGTGTGCACCAACTCTAGGGGACTAATGACTGTGACAGCACAGACTGCAAATAGAAGACATGCATACATCTTAGTGTGCACCAACTCTAGGGGACTAATGACTGTGACAGCACAGACTGCAAACAGAAGACATGTATACATCTTAGTGTGCACCAACTCTAGGGGACTGATGACTGTGACAGCACAGACTGCAAATAGAAGACATGTATACATCTTAGTGTGCACCAACTCTAGGGGACTGATGACTGTGACAGCACAGACTGCAAATAGAAGACATGCATACATCTTAGTGCGCACCAACTCTAGGGGACTGATGACTGTGACAGCACAGACTGCAAATAGAAAACATGCATACATCTTAGTGTGCACCAACTCTAGGGGACTAATGACTGTGACAGCACAGACTGCAATTAGAAGACATGCATACATCTTAGTGCGCACCAACTCTAGGGGACTGATGACTGTGACAGCACAGACTGCAAACAGAAGACATGTATACATCTTGGTGCGCACCAACTCTACCCGGGGACTGATGATTGTGACAGCACAGACTGCAAACAGAAGACATGTATACATCTTGGTGCGCACCAACTCTACCCGGGGACTGATGACTGTGACAGCACATACTGCAAACAGAAGACATGTATACATCTTAGTTTGCACCAACTCTAGGGGACTGATGACTGTGACAGCACAGACTGCAAACAGAAGACATGTATACATCTTGGTGCGCACCAACTCTAGGGGACTGATGACTGTGACAGCACAGACTGCAAACAGAAGACATGTATACATCTTAGTTTGCACCAACTCTAGGGGACTGATGACTGTGACAGCACAGACTGCAAACAGAAGACATGTATACATATTGGTGCGCACCAACTCTACCTGGGGACTGATGACTGTGACAGCACATACTGCAAACAGAAGACATGTATACATCTTAGTGCGCACCAACTCTAGGGGACTGATGACTGTGACAGCACAGACTGCAAATAGAAGACATGCATACATCTTAGTGCGCACCAACTCTAGGGGACTGATGACTGTGACAGCACAGACTGCAAACAGAAGACATGTATACATCTTGGTGCGCACCAACTCTACCCGGGGACTGATGATTGTGACAGCACAGACTGCAAACAGAAGACATGTATACATCTTGGTGCGCACCAACTCTACCCGGGGACTGATGACTGTGACAGCACATACTGCAAACAGAAGACATGTATACATCTTAGTTTGCACCAACTCTAGGGGACTGATGACTGTGACAGCACAGACTGCAAACAGAAGACATGTATACATCTTGGTGCGCACCAACTCTAGGGGACTGATGACTGTGACAGCACAGACTGCAAACAGAAGACATGTATACATCTTAGTTTGCACCAACTCTAGGGGACTGATGACTGTGACAGCACAGACTGCAAACAGAAGACATGTATACATCTTGGTGCGCACCAACTCTACCCGGGGACTGATGACTGTGACAGCACAGACTGCAAACAGAAGACATGTATACATCTTAGTTTGCACCAACTCTAGGGAACTGATGACTGTGACAGCACAGACTGCAAACAGAAGACATGTATACATCTTAGTTTGCACCAACTCTAGGGGACTGATGACTGTGACAGCACAGACTGCAAACAGAAGACATGTATACATCTTGGTGCGCACCAACTCTACCCGGGGACTGATGACTGTGACAGCACAGACTGCAAACAGAAGACATGTATACATCTTAGTTTGCACCAACTCTAGGGAACTGATGACTGTGACAGCACAGACTGCAAACAGAAGACATGTATACACCTTAGTTTGCACCAACTCTAGGGGACTGATGACTGTGACAGCACAGACTGCAAACAGAAGACATGTATACATCTTGGTGCGCACCAACTCTACCCGGGGACTGATGACTGTGACAGCACAGACTGCAAACAGAAGACATGTATACATCTTGGTGCGCACCAACTCTACCCAGGGACTGATGACTGTGACAGCACAGACTGCAAACAGAAGACACGTTTACATCTTAGTACACACCAATTCTAGGAGATTGACGACTGTGATAGCACAGACTGCAAACAGAAGACATGTTTACATCTTAGTGGACACCAATTCTAAGAGACTGATGATTGTGATAGCACAGACTGCAAACAGAAGGCATTATTTGCTACTACAGGTGACCACTGACACTGGGGATAGTTTTACTACTGCGACAGTTGTATTACTTTTGCAATACTATTGCGATAGTGCCATATGTGGTAGTATCACAGAATATTGAATATCCAGGAAGGTACACTGTCCAACAATTTTGTTTAATAAGCTTGAAGCACTGTTCGCAATTTGAATGTTTTCTGGAGAAAACATTCAAACTGTATACAAAACATTCAAATATGAACACCAGCTGTAACAGAGTCAGGCGGGGCTAAATGCAAATTCCTGGAATTGCTCTTTGATGCTGGGCATGTGTGATTTGTTCTCACAATCAAAACCAGTGATAACAAGTGGGGTGAAGTCAGATACAACCGATTCAGTGAATACCATAACCACCCTGACTTGGGAGGGAGATTCCGCGTAAAGGAATTGATAAGGTTGCTTTTAACCCATTAGACCTCAAGTCGGCCAAACCCGCCCGAGTTCCGACTCCTCAAGTCGGCCAAACCCGCCCGAAAAGATTAGCTTCATAGTTTCATCTATTCCAGAGGCGCACTCCGGAGGATACTTTTGAAACACATTCAAAATGTCTCATTAACATACTGGCAATGAATTGTGGGTATTTCGGGTGTATGTTGCTATTCGACTTATCAAAGTTTTATGCGTTTTTCCAAGCTGCTCCAGTTTTTGAGAGAACAAAATGGCATCTGTTGGTCATAGTCGTTTGTCTGCAGAAGTGAAGAAAGTGATTAAGACATCGATGTTCATGTGCGAATAGAAGACAAGTGCATATGCGACTTTGTTCAATACTTCGGCTGGACGATCGTTGTTGTTGTCAGGGAAGCTGGTCGTTCACGCCCATTTTGTAAACACGCTACGAGACCAGTCCCGCATTCGGTATTCCTTATTTTTGCATGAAGTCAATACGCTATTTATATTTCGATTAGGACATTGTATGACGATGTTGTAGTTGTATTATTTTGTGATTGGTAAGTGTTGTAACTTGTGGGACTGTCCTGTTGTTCACTTGTTGTTTTGACCGAGGCTGCCCGGGGTGGTAGTGCTAACACTTAACAGCTACATGTGCCTGTGGCCAGACACTCGATCCCATTCCACAGTAATGAAGTATATATCATTCTAGCCATCAGAATTTAACAATGCAGGTATCATTGTGTAGGCATTTATCTGCTCTTTATAATAAAATAAAGTTGTAGTAAAAAAGTTACACAGCAGTCAATCATTATGTTCAGTGTAGAAATTATTGTCCGACAGGGTTTTGTTTTACCACATATTGTTTGGACAAAATACTTATGATACAATAACATGTTGTACCAAAATATTGTTTTAATTACATTTTAGTATCATAAATTACAGCACTGCAACATATGCAACATGGTGCGCATTGAAGGTAGACTCGACCCATACAGTGATGTACCCCATATTTAATTTCAGCTTTGCAAATTTGTCAAGTATGCTTCCATTTTATTCCAGTATGTGCAACGTATATTTTAGATATAATAACAATTTTTATACCAAAATGTAAGTAATTAAATTATCTTTCAAATAAACACAACTTGTAGCAGTAAGAAATGAAGCATACAAAAGTTATGACTCATAATATGACATGTTGTAGTGAAATACCTAAATACTGGCACGCCTACCGAGATATGAACAACTATTGTTATTCATACAAAAGCATATTTACACCCAATGTGAAGAGCATTCTAAGTCCTTTAAAATAGTTACAACTTGCAATAACGGAAATTCAATAATAAAAGAGCTACGCCACAAAAACGGACACTCCCAAACATTTTCAGAATGTGAACTAATTCTCTGAGGAACCAGGGGCTTTACACCGAAACACTCTGAGGTCTAAAGGGTTAAACCTTTATTCTCCAATTAACAACCCTCCAAACTGCCTTCCGAACCTGTTCCCTATACCTCTCATCCCACTTACCCCTGGAGAGGGCGCCGGCAAAGCTGGGAATGTAGCGGGTGCTTGGGTCATTCTCCCTGTAGCCCATCGCGTATTTGAGGTGGTCATACAACGTGAAGTAGATCACTGTAGCTGGGATAGACATCACCCTGTAACACACACAAACATTACACTGTAGCTGGGATAGACATTACCCTGTAACACACACAAACATTACACTGTGGCTGGGATAGACATCACCCTGTAACACACACAAACATTACACTGTGGCTGGGATAGACATCACCCTGTAACACACACAAACATTACACTGTGGCTGGGATAGACATCACCCTGTAACACACACAAACATTACACTGTAGCTGGGATAGACATCACCCTGTAACACACACAAACATTACACTGTGGCTGGGATAGACATCACCTTGTAACACACACAAACATTACACTGTGGCTGGGATAGACATCACCCTGTAACACACACAAACCTTACACTGTGGCTGGGATAGACATCACCCTGTAACACACACAAACATTACACTGTGGCTGGGATAGACATCACCCTGTAACACACACAAACATTACACTGTGGCTGGGATAGACATCACCCTGTAACACACATAAACATTACACTGTGGCTGGGATAGACATCACCCTGTAACACACACAAACATTACACTGTGGCTGGGATAGACATCACCCTGTAACACACACAAACATTACACTGTGGGTGGAATAGACATCACCCTGTAACACACAAACATTACACTGTTGCTGGGATAGACATCACCCTGTAGCACACACAAACATTACATTGTGGCTGGGATAGACATCACTCTGTAACACATACAAACATTACACTGTGGCTGGGATAGTCATCACCCTGTAACACACACAAACATTACACAGTGGATGGAATAGACATCACCCTGTAACACACACAAACATTACACTGTGGCTGGGATAGACATCACTCTGTAACACACACAAACATTACACTGTGTCTGGGATAGACATCATCCTGTAACACACACAAACATTACACTGTGGCTGGGGTAGACATCACCCTGTAACACACACAAACATTACATTGTAACATACACAAACATTACACTGTGGCTGGGATAGACATCACCATGTAACACACACAAACATTACACTGTGGCTGGGATAGACATCACCCTGTAACACACACAAACATCACATTGTAGCTGGGATAGACATCACTCTGTAACACACACAGACATTACACTGTGGCTGGGATAGACATCACCCTGTAACACACACAAACATCACATTGTAGCTGGGATAGACATCACTCTGTAACACACACAGACATTACACTGTGGCTGGGATAGACATCACCCTGTAACACACACAAACATTACACTGTGGCTGGGATAGACATCACCCAGTAACACACACAAACATTACATTGTAGCTGTGATAGACACCACTCTGTAACACACATAAACATTACACTGTGGCTGGGATAAACATCACTCTGTAACACACAAACATTACACTGTGGCTGGGATAGACATCACTCTGTAACACACGCACTAGACTTGTTTGTTGGTGGACACATCAGGTAGATTTATGGAATTATTTTGTGTTTGTTTAGTTAATGATCACTGATCAGTGAATGGTTTATGTAGCATGAACAAATTGTAGAAAACATGTACAACATTATGTCAACTGTTCAAAGTTATGAAATCTTCATCAAGTCTCTGATATGAATATGTTCTGAGTGTTGCTGCGTCTGTGTGTATGCAGTGCTCCCTGACACAGTAAGGTCTTTGTTGCTGTGTCTGTGTGTATGCAGTGCTCCCTGACACAGTAAGGTCTTTGTTGCTGCGTCTGTGTGTATGCAGTGCTCCCCGACACAGTAAGGTCTTTGTTGCTGCGTCTGTGTGTATGCAGTGCTCCCCGACACAGTAAGGTCTTTGTTGCTGCGTCTGTGTGTATGCAGTGCTCCCCGACACAGTAAGGTCTTTGTTGCTGCGTCTGTGTGTATGCAGTGCTCCCCGACACAGTAAGGTCTTTGTTGCTGCGTCTGTGTGTATGCAGTGCTCCCCGACACAGTAAGGTCTTTGTTGCTGCGTCTGTGTGTATGCAGTGCTCCCCGACACAGTAAGGTCTTTGTTGCTGCGTCTGTGTGTATGCAGTGCTCCCCGACACAGTAAGGTCTTTGTTGCTGCGTCTGTGTGTATGCAGTGCTCCCCGACACAGTAAGGTCTTTGTTGCTGCGTCTGTGTGTATGCAGTGCTCCCCGACACAGTAAGGTCTTTGTTGCTGCGTCTGTGTGTATGCAGTGCTCCCCGACACAGTAAGGTCTTTGTTGCTGCGTCTGTGTGTATGCAGTGCTCCCCGACACAGTAAGGTCTTTGTTGCTGCGTCTGTGTGTATGCAGTGCTCCCCGACACAGTAAGGTCTTTGTTGCTGCGTCTGTGTGTATGCAGTGCTCCCCGACACAGTAAGGTCTTTGTTGCTGCGTCTGTGTGTATGCAGTGCTCCCCGACACAGTAAGGTCTTTGTTGCTGCGTCTGTGTGTATGCAGTGCTCCCCGACACAGTAAGGTCTTTGTTGCTGCGTCTGTGTGTATGCAGTGCTCCCCGACACAGTAAGGTCTTTGTTGCTGCGTCTGTGTGTATGCAGTGCTCCCCGACACAGTAAGGTCTTTGTTGCTGCGTCTGTGTGTATGCAGTGCTCCCCGACACAGTAAGGTCTTTGTTGCTGCGTCTGTGTGTATGCAGTGCTCCCCGACACAGTAAGGTCTTTGTTGCTGCGTCTGTGTGTATGCAGTGCCCCCCGACACAGTAAGGTCTTTGTTGCTGCGTCTGTGTGTATGCAGTGCCCCCCGACACAGTAAGGTCTTTGTTGCTGCGTCTGTGTGTATGCAGTGCTCCCCGACACAGTAAGGTCTTTGTTGCTGCGTCTGTGTGTATGCAGTGCCCCCCGACACAGTAAGGTCTTTGTTGCTGCGTCTGTGTGTATGCAGTGCCCCCCGACACAGTAAGGTCTTTGTTGCTGCGTCTGTGTGTATGCAGTGCTCCCCGACACAGTAAGGTCTTTGTTGCTGCGTCTGTGTGTATGCAGTGCTCCCCGACACAGTAAGGTCTTTGTTGCTGCGTCTGTGTGTATGCAGTGCTCCCCGACACAGTAAGGTCTTTGTTGCTGCGTCTGTGTGTATGCAGTGCTCCCCGACACAGTAAGGTCTTTGTTGCTGCGTCTGTGTGTATGCAGTGCTCCCCGACACAGTAAGGTCTTTGTTGCTGCGTCTGTGTGTATGCAGTGCTCCCCGACACAGTAAGGTCTTTGATGCTGCGTCTGTGTGTATGCAGTGCTCCCCGACACAGTAAGGTCTTTGTTGCTGCGTCTGTGTGTATGCAGTGCTCCCCGACACAGTAAGGTCTTTGTTGCTGCGTCTGTGTGTATGCAGTGCTCCCCGACACAGTAAGGTCTTTGTTGCTGCGTCTGTGTGTATGCAGTGCTCCCCGACACAGTAAGGTCTTTGTTGCTGCGTCTGTGTGTATGCAGTGCTCCCCGACACAGTAAGGTCTTTGTTGCTGCGTCTGTGTGTATGCAGTGCTCCCCGACACAGTAAGGTCTTTGTTGCTGCGTCTGTGTGTATGCAGTGCTCCCCGACACAGTAAGGTCTTTGTTGCTGCGTCTGTGTGTATGCAGTGCTCCCCGACACAGTAAGGTCTTTGTTGCTGCGTCTGTGTGTATCCAGTGCTCCCCGACACAGTAAGGTCTTTGTTGCTGCGTCTGTGTGTATGCAGTGCTCCCCGACACAGTAAGGTCTTTGTTGCTGCGTCTGTGTGTATGCAGTGCTCCCCGACACAGTAAGGTCTTTGTTGCTGCGTCTGTGTGTATGCAGTGCTCCCCGACACAGTAAGGTCTTTGTTGCTGCGTCTGTGTGTATGCAGTGCTCCCCGACACAGTAAGGTCTTTGTTGCTGCGTCTGTGTGTATGCAGTGCTCCCCGACACAGTAAGGTCTTTGTTGCTGCGTCTGTGTGTATGCAGTGCTCCCCGACACAGTAAGGTCTTTGTTGCTGCGTCTGTGTGTATGCAGTGCTCCCCGACACAGTAAGGTCTTTGTTGCTGCGTCTGTGTGTATGCAGTGCTCCCTGACACAGTAAGGTCTTTGTTGCTGCGTCTGTGTGTATGCAGTGCTCCCTGACACAGTAAGGTCTTTGTTGCTGCGTCTGTGTGTATGTAGTGCTCCCTGACACAGTAAGGTCTTGATTACTGCGTCTGTGTGTATGCAGTGCTCCCTGACACAGTAAGGTCTTTGTTGCTGCGTCTGTGTGTATGTAGTGCTCCCTGACACAGTAAGGTCTTTGTTGCTGCGTCTGTGTGTATGCAGTGCTCCCTGACACAGTAAGGTCTTTGTTGCTGCGTCTGTGTGTATGTAGCGCTCCCTGACACAGTAAGGTCTTTGTTGCTGCGTCTGTGTGTATGCAGTGCTCCCTGACACAGTAAGGTCTTTGTTGCTGCTTCTGTGTGTATGCAGTGCTCCCTGACACAGTAAGGTCTTTGTTGCTGCGTCTGTGTGTATGCAGTGCTCCCTGACACAGTAAGGTCTTTGTTGCTGCGTCTGTGTGTATGTAGTGCTCCCTGACACAGTAAGGTCTTTGTTGCTGCGTCTGTGTGTATGCAGTGCTCCCTGACACAGTAAGGTCTTTGTTGCTGCGTCTGTGTGTATGTAGTGCTCCCTAACACAGTAAGGTCTTGATTGCTTGGCTGCTGACCTAGTTATGAACACACAGTTGTCCCTTTTGGGGGATACAAATGTAAGGATAATCAGAATGACTTATAGTGAAGCAACTTTAATAGGATTGTTTAATGCACTTACTCCATCTTTCTTTAAGCAACACAGAAAACAAACACATGGCGCAACCTCTGGAACATTGCTACAGGTTCAAACTGACCTAGCAAATAGTAAATATGATTATGATAATGATGCAAAGAAAAATGGTTATTAACTAGGCCAGGCTGCAAGTACTGTATATGCCAATTGTTATAATAATTAGTGTAGTGTTTGCACTGAGTTTGCGATTTCTAGGTTATTGTCTGGTTATTACTGATTACATATTACACCTTGCAATGCACACAGACAACTTCAAATTAAGTGATCTACTGTATTTGTTCTATTAAGCAGACATGCCCTAATTTGCATACACTCCCTTTTTAGCAGCATCTGACAACATAACAGCGATCTCCAAGGCCAACCTTGACTGCTGAATTTGGCATTAATAATTTAATTTCTACCAATGTCACATTAGACTCAAAGCTCAATGATGACAAAAAGACCAGATGTTCCACCTAAATGATCAGACATTACAGTGTTCTTGTATCCTTTTGTTGGTAAATAAATCGCTTGCCAGTCATATCTGCTGCGATGACTATATGCACAACATGTCATCTGCATTGTAAACTGCCCACAATATGGCCCACATATCTGTGCCTCTTTCACCATTGCTACTTATCCCAACGTTCGACTCTATTAACTTCTTTTATACTCAATGTAACCACCAAAATTTGATCAACAGTGGATATACAACTTAGACAATGCTAACACCAACACCGGATGTTATATTTGTTTTGCGTAATGCCACTTGGTGAATGAAAGTGAAAGTATCGCCATCTAGCCTGAAACAGTGACTTTTTTGGGAACCAAAGAAAATGGTGTACCCTGTACACTTATTAGAACGAACAAATTCGCATACTTTCATGTGTCAAATAGTTTTTAAGAATACTATACATTTAATAGAAAGAATACAGTAATGCAAATGTTCACTATTAAATACAGAATCATCATATATTAGATTTATCTTCAATAATTTAACATAAATTCAGGCACCATGTATACATGTAATAACTGTTAATTAAACATGTGGACTTTTTGGCTATGGAATCTGCTTATTCTTGTGCGATAAGAAAATTCTTTAAAAAAAAAAAAAAAATTATACGGTTAGGCCAAGAAATCAAACTGGAAGGCACTTTCAAGCAGTTTTTTATTTTGATTTTAACATGTATCCCGATGTAAATGGTGATTATGAGATCTTGACTTATGAGCCACCTCAGGGCTTAGAGGACAACCAGAAACGTTGGGAGTCCAATCTGATCTACACCATGGGGATGTTACTGTTAGATGTACGCGTCAGTTTTACTCTTCAGATAATTAAGACAGCACGTTCTGTTGGTATGAATACTGCAGACTGTTAGAATATAATTAGACTTGTGTGTTTTCACAATCAATTGGCAACATGACTAAGGATGCATTCTATTATACTGGCAAATGACAACACTACTGTCAAAGTTCACAGAGGACAAATGCTTCTTGGTATTCAACTAAGCAAAATTACCACAATTTCACCAACCATTATACAATCCATCGGAACTCAGACAATAAATAAGTTTTTTATTTTCTTTCACTGTAATTTAGACTGTTACACAGTTGTTCCCGACTGAATCCTATTAGAAAGACCTCACTGTTACATGACAGTGTGCAAAGATATTAATGCATTGTATAACAGTGGTGCTAAGTAAACGTGACTTCTACGTTGCATGGCCAATCGTGTCCTGGGTGACTACACCTTACACTTCAACCAACCCATCCACTTCAGTTTCTGCTCTAACAAAGTGCAGTTATATCACATCATGTTGAAACTCTGCCACCGGGGCATAACCTTAACACACCCTATTAATGGACAGCGCCTGTGGAGAATTTACTGATGACCGCAGTAGAACGTGCTGAACATGGGAATGATTTAAGAAGCTATATACATAAATACTTGAAACGTTTATGGGTCAACTTGTGTGCAACAAAGACACCACAATTCACACTGGACATTTCTCATTACATCTTGTTGCAAGTGATGGCAGTTAGAAAGCCTTGAGGTATGTTAAGGTAAACGGACACAATCCCACTGGTAAATGTCCCACTAGGACATAACCCCACTGGCCATAACTCATATAAGCCCACTCGTACATAACCCTACACCACCAAAATCCCACTTGGACATAACCCCACTCCAGTCACATAATGAAGCCACATTCATAACTATTTTTTTAATTTTCTTAATTAGAGCTGTGCTTTCTATGCCCACTTGGCTCCACTAACCTGGTAGGCACTCCAGACGCTGGACTAATAAGATTAAAAAAGCTAAGAAAAATACATTTTGTTATGGATATAACAGTTAAGAACACAACAGTAATACATCTGTTTTTTATTAAACTGTTTTTCTACCATCAACTGTGATATATGTGATGTAATTCAGCTGTTTATGCAGAACCATTCACAAAACTGTTTTTTACTATATATGCGATTTGTTTCCTTTCTCTTTGTGCCAGGTTCAACATGTCCACAAGTAATAGATAGTGCGACAGAGTCAGGTTATAATATGTGCCATTTAAGGTCTTTAACAGAACTAATTCATGTGAGTTGAAGCCAGCTCCAGGTTTTACTCAGTGTGGCAAAATATTCTATAATAATACTTAAATGCTGCATCACTGGGTTCACTTCAGGCAACTTTCTCTTCACTCAAAGCTGTCAGAACTAGGGCTATAAATATGTGGTGCACTGTGTTATGGGACAACTGTAGTGTGTCGAATACTACAAATCATTGTGAAAAACCACATGCAAAACAATGCTGAATAACATTATGTTGCTTATAAAGCATTTTCTGCTTATATGTACACAATTGTAAGGAATGTGAGAAATAAAGAAGAACAAATGTGTCCCAAAAGAATATCCAAATCATCTTATATCACAACATGTGGAGTTTTCAAGCTTCACATGACATCAGGTCTATCAACAGTTCACATGTCATCAGGTCCTGTCAATTCAACAGTTCATAAGACCTGCTGATTTTGTGCTTGCCTCTCTACCAAATGTCTGGTGTGTACCATGTACTGACAATGTTAGTACCAAATGTCTGGTGTGTACCATGTACTTACAATGTTAGTACCAAATGTCTGGTGTGTACAATGTACTTACAATGTTAGTACCAAATGTCTGGTGTGTACCATGTACTGACAATGTTAGTACCAAATGTCTGGTGTGTACCATGTACTTACAATGTTAGTACCAAATGTCTGACGTGTACCATGTACTGACAATGTTAGTACCAAATGTCTGGTGTGTACCATGTACTTACAATGTTAGTACCAAATGTCTGGTGTGCACAATGTACTTACAATGTTAGTACCAAATGTCTGGTGTGTACCATGTACTTACAATGTTAGTACCAAATGTCTGGTGTGTACAATGTACTTACAATGTTAGTACCAAATGTCTGGTGTGTACCATGTACTTACAATGTTAGTACCAAATGTCTGGTGTGTACAATGTACTTACAATGTTAGTACCAAATGTCTGGTGTGTACCATGTACTTACAATGTTAGTACCAAATGTCTGGTGTGTACCATGTACTTACAATGTTAGTACCAAATGTCTGGTGTGTACAATGTACTTACAATGTTAGTACCAAATGTCTGGTGTGCACAATGTACTTACAATGTTAGTACCAAATGTCTGGTGTGTACCATGTACTTACAATGTTAGTACCAAATGTCTGGTGTGTACAATGTACTTACAATGTTAGTACCAAATGTCTGGTGTGCACAATGTACTTACAATGTTAGTACCAAATGTCTGGTGTGTACCATGTACTTACAATGTTAGTACCAAATGTCTGGTGTGTACAATGTACTTACAATGTTAGTACCAAATGTCTGGTGTGTACCATGTACTTACAATGTTAGTACCAAATGTCTGGTGTGTACAATGTACTTACAATGTTAGTACCAAATGTCTGGTGTGTACCATGTACTTACAATGTTAGTACCAAATGTCTGGTGTGTACCATGTACTTACAATGTTAGTACCAAATGTCTGGTGTGTACAATGTACTGACAATGCCAGTACCAAATGTCTGCTTAGAACATCGAAACCCTGCGATCGCAGTGTCAAGTACTGGGACCCTTAATCTATTCAGCATCTCCAAGGCTGTTTGACCAGTACAGACTGGGTCTCCTTGACTTTCTTCTGCTACATCCTCAAGTCGTCAAAATGAATGACATGGTTTCCAACACTATCATCTTGAACATCGAAACTCCCTAGGTCTTGTACACGCCCTTCACGAATGACTGTGTGTCCCAACATTCCTCCGTACAGCTAGTGAAGTTTGCAGATGATACCACCTTGGAAGGTTGGTGAGGAACTCAAATGAGTGTGACTACCGCCATGAAGTGGACAGGCTGGTGTTGTGGTGTAACAATCTTCAACTGAATGCGTCCAAAACAAGGGAGATGATCGTTAAGTTTAGAAAGCCCCAGTTGCTCCTACTATTATCAATTTTCTGGGCACCATCATCTCTACTGACCTAGGATGGGAGAAAAACTTGGATGCAGTCATGACGAAGGCCCAGCAAACACTCTTCTTTCGGTGCCAGCTGAAGAAGATCGGGCTGAGGAGAGAAATTCTTCTTCATTCTATCGATCAGCTATTGGGAGTATACTTACATTCGCCATATGTGTGTGGTTCAGAAATATCAACCAACGTCAAAA
This sequence comes from Escarpia spicata, assembly GCA_963995525.1. Taxonomy (NCBI): domain Eukaryota; kingdom Metazoa; phylum Annelida; class Polychaeta; order Sabellida; family Siboglinidae; genus Escarpia; species Escarpia spicata. The sequence goes on along the minus strand of OZ023209.1, from coordinate 38,872,142 downwards.
GATCAGGCTAGACAGAGTGGTAGAAATAGCATCGAAGATCTTCGGCAGTGAACTTACCCCTCTATCAGCTACATACAGTGAAAGAACCAGGAAAAGAGCTGACAAAGTTATTACTGATCCAACACACCCCGTCCACCATTTATTAGAAAAACTCCCTTCAGGCAGGCGATTCAGAAATATCCATGCGAAGACAAATCGCTTCCGAAACACTTTCTTTCCCTGTGCCGCGGCAGCCTTATTAGTTATTAAGTATAGACTTTAGTGATAGATAGAGACAATGGAATGTTAATTTACCAGATATGTTTTATATTTCTTTTATGTATTAGTTTTAGCTTACCCTATAAATTTTAATGGATTTTTTTGACAATTATTAATTACTATCAATTATTTTATTATATCAATTATTTTTATTATATTTATTTATTTTTGTATTCTATGTTCATTGTATGTTTGATGTGACTGTATGTTTTAACACCAAGTCACATTTCTAATTGACATGTATTTTATGTCAATAATAGCAATAAAGTATCTGTATCTGGTGTGTACCATGTACTTACAACGTCTGTACCAAATGTATGGTCTGTACCATATTTACAAGTTAAATTGCAAAGGGTAAAAAGGTAAGTTCTTATATAGTGTAGCATCCTGTCCTCAGGATTGCTCAAAGCGCTTTACACTTCGGGGTTTAAATTTAGCGAGCTGTGGCTCACCAGTGGCGACCAAATATTGTTTCTGGGACTCATTTTTTTAAATAATGGGGGCCAGCTGGCAAATATAAAGATTGGCTAAACCTATAAATAATGCCTGTCCAGATGCTCTGACCACTATGTGACAGTGACAAAGAAAATCATCATTCACTTGTTACAATTTATCAATAAATGTTGACAACACACATAAAATGACTAAAACTCCAGCATGGAAGCTGCCACTGTTGTAGGGTAGTAGTGGTCTAATTTTAGTGATAAAGGGCCAGTAGTCTAGGCAGAGAATACATGGTACACTTGAAACAAGTTAGCACGATTAAAATTAATTAGTAACTGCCTGAATGTAAGGGTATTCCCAAGGTATGTGACTGGGCTAGCATGTATACTTCTGAGAAGGGGTGGATTGGCCACACTGTGGACCGTGGGGTGGGGGGCGACGGCAGGGGGAAGGTGTTATTATGGAAATAGTTTTCATCAAGTAAGCAACTCTGCATTTCAGTTTTCCATGACTGCTTGAGCTTTCAAAGATCCTGAAAAGTATGTACTATAATATAGCCATGCACTATGCGTATTATGGTTACATTAATGCTTGAGCCATTTTGTAGTAATTGAGATAGTTCATAGATTTACTACTTAATATTACTGGAGTTTAGTACAGTGAATTTGACTGACAACTATTCACATGGCCATCATGCAGTAAAACTTTTATTTCCAGTAAGGATAACTAAGAATATATATACAATTTTATAATGGTTCATATGAAAATGTACGGGAAAGCACATGTTCTCTTACAAACCATTGGAAGTCTTCAGGAGCCATTTTTGATGCAAAATGTCATATAGTGACAGTTCTTAATTTAAATAAATCAGTGTTAATTTGTGTGGATAATTATCTAGCAGTTACACAAAAAACTTATTAACTAGAACTGTGAATTTTGGGAGAGGCCTGTATTGCGTGGTCAGTTTTATGCAAATAAAGTAATATGATTAAATTGTTATTAGTTGTGAAATATTGGTGATGAAGACACCTAAAGCTAGGTACCATCATAGACATACAGTGCCCCATTCAAATCACTCTTCTCGTGTGCTGTAGAGTGGCATTACAAATAAATTATATTTTAAATTCTAAAGTGCAAAATATGCAATTATTATTACTAAACAAAATCAACAAACTATTGTTTTTAAAATGAATAAATGTGTACAAACTATAGTATTGACAATTACAATTACAGTAGTGATAATTTAAATAAGATGTTTCATAATAACTGCACATAAATAGCTATTCCCACCAGCTGGCCCCTAAATTTGTTTGTTGGCCCCTAAATTTGAAAGTTTGGGGCCAGCTGACCCCTAAATATTTTGGCAAACTTTAAGCCCTGCACTTTATTCCCTGGCAGACCTGTTCAATCGAACATCCATCTTGATTTCTTTGGGAAGCATCCAGCCACACTGCAATTAATGCATGAAGACTATTCATACACAAATATCCACCACTGTCTATAGCCAGGTACACATTCATACAGCTGGGTGAACTGGAGCAACGTATAGTGAACGGACTTGCTGAAGGTTCGACACCGCCGTACAGGATTCTGTTGAGTCCGATGCGCTAGCCACTGCACCATGACGCTAACACTAATGTCACTGCCAAATGTCTGGTTTGTACTGCTTACTGTACTTACAATGTTGGGGGTAGACCACTCCATAGAGAAGAAATACCCTCGTAGCGAACTATCTGTCGGATGGCATCCTGAAAAGAGAATCGCAGACACATATAAAACATGAAACTTCCAACTCATAAATTGTGTAATATCTTGTTCGCGTTTACTTGTTTGTTTTATCTTACCCAAAAAGTCAGACGAGTTGAAGAGATATGTTTACCAGTTTCCAGTTGATTGATACAGTACGTACAACAGTACATTGCTAGATTTCTTATACAGTCTGACTGTGTGTAATAGCTAGGTTATCTGATGTAGCATATTGTTATTGCTAAACTGTGAGTCTCAATGGGTCTAGTGTAAATGCCCCCAGCACACATACCAGCATTAACCATAAACAATACCTGGTATTCCATGGGATTTTGCTAGTACACAATACTTGGACAACAACAGTATATGTGTAATTTGACGTCACACCAATACAGCAGTGCAGATCAGGTGGTCAAAGATAAATTTACAACGTGGAATATTAGGAAAACCGCTTTAGTTTTAAAACACCATGGTAAACCACAGGTTATTTCAGTCATTGCAATAATGAATTGTTATTAATAGCAGGCCTGGGGTCAAATGTATTGTAATATAATATATTACTATTACTTCCTAGTACTATTACAATTACATGCTGAAGGCAAATCTATTACTATTACATTTGAAGGTATTACTATTACATTTTTCATTGGGACTGTTTATTGTAAATATACAGTATGCTTAAATATATACAACAAAATACAACTATCATATATCGTACTATGTAGTAACTATACTTTCTAAGGAGAGAACATATATTTTATTTCAATACCAATAATGGAATGAAAAACAAAAGAAATATATCTGTCATTTAACTTGGTGGATTATGATCAGTGTAATTAAACCATGGTGCTCTACTGCTGCTTGGCGGACAGTTAGTTATTGGCTCAAGTGTTATAAACAGATTAGGATGATTTTCACACCTGTGGTAGTTTAGGCTCAGTTGTGTGCATGCAGCAACTAAACCCATAACCTCATGTGAAAAGGACAGTTGGCATGAGAACTGACTTGAAGGCATCATTGAACACCTTCAGCCATGCAGCAGTCACAAACACTTTACCTGTGTCTCCTGCAGTGTAAACTCCCATAAACTCAAGGTGAAACTCGCTGAGAGTCAAGATTCACAGGGGGTAATCATAAAGCCAGGAGAAACTAATGGAATATGCCTTTCCTTGTAAATAATCAGATAGCATATGTAAGAACAATTCATGTGGTTGAAATGTTCAATACTGAAATGTTAAATTACATTTATATTTGTAATTGGTAATATTACCATTACATATTACTTCTGCAATCACAAACGAGAAACACTGTCTGGTAGTGTTGTTTCAATGATCTGGAGCTTCACTGATTCATGCTCGAAGGAAAACTATTTACCACTCTTCATGGCTTTATCTAAGTTCTAAGCTCTGTAGCAATAAATATGCAAACAGGCTAAGTACAAGGCAAGTGTCTACGATTGATCAGTGACATAAATAGTACATGTCCAATAAATAAAGGGTGGATCTAACGACTCAGGAGATTGTGATCATATACCTTTACCAAAATAAAGGCAGGCTTTCCATATTTAGATACTATGCCACAAGAAAACTGATATAAATCAACTACGTACAGTCTGCAGTGGACATCAATATCACATGGTGCTGCAGACATGCGAGTCTTATATTAAGATCAACCCTTTTGTGTAGAGCCAATTGAATAGCAAGGTCTTAACCCTGGATAACAGCAAAGTCTAGCATATGGTCTACCCATGACGTTTACCCTAAACTCACACTCACTACACTGGTTTCAAAGCCCGCTGATAGTGGACAACCATGGTTAATTTGCCCCCGACACTGAATCCTATGTAATATTAATTTGGTCAACCCTTTTTGTTTTTACAAAAGTTGCTTACATTGTCCTAATTTGGACAACAGGGGCTTTATTAATAAATATGCATGTTACATGAAATTTCTGATGTTATACATCTATATGACATATGATGATGACTTGCAATTTATTTAAAAGCACCCTACTACTGCGTACTAACTTGATGGATATTTTTAATTCAAGTTAAACAAATTATTTATTATATAACAAATAATTTAAAATATAAGAATCAAAATAAGAGCCATAAATAATTTTGACCACATATGTCCTTTAAAACCACCGGTATGTATAACATTTTTGCTTTTATTAATAATTCTCAATGTTATATAAACAATTTTGAAAACAAACATATTCTTGCTGACAAGAATGCAAACTTGATCAATCGAATGGTTAACATACTACAGGTATTGTCCAATTTGTTGCATGTTGTTGTATATATGTGCAAGTTTGTTAAACATTATCAAGAGTCAGAACAGTAAATATTAAGAACAGCAGAAAGCATCAAATAAATGCTGCTTCATCCGAATGGACCAATTGTGAAACTTACATACAAGGCATACAATATAATTATATTATATTTCTGCAAACATTGTCCAAACTAAAATTATCTGTGTGAAGAACTGGACAAACTGGTTAAAAAAGAAAACATTACAACCATTTTCTAGAGCGCACCAGGATATTGAAACTACTATGACAACTATAGTGACCACAGCCACTGGACTTGACATACAGTAGTGAGCACAGCTGCTGGACTTGACACACTGCAGTGACCACAGCTACTGAACTTGTTAGACTGTAGTGACCAGAGCTACTGATCTTGTCAGAATGTAGTGACCATAGCTACTGATCTTGTCTGACTGCTGTGACCAAAGCTACTGAACTTGTTAGACTGTAGTGACCACAGCTACTGAACTTGTCAGATTCCAGTGACCACAGCTACTGAACTTGTCAGACTGTAGTGTCAAGAGCAACTAGACTTGATAGACTTTAGTGACCACAGCTACTGAACTTGTTAGACTGCAGTGACCTCAGCTACTGAACTTGTTAGAATGTAGTGACCACAGCTACTTATCTTGTCAGACTGCTGTGACCAAAGCTACTGAATTTGTTAGACTGTAGTGACCACAGCTACTGAACTTGTCAGATTGCAGTGACCACACCTACTGAACTTGTCAGACTGTACTGACTACAGCTACTGAACTTGTCAGACTGTTATGACCATAGCTACTGAACTTGTCAGACTGCATAGACCACAGCTACTGAACTTGTTAGACTGCAGTGACCACAGCTACTGATCTTGTCAGACTGTAGTGACCATAGCTACTAGACTTGATAGACTGTGGTGACCACAGCTACCGAACTTGTGAGACTGTATGTAGTGACCACAGTGTCATATTATTCGACTATAATATTGTTGACCTAATCTTGTCGTGTGACACCTTAACGAAATACAGGGCTTCCTGCAACGATCACATGCTGTTTTGTTGTATCTTACATGGTGGTAGCGTATCTTGATGAATTCACGCGCATAAACCGGTAGATCATGAATGAATTGTGATGAACATTAAACCATGAACGTTTATGCAAGTCCCCTTTACGCGATTTCAAACAAAATGCGTATATCGGGGCACTCAGACACGATTCTCCGCGTGAGCGTTAATAGGTGGCTTTGACGTATACCTTAGCAACGGGGATCGTAATGCGAAGAAGATAGGCACACATAATGGACTCTTTCGCCCCCTGGGCCGATGTCCTTTTCCGGCAACGTATCAGAAACGTGGAAAAGATGGATCCAGCGATGGACGCTTTATGCAAGAGCGTCCGGGGTTGATGTCAAAGACGACCCAGTGAAGTGTGCAATCTTTCTTCATGTGATCGGGGAAGAGGGACTGGAGATCTACAACACCTTCCAGTTCACCGAAGAAGAGGCGGATAAGCTCGACCCGTTGAAGGAGAAATTCGAAAGTTATTGCATTCCTAAGACAAATGTGACTTTCGAACGCTATAAACTCAACACTCGAACACAACATGAAGGAGAGTCTATCGACCAGTACGTCACCGAACTCAAACATCTCGCAGCGACGTGTGATTACCGCGAACTGCGAGATGAGCTAATCCGGGACAGGATTGTCCTAGGGTTGCGCGATAATGCGGTGAGAGGACGGCTTCTGCACGAAGCTGACCTCACTCTCGGGCGTGCTGTTGAAATGTGTCGGGCGGATGAGGCGTCTAGACAGCAAATCAAGTCGATCGAAACTAGACCGGCAGCAGGCGTCATCAACGAGGTGAAGCGGAGTCCGGGTGGTAGACGTGGAAAACCGCCATTCAAGCCGTCTACACCACGGAACGCTCCTCACAGGCATGCAAAGTCAGTCGTCCAGACATGTGACGCGTGTGGCTACCATCAGCACACACGATCAGAGTGCCCGGCGCTGAACGCCTACTGTAAACTGTGCCACAAGAAGGGTCACTTCGCGAAACGGTGTTCGACGAGAAGAAACGTACACGAAATCACTTCGGCAGTCGGGGTAGAGCCGTCTGAGTTCTTCCTTGGGTCCGTCGAGTCCAAGGAACACGACGAGCCACCCTGGCACACATCAGTGGAGATGAATGGCACGGTAGTGGATTTCAAGATTGACTGCGGCGCAGATGTCACCGTCATTTCGTCTGAAACCTATCGTCAACTCCACGAGCGACCGAAGCTGAAGTCGGCCAACGTTTCGCTAGATTCACCGGGTGGTAAACTGTCCTGTGATGGTCACTTCATAGCGAAGATATTGCGAAAACGAAAGGTGACGAACGTCCACTGTTACGTCATACCAGGTTTGAAGGAAAACCTGCTCAGCAGAGCTGCGGCGGTCCATCTAAGCTTGATAGCGCGGCTCGACAACGTTCACACGTCCGACCTCTATGACCTTGACGTGTTTGGAGAGCTTGGTGAGCTGAAGACCCGGCGCGTACACATCAAACTGAAATCTGATGCACAGCCGTACAGCTGCAGCACGTCTAGACGCGTGCCACTGCCGATGCTCGACAAGGTGGCTGCAGATCTCGCTCGAATGGAATGCTTGGGGGTAATCGTCAAAGTGACAGAACCTACCGAGTGGTGCAGTCCCATAGTCGTCGTGCCGAAATCAGGAGGGAACATTCGCCTCTGTGTTGACTTGAAACGTCTCAACGTCGCCATCAGTCGCGAGCGATATGTGTTGCCAACCGTTGAAGACGTCATCCACAAGCTGGCTGGGGCCGAGGTGTTCTCGTCTTTGGACGCCTCGTGCGGCTACTGGCAGTTGGGTCTTCATGACGACAGCAGCATACTGACGACCTTCATCACGCCATTCGGTCGATACCGTTTTCTACGGCTACCGTTCGGAATAAGTAGTGTGAGCGAGATATTCCAGCGTGAAATGAGCGACATTCTCCGCGACGTCCCCGGTGTGTCGGTGTATCAGGACGACATTCTGGTATGCGGGAAGAATATCGCAGAACACGACCAACGACTCGAGACGGTGTTCAACATCATCGAGAAGTCAGGACTGAAGCTGAACAAGGCCAAGTGTACCTTGCGACAACCTGGGCTCGAGTTCCTGGGTCATTGGATCAGCAAAGACGGAGTCAGCGTCCATAGAGACAAGGTGAAGGCCATCCAGGAGATGAAATCGCCCGAAAACATACATCAACTTCGTCGTTTCCTCGGAATGGTGAACTACCTTGGACGTTTCGTGAAAGACCTCGCCCGATTCATGAAGCCACTCAACGAACTCCTCTGCAAAGACATCGTGTGGGTGTGGGGAAGCGTGCATGAGAAGGCGTTCGCTGAATTGAAACAGATGATATCGTCTACTCCTGTACTCACATTCTACGACGTGAAACTACCCACAGTCATATGTGCAGACGCAAGTGGATACGGCCTCGGTGCCATTCTGATGCAAGTCCATGACCACCAGATGATGCCTGTGGCGTATTGTTCCAGAACGTTGACGAAAGCGGAGATGGGATATGCGGCCATTGAGAAAGAGTGTCTGGCGTGTACGTGGGCGTGCGAAAAGTTTGACCGATATCTGATGGGGTTGGAGAAGATCAAGTTGTTGACTGACCACAAACCTCTCATCCCGTTGATCAACTCTCGTGATATCGACCAGACACCGATTCGGTGTCAGCGCTTGTTGCTTCGCCTGATGCGATTCAACATCGTCGCAGAGCATGTGCCTGGTAAAGACCAGGTGATCGCAGATACTCTGTCACGACAACCTCTACAGTGCGACCAGCGACTGGACTCTGTGGATGCCGTGCAGTCGTACGTCGAGGGTATGCTATCGACAGTGCCCGTGCTTGACTCAATGCTACGACGCATTCGCGACGCCACAGAAAGCGACGACGCATTTCAGAGAGTCATCGCGTACACGTCTGGGGGTTGGCTACAACACATCTCGCAGGCAGACGAATGCTTGCGCGATCTGAGGTCAGAGTTGAGTGTCGTGAAGGGAATCCTCGTGCGTGCTCGCAGGATCGTCGTCCCGCAGTCGTTGCGCAGCGAGATCCTCGAGAAGATCCACAGTGGTCACCAAGGGATCACGAAGTGTCGCGCGCGAGCTAACGAGACAGTTTGGTGGCCGGGCTTGTCGAAGTCGATTGAGAGCCTGGTAGCGCATTGTGCTGTCTGTCAAACGAAGAAATCCTCACAGTCGAGAGAGCCTCTCAAGAGCACCCCGATGCCCGACCGTCCATGGCAGAAAGTCAGTGCAGACTTGTTCGACTTCCGGGGTAAAACCTACATCGTCATGATCGACTATTACAGTCGATACACCGAAGTCTCACATCTTAGCAACACATCTTCATCAGCCGTGATTGCGAAGATAAAAGATGTGAATGCACGATGGGGCCATCCAGATATCCTATTTACAGACAACGGACCGCAGTTCAAACGAATGATGCGCTCATCAACCACGTGACCAGCAGTCCCTACTTCGCTCAGTCGAACGGGGAAGCGGAGAGGGCTGTACAGGTCGCGAAGAAACAGCTCGCGCAGGACGATCCGACGAAGGCGTTGATGGTGTACCGCGCGACACCTATTGCCGCAACAGGGTACAGCCCTGCAGAACTCATGATGGGCAGGCGTATGAAAACGACCGTACCGATACTGCCTGAGTTACTACAACCGAACTGGCCGGACTACGAGTCCGCCTTCAACAACGACGAGGCGACGAAGCGGGTGTACGGACACCACTACGACCGTCACCACGGCGCGAAGCAGCTACCACCTCTTCAGCCGGGCGACGCCGTCCGCCTCAAACGAGACGACGAACGCAGATGGTCAGCAAACGGCACAGTACTCGCACGTGCTGATGCTCCACGTTCCTTCATCGTCGAGACAAGCGACGGGGGCGTGTACCGACGGAACAGGAAGCACCTCCTCAAAGTGCCACCTGAACCGCCACGCACTTCCGAGACGACAGACGACCACCGAGACGAGCCTGATGACGTCGAGACGACGCCGACTCTTCCGGGCGATGAGCATCCTCAAGATGCGACTGAAGACGTGCCTAGTTCGCCGCGTCGCCCTGGATACGTGACGAGATCGGGGCGCGCAGTGCGAAAGCCTGACAGAATGGACGTTTAGTTTAGTTTGCCCATTCATGTCAAAATTGAAGTGCACAGTAGGCCAGAATAATGCCGATGATCTGTTGTCGCTTACAGGGAAAGCTGTCTAGCTACCCTTGTATTGATTTTGTAGTTTACATGTGTTTTATAATAGTTAGTCATACGTCATGCGATTCGACTTCACGATTATTATGGAACTCTATCCTAGATGTGTTGATATCTTTGGGGGGAGATGTCATATTATTCGACTATAATATTGTTGACCTAATCTTGTCGTGTGACACCTTAACGAAATACAGGGCTTCCTGCGACGATCACATGCTGTTTTGTTGTATCTTACACACAGCTACTAGACTTGACAAACTGCAGTGACCACAGCTACTGAACTTGACAGACAATAGTGTCCACAGGTACTGAACTTATCAGAATGTAGTGACCACAGCTATTAGACTTTACAGACTGTAGTGACCACAGCTACTGAACTTGTCAGACTGTATGTAGTGACCAGAGCTACTAGACTTGACAAACTGCAGTAACCACAGCTACTGGACTTGACAGACTGTAGTGACCACAGCTACTGAACTTGACAGACAGTAGTGACCACAGCTACTGAACTTGTCAGACTGTAGTGACCACAGCTACTGAACTTGTCAGACTGTAGTGACCACAGCTACTAGACTTCTTGACAGACTGTAGTGACCACAGCTACTGAACTTTTCAGACTGTAGTGACTACAGCTATTATTAGTTACCACCAGGATGATACATATAAGGCAACATGTTGAGGTTTACCATAAAATGATTTTATTGTTGTTTTATTTTATGCTGAAACACAAACAAATTGCATTACAAACAAAGTGTGGTGCCTTGATATTTCCAATATCCAACCAAATAAAACAAATTTACCATGGGCTGCAATAGTTTATGTTATTGTGTGATACATGCATTACCTGTAGCCTTCTAGTCTTGTGCTATAAATATAAGACACATGCTTTCAAATTAGGGTATACTGAAATCCGAGTCATCAAGACAGGGCTCAAATTGGCCAGCTGTGGCTAGCCAATATGTACTATGCCAGACCAACTGCTTATTTCTAATATTTGTTTAACAGTACCAAGTATTTTTAATTATATCAATATGGCATGAATTTTGCTGAACATGTACAAACAAATGATAACAATTTAATAGACATGGTAATGGCTGTGTTTTATTCTTGTCTTCGGGTACACCATTAATCATAATTGAGGTCATTTTGTTATTCCACACAAAAATCAGTTACAATTATGGTATAATTTCAAAACCAGAATTCAGTAAAACCATACCAGGCCTGGGGTAATAGTAATGATTACAAATGCTGAAATAATAGTAATAGGTTGAGCAAAAACTCAATGTAACAATAATAGTAATAAGAAGCAATGTAATAGTAACTGACCTATTAATTTTATATTACTATCGAACATTTAAACCGAATTTCAAATACATAACAATTTCATTTGATTAGGTTGTAGATTCCACTAGTTTCTCCACGTTTTATGGTTGCTACCCCCTTGTCAACTTCACCATGGCCCTGGTGAAGTTTACCCTAGAGTTTTATTAGCATTTACATAGCAAGAGACACTGGGACAGTGTGACTGCTGAATCCATGGACATTTTGGTAAAGGACACTTTGGCCACGGACAGTTGGGCAACAGACGTTTTGGTAACAGGACATTTCGGTAACAGAACATTTTGGTAATCAGATATTTTGGTACTAGGACATTTCGGTAAAACTATTGAAAATAATCAGAATTATTTTGTCATTTTTAAAGGTGTCTTGTATAGATAATTATGTACATTTTGTAATAGAGGCAATAGGTTGCTCCAGTTACAGCAGCACCACTGGTCGACTACTTTGACAAGACATACACCAACAGCAACTACACACAAGGACGTCTGCAACCTGGAGGCATCAGAATGATATGCATCGCCTCCTCGTATCCCGTTCAGACTTGGAATGTGCATGGTGCAACACTGAACAACGATCCATGCACGAATAACGTTTCTGAGGGGTGGAACAACAAGTATAGTCACTTGATTGGTCACCAGCATCCCTCGATTTGGAAGTCGATCAAACTTTTGCAGAGGGAGCAGGAGTGTGTGAGTGCCATCATTATTCAGGATGTGACCGGCCAGCCACCGCGAAAACATGTGAGGTATGATTACATAAGACTGCAGACACGACTGCGCAAGTTTTGCACAGATTACAGCAATACCGCAGTTCCTTGCAACCCTTGGCCAAATATGGTCCAACTGTAAAAACACCGCCGAACACTTGGACGTGTAATATGCAATGTAAGAAGTGTTATACTTAATATGTGGTCGCAGTTATTCGCAGCCGTTGACCATAAAAACACTGCTGGACGATTGAATGTCTAATGTGCAGCATCAGAAGTTTTATACTGAATATTTGTGTTACTTTGGATGTAATAAATTGTTACTTAATACAACCATAGTTCACATTCATTCACATTTAAAAAAATATTATTACCCACTAAGTTTTCTAAGTAGTTTTGTCAAAAGAGGTACACACCGTAAAGATTATTAATTTTGTTGGTCTTACCAAAATGTCCTATTCCCAAATGTGTGGTTACCAAAATATCCTATTACTGAAAGGACATTTTTTAATGACCAAATAATTCTGATTATTTTCAATAGTTTTATTGAAATGTCTTATTAACGAAAGGTCCTATTACCAAAATGTCTGATTACCAAAATGTCCTCATACTGAAATGTCCTGAACACCAAATTGTCTGTTGCCCAACTGTCCATGGCTAAAGTGTCTTTTACCAAAATATCTGGCTACTGTGACTGCTACATTGACTAAAGGGATTAAACTGGGTTTTCACTGCTTTGAAGCCAGTTCTGCCAAGTGCCAAGTTGTCAACTACCCTTTTCAAGTAAGCGTATGGGTTTAGTGACTGCCTCCATGCTGCACACAATTCAGTCTAAACTAGTGGGTATAAAAAACATCCTGATGCATTTGAACTTGAGCCAATAATTAACTGTCCACCAAGCACCAACCAGCAATAGAGCAATGTGGTTTAATTAGACTGTAATTATTAGACTGTTATGTGGCATTGACTAAATGCTTTTGTCTTTCATTTCAGTATGGTGTTTAAATATAAAATGGAACATGTATGTTCTATCCTATATGTTCTGTAGTTAGTAGATTGTATTAAATATGGTATATACTATATAAATATATTTTGTTGTAAATATTTATAATTTTATAATACTTCCCTAATGATGGTGATGATGATGAAAGTACTTGACATTCTGAAATATCATTTCAAATACTTTGGGCATGGGTATCAATAAATGGGAAGTTAGATTTTTGTATTCACCTGTCTTGTTTAACTTCTTGAGACTGAGTCGAACAATTGTACTTATTGTATTTTTGCATACTGTGCATTACACCATAAAATGTTCCGATGAAATATGTAATAGTAATTGCTTCAAATGTAATAGTAATAGGAAGAATTCAGCATGTAATAGTAATATGAAGGAAACAAAGTAATAGTAATCAATTTACCAATGAAAACATGAATTAATTGCCTTACCAGAAATAACATACTTCTTACAGGCCTCAAAATAGGTGAACTTGAGTGCAAGACCAGCTGGTCTTGATGTTATACAGATTGTTGGGACCCCATCATAACGCACAGCCACATTGGCCAAGAACCACTATTTAATTGTTGAGGCACAACAGACAGATCTATGTTTGGGCTGTGTGGCTCACATTCATGCTTGTAAATGATTGTGAAAAATAAATCTGTTGGTTAGAAATTTGTCACAGAAGTAAACTTTGCCTTGATATCAGTCACTGCCCATGAACGTGCTCTTCTCTTACAAATCAGCCATGAAAGCTAAGAATTGTGGAATAATCTATCAGAAAAAAACCTGTAATTGCACCTAACATTAACTTATTGAAAGCCACCAAAATAAACACGGGAGTATTGATTCTGAAGAATTTCTATACAGTCATAAAGCCGTTTGGCCAGGAAGTCATATTTTGCACATTTCTAGAGAAATCTGTAGATCTGACCACCGAGGCCAGGCCTGGGTTTGATTCCACATCAGTGTTCCCAATTGTGATTCCAATTCCACCATCACTACAATAATTCAAATCCAACACATAAAAAAATTAATTCCAATTCAACACACTTTTTGCCGATACATTGATACATCTGATACATTGTTTTGAATCCATTTATTTAAATCTATTGATTCCGATTGCTATTCTAATTCTTATTTTGATTCCATTCAGAGCCAGTTCAAATTACGTAAAGGTAATTGTATTTGTAACTGATTACAGGCAAATGCTGTAATTGTTTTTAAAGTTTTGAAATTAGCATTTTCGCACATTGGACAGCAAGAATTAAACTTACTTTGGAGCAATTGTTGAAACATATGTGACCAGGGCGTCATCCTGAGACCCGTCCACCCGCCCTGTGGACGGGTAAAATTTGACAATTGTGTTTGTGGACAGTTTCAAACAGATTGTGGACGGGTCTGTCCATGTCGTTTTTTTGCGCCGGCCAGCCCATCCATGCCATTTTTATGACATCATTGAAACTGCTGCGAAGCCAATTACAAAATCTATGGAGACTGGTTTTCAAAATCACCCACCCAGATCGCCTGGCTAGGGTAATTGTCACCTAACTGCTAGCAGTGGTTGCTTGAAAGGCAGCCAATATTTGTGTAGACAAAATAATCCTATGTGAGGTCAAAGTTCGGGCGAAGAGATACAATAAGCATTTGCTGTTTACGACACAATCTTGGAAAACGGACGGAATTCTGCGTAATCAACATTTCGAAACGGGATTTGTGTTTTTGAAAGGAAACTCCATAAACGCTGAAAGAGTAGAATCACCAACACCGTAAACAGCGATAGAAATAAGCCAGAATATTGACTTGTCCGCTGGACAAATAAGTTTTTACATCTACTTGTCCGCCAAAATCTTAACTTGTCCGAGTGGTTGTTAAGGGGAATCGAAGTTTCGGAAAAAAAGAGTCAAATGTCTGTCTTATTTTTATGACAACAACACAATGTTCCTGCTGTTTCATTGCATGTACATCTGAGTGACTTGTGATCAAAGACACAATTTGATTTAATCTGCGAATTTTGAAATTGCAAAATTATATTTGCAACTATTTTCTGGTCCATTATTATTCATCTCGAATATTAAAAGTAGACACGTTACATGATGTATACCAATATTTTAGTGATGCTGATATGAACGCTTTGATTAATAACACATAATTATTACGATGATAAGAATGAGACAATTGTTTTCCTTGCTATTTGTTTTATAATGTTGCAAAAACTTTTCATGTTTAATATGGTATATATATATATAAATAACATATAACACTGCTGTAATATTTTGGCATCAGTTTGTCATTGAAGACGCCACTCAACCAGGAACACGACCAATGCAAAGCCAGGAAATGTTGTCACAAAAATCATAATAAACTATATAATCTGACAATATTTTGTTAAACCTCTATGAACTTCAATATTAACAAAGTTCTGTATTTTACAAATGAAGATAACATTCAATTGATCATTAGCAAACAAACTCATATTTTTCCTAAACGTTATATTACCATTTCAATGATGATAAAACAGTTTTAACGGTGCCCGAATTACAATTACCAGGCGGAATATAATTTATAGTCGTCGTAACGTTGCTGCCGAGCGCAGACCGCTGTAGTTGGCGGAAGCCGATGTGTCAACGGCGGTTGGCGCCCCGTCCCCGGCCGCGCGTCTTGCATAATACGGTTTTGAAAACTCGCAATTTATGGTTAAAATACATGTTACAAACTTACATAGATACAACAACACTTCTGAAATTTCATTAATATTCTGTTTATCAACCAGCACCATAGATTTACCGGAGAGCCAGTTACAAGTTTTGAAAATTGTCACCCATCTGGATCGGCTAACGTTCGATGACTTGGTCTTGGAAGATTGCCGAGTCCGCGTGGGTTAGGCGTAATAATGGTTAAAACTATATAATTATTCAAAAAACAGGTAGCGATACAAAGTGTAATATTTTTAAAGTTCAGCAAATATGATCCGTGAGTGGAAGCAAGTTGTACGTCGGCCAAACTGAACGATTTACGATTGTGTGAAATACAGCTTCGATCAACGATGGCTGATGCTGAGTCTGTCCTACGCGTATGACAGAGTTAGGTCGGTGCGCTCAGCGGATGACCCTGTTAGTGTTAATGCAGACACTAAACTCGGTCGAACACTGACGTACAACACACTAACACAATTGCAACGCGCGCGATTGTTAGCGAACTTCATTTACATTTGAATTTCCTCAAATAAAATGTTGCACGTGTCACTATTTACTGTAAATTTTCACTTGTCCACCGGATAACCATGTAGAGTCATTTTACTTGTCCGGGCCAAAAATCACTTGTCCCGGACAAACGGACAAGTGCTATTTCGAACGCTGGTAAATGATACTGATTTTTTGGCAATATTTTGAAAAACACACAATTACTATGCACTGGTATTCGTTTATTTTGGTGGATTTATGATGCAGGATTTTTTTAATGCGCAATGCAAATTGTTATGAGTGTCATGGCGACGGTGCTACTTCGTGTCAACCGATGTAAATAGGGATGCGGGTGGAAGGCGCTAACATAAACCTTTTCGCGATCGTTGTCTGGCTTTCCGCTAAGTGCATTGAAGACATGCTGCTAATTAAAAGTAATTGTCACATCGTTAGAACACACATAAGTGTACATATATTCCGGTGTCCAATAACAACAACCTAGGTTACGCTGGCTCAAAATGATATAGTCCGTGTTCTAACAAATTCTGTTGGATGGCGTCATATATAGCGATAAAATAAAAGGTGGCTGAAAAAAGTGGCTGATTTAGTTGAACATTTAAATGAAATGAGAAACGGCTTGTTTTCTTTATGAAATAAAAGTCAGATTTACTATGTGCCATAAATATCTCATATATACATACATCATACAACAGTATGACTAATGGTACATGGCACATTTTTTTTATCAGGACTACTTGTTAAACAATATCAGGACTAGTTGTTTCTGAGTCAGCTAGTCCGACAGACTACCTGTCATCTCAAGCCATCGTGCACCCTGGTTAATACATTATCAGTCCAAAGCCTAAAATATTGATATACGACGCCAGACAAAACTGCTTCTGACCTCCACTCCCCCAAACAAAAAAGTAATTTTGTCTGATATCGGACATCAACATTTTGAGTAGATCCCTAAGCAATCACAATTCCCCTGCTTTCACACCAACCGTTTCAAATTCTATCAAAAACAGTTCTGATTCCATGCAAAACAATTCCGATTTCACCACTTTCACACTGACTGATTCAAAATGTGGAACTGGAAACAGAATCAGCCTTCAATTCCAATTCGGTAATCACCCTAGGCCTGACCAAAGCCACTACTGATGGCCAAGAGAAATAGACCCAATGACTAAATGAGTAATGAAGCAGCACTGATGAAATAGCATTGTGCATTATGGACTGTGTGATTGGACTCACCAGTGTGCCAGTGAACTGAATTTGTCTGTTGTACCATGGCCGTACCCCTGGACTGATGCTTGCTTCACCACTGCTGCAGTATCTGCATACACACAACTCCTCCATGATGCCTCGGTGGTAGACAAACACTGAGTTTGTCTTGAGGGGCATGTGCTGTGCCTGCAGGCGGATCTTCACCACGTCCAGGGGATTCACTATAAATATAACACTGAAGAAATCACAAGCCTGCTTCACTGAATAGCAATAGTAGCTATAGAATGTAGATGGTTAGAGCACAGACTGTCAATCGAAAAGACTGTTTCGAGTCCACTGAAACCACTTTGAAACGTTTTTGGTCCCTTCTGCCGTGTTTCTATGCCCGATAAAGAAAAATATTAAATTGACAATTTTTTTAGAAAAGTGGCTGTGGAATACAAAAATGTATTCCAGTATGCAATTCCGATTCCACGCAAAACAATTCCGATTATAATTCTGCTGCTTTCACATCATCCGATTCCAATTCCACCCAAACTGATTCCAATTCCACTACTCTCATACTGACCGATTCCGGAAACACACTGGGTCTGATAGTATAGTTACCGGGTCGTTGTTCGACCCACACCAAAATCTGTCGCTTTGAATCACGCGAGATCTAGCCACCAATCTGTGTATGACTAACGAGAATTGAGCACTACTTCCCTAGGCAATTACATCACGTGCATCAACATATCTTTTTCATTGGTTATAACTGCTAGCACGGAAAATGTTGTTACCAAATTTTTTGCATGGCGCTGTGTTTTTGTACGGAAACATTAAGTATGTATTTCACTAAAACCAACTTTTCTGACAATTTATTTGCATAACATTAGACAACTCGATAAGGAGTTACAATACGGATATCTTTTGCAAATGTTTCTTTAGATTTTTATGAAAACAGCATGTTTATATCATTGACACAATCGTCGACAAGACCATGTTAGTAGTAGCAGTACTAGCAGTAGTAGTATACTTACGACTGGAAAATTTGGGACTGATCAAAATTCATGGCAATGAAATCTTGCGAGTTGTGTTCTAACGCTCTTGGCCTATTTAAATACACTGCATGGTCTCGCACTGATTGTGACAGGCAAACAATTTACATTGCATAGATAGGACCCACGATTTTTGACACTGGCATCTTCGATGAGATTTGGATTTCAGCGGTTTCGATGAGATTTGGATTTCAGCGGTATATTTTCGTAAGTCTTTTGTAATATTTTGTTCACAGAAATTGGAAGCAATGTGTTAAAATATTTAACAAATAAATATCTTATGGGAGAATTTGAACAGGTTTTAGTCAAAATGGCAAAACACGATTAGACCCACGATTATTGCCAACACCAGTATACTGTTCCAAAGCAATGCCAAAGGTTGAAAAGCAAATCCTGTTTCGTTTAGGCTTAGCCTTACCAAACAACGACGTTATTATTGCCCCAGAACATGACGAGATCATTTGCTGCACCGGGGTAATGTCATGGCCACATCCTTCATCACTAGACGACACTGGTGACAGGGTTGATGCAGAGGTCATCCTCGAACAGTCTCTTCTTTCAGATGGTCAGCGTGACCGTCTCAAACTCGGTAATACGGTATACCGATCGTTGACGTTGTGTCGGTGTCCCACTGTCACTGATCTCGCTCTCGGTGTCACTTTTACTGTTTCGGAGTAGACCCTAACCTAATGCATAAACGTTTTGTTCGTGACGATTACCCCATGGCGGTAGCGTTGTGTATGAGCGACGAAAGGTTAAAATCGTCCACACATCGAAATGATTTTTCAAAACTTGCACCGTCACACGCAGCACCTGATTACATACACATCGGAGTTGCAGCCTCACGGCTTTATCAAGGCAAGCACGTTCGGCCAGACAGGCCACCGAACTAGCTTTACTAGGTCAGCTATGCTATCCGTAAATTCGTATTTGACCTTTTTGTTTCACATTATATATGTGGCTGTACATATCAATTATTTAATTAAATAATATAGGTCTGTTTACAAATGTGTATTTCGGGAACAGATCATTATATTTTACTAGCAAAAATGCCCGTCATATGCCTTGGTAGCAGGCCAGTGATTCACACGCATGCGCATGCGCACATCACACACTCACTGTACACTCACAGACAGACGCACGCACACACGCACGCACGCACGCACGCACGCACGCACGCACGCACGCACACACACACACACAATACTATATATATGTGTGTACTGTTTGGTACCGCTTGCACATCACAAAATAAATAATTATAAAACCTAATTTATGTTTTTCCTAATTTCACAACACATGAGTGTTAAGTAATAGAAAAACAAACCTCGTTTTTATATAAAAAAAAGGTTTACTTTTCCTAAAATTTCATGTTTAACCGATAGTACACCAGCTTAAAACAAAAAAATGGGTAGACCGAATCTTAATTGGCGACATGCAGTGCTTAAAATTAGCTGATGATTTCAGTAACAGTGCACATTAAAATGTCTAGGGGATACGCCATTCTAGCTCAGGCATAGAGCAGCAAGATTCCACAGGTCTAGGGGGTATTTGAGTAGTAAGTATAGTGTCCATATCAATAACCAAATCCAGAAAATTGGGCAAACTGACGTCCTATATTTTAACATATGGGCCACATTTCCAGAGGAATATTTTAATCTATATATTAACATGCTAACTTGGGATCATAGTAAGTGCATCTCCTCCAATATGCCGATGTCCACTTGTCTCTTTCTAGGTTTCATTTGCTTCCTTGGACCATAGGCCTCTCATCTACCAACTGGCAATGTACATAAAATAGTTATTTTCTTACATGTTTTGATATGCTGTTGTTTTCTGGAGGATCTTTTTTCCTTAAGAGAACCGAGTGATGATCAGTTCACCACATGGCACCAGTGTAAATGAGCAGATTGTTGTTCCAACTTCTATGGGTGAGTGTAGTTTAGTAGCAAATAATTAATTCTAAATATTTTGTTTTAGGAAAAATTTCATCTCGATAATAAACATGGCACGTCTGCATTTATGTCAATAAAATACATACAAGAGTATAACTCAATTATCTGGTGATAGGTTTGCAATGCAGAACCCTGTTGCGAGTGCAAAGCTTGGAGGAAACAGTGGCTGAAATGAAGCCGATGCTGCGCTCTCTGGCCAGTGTCAGTCGAGCTGCAGAAGAACTGGAGGATGTGCTACCGAGTCCCGTCAGCACACCTGAAAAACTCGGAAAGCTTTGTGAAAAACTGGCTGATCACACCTTCAAGAAGTAATTGGTATATATATGTTAATTTTGAAAAAAAAATCCTGATTTTGTCATGATACTAAAATCTACACTGATATTAAAATAGTTATATACCAATATTTCTGCAAACATACTGTGCATTTACTCCAGTGAAGAGTGAATTATCACTATAGCAATGATAGATAGAAAACAATGGAAACAACTCATCATGTCACCATATTAAGAAACGTAAAGATTCCACAATGGTGGTTGGTTGGCTCTATGAATTGTCCATTTGTTTGCACGTCTGCTGAATCCATGGACATTTTGGTAAAGGACACTTTGGCCACGGACAGTTGGGCAACAGACGTTTTGGTAACAGGACATTTCGGTAACAGAACATTTTGGTAATCAGATATTTTGGTACTAGGACATTTCGGTAAAACTATTGAAAATAATCAGAATTATTTTGTCATTTTTAAAGGTGTCTTGTATAGATAATTATGTACATTTTGTAATAGAGGCAATAGGTTGCTCCAGTTACAGCAGCACCACTGGTCGACTACTTTGACAAGACATACACCAACAGCAACTACAGACAAGGACGTCTGCAACCTGGAGGCATCAGAATGATATGCATCGCCTCCTCGTATCCCGTTCAGACTTGGAATGTGCATGGTGCAACACTGAACAACGATCCATGCACGAATAACGTTTCTGAGGGGTGGAACAACAAGTATAGTCACTTGATTGGTCACCAGCATCCCTCGATTTGGAAGTCGATCAAACTTTTGCAGAGGGAGCAGGAGTGTGTGAGTGCCATCATTATTCAGGATGTGACCGGCCAGCCACCGCGAAAACATGTGAGGTATGATTACGTAAGACTGCAGACACGACTGCGCAAGTTTTGCACAGATTACAGCAATACCGCAGTTCCTTGCAACCCTTGGCCAAATATGGTCCAACTGTAAAAACACTTGGTTGGCTCTATGAATTGTCCATTTGTTTGCACGTCTGTAATGCTGATCATCTGTGTATTTCATCAATGCTATCTTAAATTTCCAATGAGTTGTAGTTGTAAAAATAATTGACACAAATGTGTGTTTTCCAATTCAGAGTGCCATGCAATGTTGGTGGTGTCGTGAGTTTCACCTTGTTTTGTTAACGGATATGGTGCCTTGGGCGGCGCCACACATTTTGATATCACACTGGTTTGAGAAACATACGTTGGTGTAATCTTAAGATTTAAACTAACTGCACACTTAATAGAATGAATACTGCTTGTTTTATTGTTAAATGTCTGAATTAAACATTATTTTTATGTTTATGCTGTAAATTTTCACATCTTGACAAAAGCATGAAATTTGGCACATATGACCTTGATACATACTATTTAAGAATTTTGATGGAAGCAACCTGAGATTTTGATGCTTCTGCCATTTTGTGCAAAATCCAAAATGGCCGCCACCCGAAATCGAAAATTGCCAGATCTCTGGAACCTGTGCTCCGATTTGGATGATCCTAATGTCGTTTCTATGGATTTTGGGTGTGTGAAGTGATAGGTGAAGTTTTTGAATCGATTAAGGGTCAAGGTCACATGCTAGAGGTCAAATAGTAACCAAAACACGAGAAGTCGACACCCAGCTGTGTGTCCTCACTACCAGTTCATAGGTAATTGGTGTCCATTGTGATGTTTACATACACCCTGGGTGGATTGATAAAGATTTGTTTTCAATTGGAGGTTATGGTTACACATTTTGAGGGTCAATATCAAGGTGCAACGACCCCCTTGTATCCATGGGCATGGCGATCGTGATCTCTAAGTGTATCATTGGGTTTTCTTGTACCCAAAGTTATTTATGAGTTTTCGTCAATCAATTGGATTCAAAGTCATGTGTTGGGTTGAGGTCAAATCCAATTATGGAGACAATATACCGATGTATATATTATGCGCTTACTGGCGTTAGTTAACTTCGTAATCGCACGAGACCGCCTCAAGCGACAAACGCAACGCATCCTGTTATTATGGCAGTGTATGTAGTTGTGTTTACGGTTTTGAAGCAATATTATTATATGAATCATCATAGTATTACTTCCATGTTTTATATAAACTGAAGTATAAATATTTCATAAACGGTACATGCTACTTAATAAGCAACATTACTGGATAGTTTAATTGAATTAATAGTCGACCGATGGCGATGCACATTACACGCCGGCGTTTCGTTAGCGGCTGCGTTGATACAAACTGTTCATCGCGTGCGCCTGGTCCACAATCCTGCAATTAGCAACACATAACAATGCTGGATTATACACGTGGGTAGTAACTCACCAGAAACATGAATGATTGGTGTCCCAACACATATGGACAAAAATAATTATATTTATTTACAAAGGTGTCCCAAAACATATGGTACTGAAAAATAACTATTTTGTTAGATTTTTAGGGTGTCCCAAAACATAGCCACGAACAAACAACCAAGCTCTGCAAAAGCGCTTCAGGAGTTGCCAACCTCTTTGATATGCCATATACAATGGAAGAGCGTGTGGTGGCACTAAATGGGAAACTGCAAGCACTCGCTGCCTTCAAGGACGCTGCTGATATCGGTGCAACTGCGCAACATCTCGGTCATCACGAAGACGGTCACAGCCTGCAAATGACATTCGCCAAGGATGTCCTCTCAGTTCTCAATGTTCTACGACCAATAAACCCTTTCTTACCACAAAATGGTCCAGATTTGGTCACGCTCCATACTCGAGAGGTTATGCCATCTGCAAACGCATAGGCGCTCTGCAATGCATACGAAAGAGGCAAGGAACTCCATGAATCCTTCGTTAATGAGCGCCTGAAGAAAGATAAGGTTTCCACCACAGACACCATCAAGAGGTCAGCTCTCCAGACGTTTGCAAGACGCACAGATGAAACAAAGAACAGGAACAAAGTCAGTGCACTGAAAAAAGATACATGTCACTGGTGTCTCATCTTTTCCTGTCGCTACAGCCCCGGCCAGATTTCGACTGGGACAATTTCTTCAAGTTCGAAAACCAGAGAGAGACACCATCTTTGTCTGACCAGGGAACGCTCATGTCTGATATTCTGCACTGTCTTGATATCCCACAATTCACACCTCCAGATGATGTCACGGTGAAGGTGTTGGATGCCCCAGCTGTGGTTCACATGGTCCACCCAACCAACGCCGTTAACTTCGAGCAACATGTTGTGCGTCTTTTCAAGCCCTTCATTACCAGCTCTCTCACAAATTCAACATCGCGACTCGGCATCATATTTAACAAGATTTAACAAGATTGCCACCCAGAGAATTAACTCTAGGTGGCAGGTAGACAAGGAAGCCCTTTGACTTATCGAGAGTCCGACCCTTTTATCTATGTATATCCCGCCCGTCTGAGGTATGTGTCGATTTTATTTTAAAACATATTCACGCTACTAGCACCCACACAATCAGCAGGTAATCTGTTCCATTCATTTACAGTCCTTTGCGAAAATGAAAACTTTCTTATATCCAATCTACTCTGCTCCTTTGCTAATGTAAGTTCATGTCCTCTAGTCCTTCTATCTTTCTTAACTGAGAAAAAAATATTTCTATCAATATTTTCATAACCCTTCAATATTTTAAACACTTCTATCTGATCTCCTCTCAATCTCTTGATCTCTAGTGTTGTTAAACCGCATTTTTTAGGCGTATTTCGTAACTAAGATCCCTCAGTTTTGGTATCATTTTAGTTGCTCTCCTCTGCACTCTTTCTAGCATATCTATGTCCTTCCTGCGATATGGCCTCCACGCTTGAATACAATATTCTAAATGAGGCCTAACTATTGTTTTGTACAGCGGTATTATTAGCTCTTTTTCCTTATACATTATATTTCGTCTAATTAATCCAAGGATTTTATTTCCCTTTGAAGCTGCAATTCCGCACTGTTCTGAAACCTTCATATCAGCACTAATGGTTAACCCTAAATCCTTTTCTTTTACAGTAGTACTTAGTACAGTACCCCCATTGTATATTCTACCTCTTCGTTCCCATGTCCTGTGTGGAAGCATTTACATTTCCCAAAATTGAACAGCATTTGCCACTTTTCAGACCATTTGATCAACCTGTCAAGATCATCTTGTAAATGCTGTCTATCTCCATCACTTTTAATCCTTCTAAACACTTTTGTATCATCCGCAAATTTCAACCTTGCTTGTTATTTCATCATCCAAATCGTTTATATATATATTAAGAATAATATAGGTCCTAATACTGATCCCTGTGGTACCCCACTCAATACCGATTTCCAGTTTGAAGCCTCCCCATCAACTACTACATGTTGTCTTCTGTCAATCAGCCATTGTTCTATCCAGTTTATCATACCATTTCCTACGCCATGGGCCTTTAGTTTAAGCAGTAACCTTTGATGTGGTACTTTGTCGAAAGCTTTTTGAAAATCTAAGTAGACGATATCTACTGGTGATCCCTCATCTACCCACTTAGTGATGTCTTCCAAAAAACATAACATATTTGTTAAGCATGACCTCGCTTTAAAAAAACCATGTTGAGATGGGTTTATCAAGTTTTGTTTAACAAGAAAATCCACCATGTGATCTTTAATTAGTCTTTCTAATAATTTACAAATCACTGATGTTAAACTCATTGGTCTACAGTTCTCTGACTTGTTTCTCGAACCTTTTTTGAATAACGGTATAATGTTTGCTTCTTTCCATTCTAAAGGAACCACTCCCTCTTCTAATGACAAGTTGAAAACTGTTGCAAGCGGTATGCTAATTTGTTCTACAATTTCCAATAGTAGTTTGGGTGGAATACCATCCACTCGAGGTGATTTATTATCCTTCATAGCCCTTATTTTCTTAGCTACCATTTCCGGGGTAACAATTAATTGTCCTAAATAGACTGAATCTGCCCCCTTGAACTTAGCCTCTGGTACTGGCGAGTGAACTAATATCTTCCCTGGTAAACACTGAACTAAAGAACTCATTCAGGTCTTCTGCCATTAAGAATCCCTCTGATATTATATTTCCAGCACTATCTTCTAGAGTACCGACCTTATATTGAACTTTCTGTTTGCTTCGAACATACGCATAAAAACTCTTGCCGTCATGTTTTATATTACTAGCTAATTGTTGTTCATAGCTGTAGCTTGGTTAAGTGCTTCTTTATAACTGTTGTAGTCTTCATCATTTCCAGTACATCTATATGACTTCCACATCATTTGTTTATACTTAATTTTTCTAATGGCTTCTTTCGATAAGTGTTTCTTTTTGGACCGTTTTCCTTGTTTTTTGAAGGGTACAAATTTATCGACTATGCACTTAATTTCACTCTTTAATATATTCCAGCATTCTGTTGCCGTCTTATTTTTAGTGTGTTATTCCAGTCTATCTTTGCTAAATATTTCCTCATGTCCTTATACCTTCCTTTGTGGAAATTTCTCCTATACTGCTTTTTACTATTCCTTTCAACATGGGACACCTATCCTGATTACAACATCAAAGCCCAGGCTAAAGCTAAACGAGGTACCACTGGCGTAACAAGCATCGTCGAAGGCTCTACTCCTGTCCCTCGTGACTGGAACAAGTTCCTGGCAAATTCAGAAAACAAGGTCCAGCTGTTTAAGTTCCTTTCAAAAGCTGTTATCGAGGCATCGTCTTAGCTCACCAATGTTATGGTTTGCTGCACGTATGACGATCTCGTCCTGGTGAACACCTGTCACAGCCAATCAGCAGCTGACTTGGACACGATCATGCCATGCAATCACTGGGAGGCCAATAGCAGGATATTTCTGCAACTCTCTCATGCCGCACAACAAGGTCACTTAAAGGATTTCTTCCGCACAGTCGACAGCGATATTGTCATCATTGCTGTTTTTGGCAGCCTTGGTTTGATGGAGTTGTGGATAGGCTTTGGAACCAGAAAAGCCTTTCAGCACATCCCCGTTCATGCAGTTACCAAAAGACTTGGTCCCGAGAAGTCGCTCACGCTTCCACTGTTCCATTCCTTCTCCGTGTGTGACACAACGTCATCTTTCTTTGGCATCGGTAAGAAAACTGCCTGGGCATCATGACAGGCATACTCAGACCTTATTGAAAAACTACTTGCTCTTTCCAACGACCCTAGACTCCTGACACTCGACTCCATCCATATGGCACGCCTGGAACTCTAGACTGTTATCATGTACAGCAAGAGTAGTGGGTGCTCAAGGGTGAATGATGCCAGACGTCAACTCTTCACGCATGGTACTCGAACGCTCGACCATACCCCCCGCACAGGAAGCCCTGCCCCAACATGCAAGACCAGGCGGGTTACATCTGGAGACAAGCAAGGCAACGACACCAAGATGTTCCAGATGCTTCAGCGTGGGTGCAAGACGTCAATCCAAAGTCTGGGCCCCATTATGGACAGTGCAAG
Source organism: Escarpia spicata (assembly GCA_963995525.1). Classification (NCBI taxonomy): domain Eukaryota; kingdom Metazoa; phylum Annelida; class Polychaeta; order Sabellida; family Siboglinidae; genus Escarpia; species Escarpia spicata. The sequence continues at coordinate 38,844,988 of OZ023209.1, read as the reverse complement.
CCAACGCAAGCAAAGCGTGCGCCCTCCTTCACCACTGTGGGTGTGGAAAAGCCTGCATTATTCTTTATCACTGTGAAGGTGGATGCATCAACAACGATGGACTGTAAATAATAAGAGTTCTCACGTATGCAAAACGTCTTGCTGGCGAGAAGGATTTTGATGCGATCTAGCTGCAAGTTGATTGCCTGTAAATAGTACGTACACGTGTAACTGGTATTGCTTTCATTAAACACAACAACAACAACAACAACAACAACAAAAACATGTCCAGTTTTCTCGGAGTAATTATAGATGAACACTTAAACTGGAAGAATCATATTGACAGTATATCAAATAAAATAGCACGTAATGTAAGAATGCTAAACAAACTAAAACACTTTCTTCCTATCTCCATTATGAAAACTATTTACGCTGCATTAATTTCATCACATTTACAATATCGTACTCTACTATGGGCAAATTCATATAGCACAAACCTAACCAAACTAAAAATACTAAAGAAGAAAGCTATTCGGATAATCACATTATCCCAATATATTGCACACTCAAATCCACTGTTCGCGAAGTTAAAACTATTAAAATTGGATGATATATACAAACATCAGTTAGGTATTGTTATGTATAAAGCAACAAATAGACAACTCCCAGATAATATGTCATCAATGTTATTGCGAACTGATAATGTACATAAACACAAGCTGAGAAACCATAATGCATATTACATCCAACAAATAAGAACAAACACAAGGAAATTCACAACAAATTATTCAGGACCAATATTCTGGAATGCACTACCTCATAATTTACAACTAATTGTTTCCATCAATCAATTTAAGAAGAAACTCAAAGAGCTGTTATTGTCAAAATATCATTAATTCTTCTTATAATTTTTTTAAATATCGTACCTTATAAATCAACCATAACCATACCATCGTTTTATCATGGTGTAAATGATAAAGTTTTTATGTATTCATGTTTATTTGAAAATTAGTTAATTTATTCTTTATATATTATTATGTTATAATGAGTGCAATTTAATTAGTAGTCAACCTGTTCTATTTATGTATTATAAGTAATGTATGTGTATGTGTATACATTAACTGCATCTAAGCCCTATGTCATGGTTTTAAGGGTATTCCTTTCACTGGTTTGAAATAAACTTTATGTTTTCCACTACAAAATATTTATATTTAAACTTTATATTTTCCACAACCAATATCATATGAAACCATACTGACCTTGATCCCGAACATGGGACTTTGACCCCAATATAGATGGAAAGATTTAATCGATGGACTAAGGATACATGAAGACCCCATGAAAGACATCAAGATAATAATAATCGTACTGGAGGATACCAAAGATAAATAAGAGAACATATTAAGAACGTAGTGCTTTAGCGAAAAATTGACCTTCACATTGACCCATAGCATGTGACCTTGACCCTAAATTGATTAAAAAACTTCACCAATCACTTCAGCACTCCCCCAAACCCTATAAACGATCCTAAGATCATCCAAATCGGAGAACAGGTTCCAGAGATCTGGCAATTTTCGATTTCAGGTGGCGGCCATTTTGAATTTTGGCAGAAGCATCAAAATCTCAGATTGTTTCCATCAAAATTCTGAAATAGTATGGTATCAAGGTCATCTGTGCCAAATTTCATGCTTTTTTCCAGATGTAAAATGTATTACTTTAATGTCCCTCACTATAGAGAATTTAGAACGATAACACACATTGTATTACTGAATGACATACGTGCTACTAAAACTAGTAAAAGCCATTTTATATGCAAATGGCTATAGCTGGGGTGGGGGATTTGTTTACATTTGAGGCCATCTGGTTTTGGGGAGGCAAGAACCCTATACAGAAGGCCTTTGTTCAGAAAGTTACTGTAAGTTCACTGGCACCCTGCCACTATTCATAGGGACCCCTAGACTTTGGAAATTACATAATCAAGGGACAGTGTCTATCCCAAGGCTACATATTTAGTTGTATATAAGGAGGGCTTTAATGGGGATCGGGGTTGGCTGTTGGGGGATGCAGCCAGACACTATGAGGGAGCTGTTTGTTAGAACAGGCCCGAAGATGCATGCTGGAGCTGTGTGTACATAACACAGGCCGGTGATGTATCATGGCGACTACTGGGGCACACTGCCGGAGAAACGTTTCTCGTGAAGCACTGTCACCGTGCGCCCTGCGAAAAGTACTAAAATACTATCGCAGTTCACCCGTGAAAATCAGACTCGGTGAGTAACTCGTTTGTTGTATATAAGCCGCCGCCGTTTGAACATATCGTTCTGACATCCACAATTCGGTTGTTGTATATATAAACCGCCGCCGTCTGAACCTATTATTCTTACATTTAGAATATTTGTTACAATTCGGTTGCTGTAATAGCCGCCGCCGTCTGAACCAATCGTTCTGACATTTAGAATATATTTGTTACAATTCGGTTGCTGTAATAGCCGCCGCCGTCTGAACCAATCGTACTGACATTTATAACTGGGTAGTATTTTGCAGACATAGCCATATATTGTGTATTAGATCTTGTATTGGTAGGGTTCTCAGCATATAATAAACTGTGAAAACGTATAACGTGACTTAAAATTATCATTAGTATGACTGAGTGAGTGAACGTGTGCCCTGCCGACCGCTCGCCGCAAACGCTACATGTTTAATGATTTCTTATAGCCCGTTTGCCATTTCATGAACCTAGAAATGTTCTATCCTATGAACTTGTTTGTTGATTTGTACTCATATGGGGTCCTAGAACAAATTCAGCTTGTTTGCCCAAATGGCAACTTTGGGCAACTCTGGTAATTTGCACAAATCCAAGATGGCTACTAGGCGATAGCTTGAAGATTTAACTTTTCATCTACTTGTCCTAGAATGATGTATAATATCTCTTTTAAGGGTTGCTGGAGTGCGTAGAATCCATTGCTGATGTTATTTTTGTAATTCAAAGTCAAGACCAGACGCTGAAGGTCAGGTGAAGGTCAAATGTTTGATTTCTCGTGGTCAATGAATGGAAACTTCTACTAATTAATATTTTAGTTTATGCATGCACATAAATTGATAATCTTACAATATTTGACACATTTGTTCGTGAGAAAAAACAGTAATCAGTCATATATGAAACACGTAGTCACATCTGCTACACGTAGTGAAGTGCTTTGAGCGACTCGTACTTCGTCGTCTCCTGCAGCATGTTGGGGATCAACTGGATCCCCTCCAATTTGCGTATAAACACAATCGAGGTGTGGATGATGCAGTTCTCACTCTATGTCATAATGTGTATACTCACCTGGAAACGCCCAAGTCGTTTGCCAGGATAGTCTTTATTGACTTTTCGTCGGCTTTCAACACCATCCAGCCACACATCATGATGAGTAAACTTGTCAATATGCATGTGAACCCACACATCATCTTGTGGGTAAACCAGTTACTTACTGAGCGTACGCAAGTAGTGCGCTATAATGGTGCTGTTTCGAGCTCACTCTTCATTTTCACTGGTGCCCCCCTATGTGATCTCCCCCCCCCCTTCTGTTCACACTTTACAAAGACGACTGTCGTAGCAGCCAGGAGAGCATCAATTTCATTAAATACAGCGATGACACAGCTATCGTCGACCTATCCGACTCTGATCAAGTGTGTGCGTGCGCTGCAGCTGATTTCACAGTGTGGTGTGATAATCATTTCCTAGACCTGAACGTTCGTAAAACTGAAGAACTCATAATAGATTTTAGGAAAAATCCTACTTCTCCCAAGAGACTATTCATTAACCGAGAGTGTGTAAGGAGAGTAGATGAATACAAGTATCTCGGCACTATCATAGATGCAAAGCTCACATTTGGTGAAAATACAGCGATAATTAACAGAAAGTGCCAGCAAAAGCTGTATTTCTTACGCAAGCTCAGGTCACTCAGTGTCAGCACACATGTTCTACAAACCTTCTACAGATGCTACATAGAAAGCTCTATTACATTTGGGTTTCTTGTGTGGTACGGCGGCCTGAGTATCGTGCATCGCAACACTTTGGCACGAACAGTCAGGGTTAGTGGCAAGGTGGTGGGAAAAAAGCAGACCAGTCTAGAGGATCTATACAGGCAACGGGCAGAGAGAAAGGGAAGGAACGTCTCCTCAGACCCCGAACTTCCCCTGTTTCCATGCTATAAACTACTTCCTTCTGGCCGCCGCTTTCAACTCCCTCACTGCAAATTGAACCGCACTCGAAACTTTTTTGTCCCCTCGTCAATAAGACTAATGAATGAGTAACTGACCTTCGTTCCCCTCCATCTCTGCCAGTCTGACACTGAGTGAGCCTGAGATGATTTGTGAGATGATTTAACTGTAACTAATTTTTTTTTAAACTGGTGTAATTTATTTAACTTATTTAACATATTTAATTTATTTATTTAACCGATATAACTTTTATTACTTTTACTCTTTTTATTTATACATTGTGTATATTGCATGTACATTTGTTTTATATGTCTTAATATGCTGCTCTACACTACAAATGAATTTCCCTCACAAGGGACAATAAAGTATTGTGATTGTGATTGATTGTAGTGTATAGTGCAAATATCATTATGAACATTGGCATTCATATTTCTTTGTGAGGGAAATTCTTGCATTGAGTAATCATGCACGAAAGTCATTGTAAGGAAGATACAATGATTGATATCCATAACTATGGATAAAAGATAGTCTTACACAATGCTATGCTATAAGCGTAAGGTTTACGCTATCTTAGTAACTGCAGATATCGCCTAATAATCTTTACCATTTAATCAGGATCAGCAAGACCATCCTCAACATCTTCATGGCTTTCACCCTCCTCATCTACATTATCATCCTCTACACTCTCATCCTCAAAATCCTCCTCCTTAGTATCATACATCTCGATATCCTCCTCGTCTCCAGCCTAAGCCTTTTCTGTCTTAGTGTACGCATTACAGCAGCCCTCTTCGCCAGAGCAGTTGTGGTATGACGTGCACGAAAGATGTTCTTTGTGGCAGCCACAAACCTCCGTGCTACACTTCTTGTCCTGTTCCATACACTTACAATGAATCACATCACACAGGTGTGGTGGACCTGATGAAAGGTTCAGCGTTTGAAGTATACGTAGCCGCAGCATATCGGGGGCTGACAAGTATCTTCAATGCGAAGTCCTGGGTGAAAGCCATGCGGTCCTTTCGGGGCGTATCAGCAGCGCTCTTGAAGCGGTTTCTATCAACAGGGCCGAAGACATTTGAGCAGATAGAACAGTATCTGGACACTGCTCGCCTCCATCCAACTGGCCGGCACTGGGTGGACAACTTCCTTCTCCCCACTCTCCTCGTCCACCAGTTTGAGCGTGCAGAGAGAGAGAGAGAGAGAGAGGGAGGGAGGGAGGGAGGGAGGGAGGGAGGGAGGGAGGGAGGGAGGGAGGGAGGGAGGGAGGGAGGGAGAGAGAGAGAGAGAGAGAGAGAGAGAGAGAGAGAGAGAGAGAGAGAGAGAGAGAGAGAGAGAGAGAGAGAGAGAGAGAGAGAGAGAGAGAGAGAGAGAGAGAGAGAGAGAGAGAGAGAGAGAGAGAGAGAGAGAGAGAGAGAGAGAGAGAAGGTGACATTTACTTAAAGCAGCTGGCCATGCAGTGCGTGCTGAAGTACTTCTTCCTCGCTGGACACGTGCAGTATGCCCTCTATCTAACTCAGTACCTGCTGGTGATGCCTGTGTTCCCTGCTGAGGGCAAGGCGGACCTTGTGTCCGGCGCTTTTGTCTGTCGACACCATGTGGGATACTGAAACGCTGTCTCTGGTGATCAGTTTTGGCGAGCAGACTGCCATCAAGATCGGAAAGGGAGCTCTCAAGGGCATGACTCTATCTGCTGAGCTAGTTTGTGAGTGGATTGACGCCTTCCCCATCACCGTGCATCACCACTGCGCAAAAACAGCACAAGGAGGAGTTAACGTGTCTTGGATGCGGATGATCGGGGTCTCATTGATGCAGAAGTACCCTCACCCACTGGAAGATCACCGCCCTCATCTGTACAATCACGTCACCGGCCAAGTTGCTCCTTCTGAAGTGAATGTGGCTGATTCGATTGTGCTTGGAGAAAAGATGCCGAGCAAATACATCGTCAGTTTTCCCGAGCAATTTCTAGGTTGGCTATTGAACACATATGAGTGTCAAATGGACTATTAGGAGCCCAATATTGGGCTAACGCAGCAGCCTGTGCACATGCTTATGGGTAGTTTGTTCATTTATTTTATTATAGGCAGTTTGGTTGAGGTAAATCTTGGTGGCCGTTTGAAATGCAATTCAATTTAATAACTTCATTATAAACTTATTTAAAAGATTATTATATTTACATTTTATACATTTACAAATTATAGTCAAGATGGTGTATAGCTAGGTGTGTCAGGGAGTAGTATAAGTTCTAACGACTGGATACTACACTATATAAGAACTTACCTTTATTTTCTATGCTTAAGTTTCCCTATATAAACCATTGCGTTGAACGATGGTTTATCTTGGTGTTTTGGTGATTTTTTTAGATGTGTAGACAGCTCAATGTAATACAATTTATACAATTTCCTTCTGGTGAAATGCATCATAATATCTTATAACGAACGTTTTGTTGTATTTTTAGACCATCGTGTTCACAAGCTTATACTCTTTTATACTGTACTGTGGTTTGAATATTTAAATGCAATAAAATGCTTCCAGAGCAATGAATTAAAAAGTGTTTTAATTTAAATCATGGTCATATGTCACCGGTTTGAAAAGTCCCAAAAACGTGTAGTGTATAATATTATATATAGTACTAAAAGTCACTCAATTACTTTGCGCACGCGTTTGCGTAATGCCGTAAACGTCTTAATTTATGTTTGTTTATTGAGAAAAAAACACGACGCGCAACTTATCTTATGATTTCTCTAAGTCAGTGTGATGTCACAATAACGGAAACCGACCAACGGAGACGAAATGCATAGAGAACGAAGAAGGCGAGGTCGGGTGAAACACGATCACGTAACCGTGGGGTGGATAGCGCCGACGAACATACTGATTTCAACTTAGTAGCGCGAGGAAAATGGTTACATTGGCGCCACCTAGCGAGTAATACATTAAATCTAAACTATTTGATAGGTGGCGCAGATGTAGCGAATTTTCCTCACGATGTTTGGACGATCATAATTATCATCAGTCCACCCACCAATAAGTACTGCTGTATGTTTTGGGGGCTCTGCTAACTTATGCGATCACCCCAACGATACTAGCAAGACTTTGTTTTAATGTAACGTGTACTAAACGTGGCAATAACGTTATGTCTCCGTAATTGCGACCATACAAAATCACGTCGCTTCTACGTAAAGTTGTGACACCATCAACGTACGTGTTCCAAAGGTTGTGGTGACGTGAAAATGCACATGAAAACCACGTTGTGACCACGAAACTGCGCCCCAATAAACCATGTAGTTTCTACGTAAAATGCAACGTTCCCTGTTAAAGAAATTACTACGGTTTACTAAAGTAAATTTATTATAGTAAACAGTGGCGTAGCCAGAGGGGGCCAAGGGGGCCATGCCCCACAATCCCGCAAATTTAGGAGGGTAGGGGACTGAGGACCTGTAACTGGTTGCCTGATTGAGTGACAAGGTACAGAGGTTATAGAGGTTCCTGTCTAGAACTTCCCAGTCCTACCCCCTGGCAAACAAATTTGTGATCATTAAAATGCACAGTCGCACAGCAGCTGTCAGCTCCTGGACAGGGCAGTACTCGCCCATTGTTGCCCCCCCCCCAATGAAAAATCCTGGATACGCCACTGTTAAAATGGAATTCAGTTACCCAAAATGGAGGAATCCGCTGCTTTTGTCGTAGGCGATAAGCACCCAACAGGCTGCAGCCCAAAAGGTGACACGGCAACGAAAATATCATCATTCATAATGTGCTTGATGGCTAATGCCTATTAATATATCAACACAAGGACGCAAAATGATGGCTGCTCAGCAAGATGATTAGTTACTGGACTAAGATCAAGTCGCACGTTGCAGCCAGAGCAATTTAACTAGTTGATTTTCCACTGGGTAGTCGGAACTTCGTATCGTGAATTTATTAAATTTAATAAGCGACAACGTTAGGTGGATATTATGTAGGGGCTTTAATCGTTATGAGTTCGTGTCTATCTGGTATTGTGTCGTTTTTCTCTTAGATTGGCGGCTTCTATGAAAGTTATTCAGTTTAAACGAGTTGGGTTTGAGAAACACAATGCAGAATTGCAACGGAATCATGCAATGCACGAATATTGGACCCTAGTTTATTGTACACTACACACACACACACACACACACACACACACACACACACACACACACACACACACACACACACACACACACACACACACACACACACATACATAATTGCTCATTGCTTGCTTGGATGCCGGATGGCCCCCTCCAATACAAAATCCTGCCTACGCCACTGATAGTAAAAACTACAGTGTTTCAGCGGAATATTTTATCATGTTTTACAATAGTAAATACTATGGTTTACTATAATAAATACTTCACTTTACTATGATGAATATCATGTTTTACCATGGTTTACTACAATGAATGCCATATTTGACTGATTTACTATGGTGAAATCATGGTAAAATGCAATATATTATGGTTTACTATAATTCACCATGATTTACTATGGATGTATCATGGTTTAACTGTAGTACGTTTTTAGCAGGGCCCTGCTAAAAAATACTACGGTTTACTAAAGTAAATTTACTATAGTAAACACAATAGTAAACCACAGTGTTTTTGCGGAATATTTTACCATGTTTTACCATACAATGGTTTACTATAGAAAATATTTCATTTTACTATGATGAATATCACGTTTTATCATGGTTTACTACAGTGAATACCATATTCACTGTAGTAAAAGCTTTTACTATGGTGAAAGCATGGTAAACTGCAATATACTGTGGTTTACTATAATTCACCATGATTTACTATGGATGTATCATGGTTTACCATAACAAACTGTAGTACATTTTAGCAGGGTCTGATCGAGTAAAAGAGTAACGCGCCCTACTGTGTCAGACTGACACAGAATACCATTAGATTTACAAACGAGAGTTCTAGAGACACGCTGGAATTATTAGAATTAATTGCAGCAGTATTTCGAAAGGCTCGGGGGACTGTTTTTCAATTGCTTGTCGTGCAGCATATATTATGATGATATTTTCGCTTTATCATTATATAATTAATATGTTTTTAATACGTGTTACACTTAGAGGAAAATGATCTTACACGAGATCAGGTTTTGTAGCACTTGTCTCATCAAGACTGGTTCCATTATTATATCGTTAAAAGGGAATTAGAAAATAATTTTAATTTGTTTTATGTGTATTTTACAGATGTTTGATTGAATTTTTTTTTTTTAATTGTCGCTGCGGAATCATGGCTGTCACTTGTGGACAACAATACATGAAAACTGTTAATTTGGTGTGATCCCCAAACCAATATATGAGTTTTCTACTAGCCTTCACATTCAGCCGAATGTGGATCTTATATGAATGGCACGGTGGCAGTATACCAGTGTTCTGTGCTGAATTGTTCACATTGCTGAATGAATTTATATGTCTATTGTCACTGCTGCCGAAAGCATCTTAGTATTGTATAGCCTGGATCATTCGTGACCATATTTGTTTTTCTCAACCAGTTTGTATGCACAAGTTTTTTTATTGGAATTTGCTGGTGGTTTTACTTTTCAGGAAAAACTGTAGTTTTAGCAGCTACATTTGTAGTACTTTCACGGCCGAATTATAATTATGAAAGTTAATTGAAACGTAGTTCCTGTTTGTTTGTACATTAATTGGGCCTAATTCCATAATAATGTTGGCATTTTCTCTGCTATTCAATACGATACGTTGAAGTTTATAGTTCGAGTTTCATGCTGTTGCTGACTGTCTACAGCATTTTTTGTTCAACTTTTTGTGCTATTGTTTCAACCTTTTGCATAAACGTTTACGAGTTGTTTAAAGAAACAATAGAAAAAGTATATTACAACAGCTACCAGTTAGTCCACGATATGTGCATTATTTATGTTGATGTTAACATGACACACGTGTCCAATGAACACATATCATTAGCAGTTGGTTTTGGGTGGACCACCAGTTCCAGAGACTGAAGACATCTCGGGATCTATATGTCGCGGTAGATGGCTTCAAGCGGAGAATGATATAAATGAATAGCTCCCTGTGTATCGGATGGAAGGTCCGGGTGTTTCTCCACGATATCGTCACAACACAACTCGAACATTGACTTTCCATCTTTGAACATACATTCCTCAATGCAAACTTCAACATCTGGAACATCAACAGCAACAAGTTTGTTCTCAGTGTTGTACAGCTCCGGGGATGTGTACAGTACGATTGGTTTCCCAGTTAGCTCAATCGTGTTGCGTTGACTCTGTAGTCGATAGCAGTTCCACGTGTGTGCAAGATTATCCAGTTCTTTCTAAAAAAATGTACAAACAAAACCATTCACAGTACATATACACTACTGACTGGACATGTTTTTTACAATCTACTGGTCAGAATTGAACTTGTTCGATCTTGTAAACCTGTGTCATTCCAAGTTTTAATAACATTAATACATGTTCCAACTAGCGGTGTATAAATTATGAGCTGAAATATACTCAACTTGCCTGAATTACTGCCATGAAGCAGAATTGAATAAAGTTTTTTGTTAATGAAATTTCCAGTGAAATCGCCATAGTCCTTTAATTATGAGAGTATGCTCATCCAAAATTGTGCACACTCCTTTCGGAGGATGCTCCACCATGCTTCGATACGCTGGTTTGCTACGCTCTGGCCGTACGCAAAGCTCTTCTCGTCTGCCAAGCCATCCTGGTGATTTCTTCTCAGGAATGTTTGCAAGGCTCTTACCATTACATTTTCTGTTTCCCGATCTGCCTGAACACGACGTGGGCAACCAGCTTCATTGTAGTCCGTTTGTCATTTCATGAACATAGAAATGTTCTATCCTAAGAACTTTTTTGTTGATTTGTACTGATATGGGGTCCTAGAACAACGACGGCGAATGGAGTTTGGGCCTCTGTTCAACTACGAGCTGTATGCAATGCCCCCATCGCTCATCGACGAGCATGGTTGTTTCGCAAAATCAACAAATCGGGGCTGGTCAAGTGTCTGGGTGTGTTCAAGATCTCGCCAACTGCTGCGGAAATTGTCATTGTGGATGTTCAGCAGCTGTTCTACCGTATCGTGTGGCCACACGGTGGTTGTCCCCAAGATCTGATCGCATTCGTCCAAGGTCGGTTGAGTCACTATCCAGATGGTACTGAGAAAATCATTGTTTTCAACAAGTACCAATATGCATCTGCCAAGGATCACGAGAGAATACGGCGGACTGGTGAAGTTACCCTCATCTAAGAGATCTCCATCACCAGTCCTCTGCCTAAAAGAGATGCAACCCTGAAGAGCAAGAACAACAAGCGGAGCATGGAGAGCATGTTGTCTACCTTCAGTGGAGGAGAGAACGTGGCAATGGAGACTCCTGACGATGGTGCACTTGGTCATAATGAGGCGGCCATCACCATGATCTCCTATATCATTCAGGCTGCGAACTCTGACAAAAAGCATGAGCCGTGTACTTAGCGACGACACATGCGTGTTTGTACTACTGGTCTATTGGGTGTATCGGGAGGAGCTGGAGTGCAAGGTGCAGATGGAGCGGTGGGATGGGACAGTGCTGGATATTAACGCCACCTGCGCTGACCTAGGGCCACTGTGTTTGCAGGTGCTTGGCATGCACACCCTCATATCCGTATGCCAAAGGAAAGATCAGCGCACTAAACACCTTGCTCACTGGGGACTTCCGAGGTTTGGATGATGTGCTAGGGGAGATGGCCGACATGCAGGCGGATCTGATGCAGACGGCGAAAACCTTGTTCATCGTGCTGTATGGTCAGCCACCGGGGATATCCATGGAGTCTGCCCACTTCACACTCTTCACCAAGAAGAAGAAAAGTCCCAACGTCAAGGCCCTGCCTCCAACATCCATCAGCCTGTTCCTAGACATGTTGCGCGTGCATCTGCAGGTCATGCTGTGGAAAGCGGCAGACCAACAAGTCCCACCCGATGTGTCCCCTTTTCTGTTATTGCTCAGGGTGACCTAGGTCCACCACACCTGGGTGATGTGATTCATTGTAAGAGTAGGGCACAGGGCAAGAAATGCAACACGGAGGTTTATGGCTGCGACAAAGAACACCTTTCGTGCACGTCATACTGCAACTGCTCTGGCGAAGAGAGCTGCTGTAATCCACTAAGAAAGAAGAGGCTTAGGCTGAAGACGAGAAGGGTATCGAGATGGAGGATGCTGAGGATGAGGATGATATTGTAGAGGATGAAGATGTAGACGAGGAGGGTGATGGCCATGAGTATGCTGAGAATGGTCTTGTTGATCCTGATTACCTGGATGACGAGTGAGAGTAGATAAAAGGTGAAGATTATTAGGCAATATCTGCAGTTACTAAGATAGCGTAAACCTTACGCTTATAGCATAGCATTGTATAAATCTATATGTTATCTATATTTACGGATATCAATCTTTGTAACATCCTTACAGTGACTTTCATACATGATTACGTAATGCAAGAATTTCCCTCACAAAGAAATATGAATGCCAATATTCATAATGATATTTGCACTGTACACTACGTGTAACAGACGTGACTACGTGTTTCAAATATTCATTTATCCATTTATGTGCATGAATAAACTAAAATATAATTTAGTAGAAGTTTCCATTCATTGTCCACCGAGAGGTCAAATTTGACCTTCACCTGCCCTTCAGCATCTGATCTTGACCTTGAACTGAAAAAATAACATCATAAATGGATTCTACGCACCCCAATACCCCTTAAAAGAGGTATTATACATAATCCTAGGACAAGTGGTTCTAAAGTTAATTTTTCAAGATCTCGAGGCGCCATCTTGGATTTATGCAAATTACCAGAGTTGCCCAAAGTTGCGGTTTGGGCAACCAAGCTGAATTTGTTCTAGGACCCCCATATGAGTACAAATCAACAAAAAAGTTCATAGGATAGAACATTTCTAGGTTGGTTATTGAATACACATGACTGTCAAATGGACTATTGACCACAGACTAGATGAAGTAACCAGCTATGACTCGGGGATTACTGCAAGTGTGATAGGCTTAATTACAGCCAGATCATCTTCCGTGAGAAACCATCTATGCACCCACTTATGCATATGCCGTAAGGTTTTATAGCTTGTCATAGCAATCAATATGCCATGTAAAGTTTGGACCTACTCCACGATAATGCCTACGTTGAAGACTTCGTCGCCGTCGCCGTCGCCGTCGCCGTCGCCGTCGCCGTCGCCGTCGCCGTCGCCGTCGCCTGTCGACGCCATTGCGATCCAGGATGCTCAGTAGATGTCGCACAGTATCTTTATACACTACCAAACCATTTTCTACACACCTTGAATGAATCCAGCGATATCCTTGCAACCTTCCCGAATTTTGACCAGGATTAACAGGGCCACACGCAAAACACAAGTAGTATAAAGGACATCCGCTTGAACATGTTTATCATGTGTCTGAAACTTAATATCATCCGATATTTAGTAGCCAAGTAATATATAATTTCTTTCTGACAGAATCCTAACTTAAAGTACAGGTGCACAAATTCATCTCAGTCCGCATCCATTGAAGCAATCATGCAAGGATGTTAATTAGAGTGACTTCAATATCTGTGTCAAACTAGACGTCCTGTAAATACACGATATGTAACATGTATCAAACGTTTCGTTATCACGTAGGCCTGCGTACGTATTAACTAGGTATCACGTACGAACGTATTTATCATTACATACGTACGTATAACTATCACGTACGTACGTAAAACTACCACGTACGTACGTATTACTATCATGTACGTACGTGTTAAAAAAAATATCATGCACATAATGTCCCTTATGCCTTTTTATGGGGCTTCGTAGCATTGGGGTACCAGTGATGAAAAATTAAGTTTTATATCTTTGAGGCAATCGCTGAGCTGGTTTAGGGAGAGATTTGTATACGGATCGAATTGCCAACACTCGAGCTTTTATATACACGGAAAACGGTGTGTGCGTGTGCGTGTGCGTGTGCGTGTGCGTGCTGTCGAAAATGTTTCGCGGCGGCGTTCACAATTTAAGGTCTGGGGGCACATTCAACATGTCTAGAGACTATATATATATATATATATATAGTATAGATATAGTGTCAAGGGTGACTTAAATTGGCACGCCACTCTAGCGCAGACATAGCGCGGCCAAATTCCAAAGATCTGGGGGTCACTTTCCCCGAGCCCCATGGACACGCCCACGTTTACATTAGGTCCTATACCGACGCCTTGAGCTTTGAGACAACAATCAGATACGACAATTCGGTAACCCAGATGTATCGAAATCGAGGCCGCGTGACACGTTTCGCATGTCAATAGTAACAAGACCAATATTCCGGTCAAGTTGGGCGAATACGAATCGGTGAACTACCGGGCCGTCATTTTGGGATATCTCACAGAGTGGTCTGAGGGTGGATATACACTGTTGTCGACAGGAACGGTTGTCTGTTAGACAGGTGAAAACGCCGTTCATGTAACGGTATCCTGAAGTTTAGTTCAAGTGAAAATATACATCGCAGGTGAGGTCGACCTAAATCGAGGACGAGGGAGGTGTTCCGGAGACCAATCATGATGGAACTCGGTGAAAACCACATGGAACCACTACATACGAAAACCGTAAGTGAAACAGTTACATATTTTATTATATACATTGATGGTTTATAATAATAGACACATATAGTTTGTTTTGTATCGAATTTCTTGTGCGTAAATATGCATGACGTCAACGGCAACGCGACTGAACTAGTGGGGTGACCTCGACCCAGCTTGAAAACACGATTTGTAAGCCAATGATCTGTGACATGCAAACACAAATAGCTACGGCTGTGAACACAAAATTAACCATTCATTCATCACATAAAGCTATAACAGTGGTAAAGGCATGCGTTGTATGCGTATTTTGTTTCTCAAATGGCATTATGGGACATATTTCCATTACGGAAGTAAACACCAACACTTAGTGTGCGCAGATGTTGTGACAAACGTCCTCGCTTTCGCTCGGGCGCATGCGCAGACAACCGGGCGTCTAATGTGCTGATTCATTTTCGTGCGACTTGGCAAACGTTCCACAAAAGCGAAGAGCTCTGCGGTTATTAAGATATTGTTAGCCAGTTTTGAAACATGTTGTTCTCCGTTGCGAGTTCTACCGAATTTCGTTCCAGACAGCATTTATATTGAGTGTTCATTTCGGTACAACTGTCCCTTATGACGGACGTTGCTAAAAATAGAACCACGTCGCCTTCTTGGAGCTGGCCTGAAGAATTGCGTACGGAACGTTAAACATTACAAAGAAATGCTGACAAAATGAAGATGATATACAAGTGGATTATCTTCGATATGACAAACGTTGATGTTTGTTGTAGATGGTAACGAACCTACCAAAATGAAATGTGTTTAAACGTTCCGACTACTGCCTGGTAACTAGCAGGTTGGTGTAACCAAGCTTTGTCTCGATATTTACGTTTGTAAACAAAGGACTGGACCAAGTCAAAGGTGTCGACCATCATCGTTTCACAATGTTCAAGAAATTTTTCACCGACGGTCTGATCCAAGTAGCAATAGTCATAAGTCTATTGCGCACAGATGTAAACAATTATATTAATACTTTAGTTGATAACAACTACCAAGAAATGCAGGAAATTATTCTGGGAACAAGTTTAGCATACACACAAACAAACTTTCACCGTTCAAGCCAAACGCCTGTTTTAGGTGGATACACGCACCTCAAGTCACTCGTGAGTTATTATTCTGATTCAGTGTTTCGGGACTTATTCACACCAGAAAGTTTTCGAAACAGTTTTCATGTGCCCACAAACATTGACACATGGCTTGTTAGTGATCTGCAACCTCCGATATTGCAAGCTGCAGATACGAGTACAGATGAAAGTGAACATGCATCAATGACTGACAGCCCGACACAGGTTGATAATCTGACACATATTGAAAATACAGTGAGTCAACCAGTGCACGGAGGCATTTCTGATCTAGACATTAGGGAAGTTGAACCCATCTTGCCTGAGAACACTCCTCCAACGCCACCACCTACACCACCAGGGAGTGAACTCACAAAAGAGGTATACCTAAGGCTAAGCAGTTCATAAAAATGAGCAGTTTCTAGCAGGATGCTGTACAGACCAGTACTTGCTGGCTATCAATTGTGCAGAACAGGCTGAGCTGCATAAGACTTGTATGTACAATATATATTTATAATATCATTTTATATTTCCTTTGATTGTATATATGTGTACCAATTATCAAAAATGTCTCCTGGATGGGATAATTTGGTAGTTCATGTGTGACAGTTATTTAACAAAATTGCCATCCAGAGAATTAACACGTAGATGACAAATGGACAAGGAAGTCTGGCTTATTGAGAGCCCTCCCTTTTTTGTCCTTTGGGCCGAAGGTCCAACACACTTATGCCATCACTCTGCATCCACCATGCGCTGTTAACTGCCATATGTGATTCATTTAACAAAATGAGTCACACGTTGGATTTTTTTAATATTGAGTTATTAGGGGAGAATGGAGTCTCGGCTTTCACATGGTGTATCATATAAGAAGATATCTTAATTACAACTGAACAGTGTTAGCCCTGGTATATGACAAACGAGGCGAGGCGTTTTTCTATGCCGCCTCGTAGCTATATCGTATGCCCATTTTTTCGTTCTTTCGCGATATTCAGTGCCGGCGAGCGGTACAAAATGCCACCACAAAGTAACTTATATTCCTGCAAAATCACAGATTTGTAGCAACATCGTTTAGTCGTCTTAATGATAACGTCGCTCAGAGCGGTTAGGATTTAACTCCATTGGACAGCGTGAAAGATATCAGTTGTCCAATCACGGAATATTCCTGCGGTATCCCCGATGTCTCCAATGGTGACACCTCGCGGAGTGTCGACATACTAGAAATCTAGACATATAAAATGGCACCCAAACAGTAACTTGCGTTTTGGTTGATGATGGTGGTGGGAGTAAAAACCATGCAGGCTGATGGCACTACGTCACTAGTCGGCACTTGTGTCAAATCCGGACTCTTTTGAAGCCCAAATAAAAACTGTGCATCCTATTTACTAGTCGGCGCTTGTATCGAATCCGGACCCTGTTGAAGCTCAAATAGCGACCCGGTTTGCGCTAGTCTGTTACCGCACAGCGCGCGTCAAATGAAAGCTATAGCAGTGTATGTTGATACAAACCGGGGTGCTATTTATGCCTCTAATGAGTGTAAGACGCAATATTCTTAAAGGTAAATATGCCTAGGATAATGTTGAATGATGGAACTATCTCACTGAGGTATCAAAAACTCAAGTTATAACGGAAAAATCAAGGTGGGTCTGGATTCGACGCAAATGCCCATGGCACAAGTCTATTCAACTAATGTTCTATGCCGTTTTTTTAAGCAAAATAAGGAATGTGATTCGTTTGGGAAAGTTGATTTCAGTGAAGTATTTACTTATAATTTACTTATAAAGCACTGAAGTTCACATAAAAGACGCCTACTGCCCTACTGTATACTAATCAATAACGATATACAGGGTTCGAAATAGCGGTAGTCCAAGGCCTACCAGAAATTCGGTCGGACTACCGAAGTTGGCGTCAGCGGTAGTCCGACGGACTACCACAACATCTGGGAATATTTTTTTATTCATCGGTCACGTGCGGGAGATATATATACATCTACGTTATACTGCAGCTCTCTAAGTTGCGACTAAATTGGTCGCATATGCGACTGGTTTTTGTTTGGTGACTGACACATTATTATATGAACGGTCGACTGCGACGAGTCTGTAATAACAGATCATGCGTTGTCATTTGCTGTTTCATAAACCACGTGTTGTCGTTTCTCGGAAACACCGTAAACTAAATAATACTGACTTTATTGGCGATATTTTGAAACAAACATGATTTCTCTGCAATGGTATCCATTTATTTTTGTGGATTTATGACAGGATTTTTGAAAGGCGCAAGCTATGAAGTGTCATCAGTCATGGCGCCCGTGGTACCTCATGTCAACCTACATAAACGGATACACGAGCGGAAGGCGCTAACGTAAACCGTTTTCCGATCATTGTCTGGCTGTCCTATAAGCGCATTGAAGACATGTTGCTAATTAAATGTAGTTGCCACATCGTTAGAACACACATAAGTGTACATATTCCGGTTTCGAATACAAAACTCGAAGGAATAACAACAGCTGACAAATTCCGTTGGATGGCGTCATAATAGTTGAACAAAATTATCAGTGAAACAGCATCAGTGATTTAAACATTCATAACTGTTGATATGACTGCTTGTGTGATTTACATTTCTTAGCTTATATATTAAGCTGCTGCATTAGAAACAACCAGTCATTTATGTTATTGTGTGAGAGGAATTATTTTATTTTCTAAATTGATTATGTACGGTTGTTAGTGTTTTGCAAATATTGCACAAATAAATGTTGTTAGAAAAGTTGAACCACGCAGTAAAGCAATATATAGATGCATAGATCATAACATTGTGATATTTTAAATATTTGACAGAATATTATTTCTCAATGTTAACTTTGAAATAAAATATTACTTTTCTGAACAGAAATGGGTGCAGATGGCGAAGGTTGGGTCGACACCAACTGAGAAGATGTTATGTTATTGTTATATTATTGGTGTATATTTGTTGTTTGGTGCATTAAATATGTCCGATTTTCAAATTTTGTGTTCGGCGCATTACTTTACTAAAAAATTAGGCTATTTGTGGACTACCAGATATTTCTGTGGACTGCCAGATTTTCCAACCAGGTAGTCCTGCTGACTACCAGAATTTTTGGAGTTATTTCTACCCTTGATATATACTAAACAACTTATACTGTTTTATAAAAAGGACACAATTTGAGAAACGTTCTTGCGATTAATAAAAACATAAATTGTTGGCATTCCAGAAATGACTGTTTAATTAATTGCATAGCATGCTAGCAGCAAATAAGATATAATCTTTGGAACATAAACCACCAATTTACCATAATATTATGATATTATAATCATTTAAAGGTGATGATGAAAGAGTCTTCAGATGATATCCCTGGATGCTTCACAGAGAAGTCGAGATGGTGTTCGACTGAACAGGTCTGCCAGGGAGTAAAGTGTAAAGCCCTTTGAGCAGTCCTGCGCTTTATAAGAACTTACCTTTTACTTTTTAGTCCTATTGCCATCATTCTGCGTCCGCTGTTAGTGTTAGCTGCCGTATCTCAGAAACCGTTCAGCATCTTTTTCTCTAATTTTGCATAGACATCTTAGGGCACTGCCACTATGCACAAGAAATCTGTATTTGATTTAATAATTTTAAGGGCTCCTTAGGGCCTCCAAGGACCCCAAAAACTTGTAAAAATGTAACATTTGGCCTATTTTTTTCAAAAACTGTTGGGGTGCTGCCACTATATACAAGAAATCTGTATTTGATTGAATCATTCTAAGGGGCCCCCAAAGTGCAAAAGTTTTACATTATCTAGTGATGTGGTTTTGAGAAGGGCCCTTGAGACCACCCCCAACAGTAGATTTTGTTTAATGTGCCACAAAGTCAACACCTAATCTCTGCAGCCTAGTGCTACTGTTCCATTGAGACCTTGACTAATCTTTAATTGGTCACAGGGCCCAGGCAGAGTAGACACCCCCAACAGTAGATGTTGTGTATTGTGCCACAAAGTCAACAGCTGTGACTAATCTCTGCAGCCTAGTGCTACTGTTCCATTGAGACCTTGACTAAACTTTAATTGGTCACAGTCCCCAGGCAGAGTAGACACACTTGACCCCTGTTAGACTGAACAGTTGCCTAACACTTTTTATCTTCAAAACTATTGATTTTCTATAATTGCAAGTTGTGTTTATTTTGATGTTAATTTAATTATTATAAAATGGTGTGACTGCGGTGTCTATTGGTTAACCATTTCAGTACTACAGCCCTGATCAGCTGTGACCACTGAATAGTGCATTCCCAGTGAATATGCACCATAATGGACTACCTCACTTCAAGTCAAGATTTGTGCAACAAAAATGCATTTTATGAATAGGAATGTTATATATTTTCGGAAAGTATGAATCAGTGAATAAAATGAGCCATATCATTTTACATTCCGTAGTCATGGTAACCAACAATCCAAGATGCCCGCCAAGATTTCAACGTTTTTGCAGTTACTGAACTCGGTTGTATACTAAGTTCGCCGTCATCGTTATTATGTCGATCAGCAACATCCGACAAAGATTCTTCTATAAAACTATCAAATAATTTGTCCAAAACATACATCGGTAGTTGAAGTAATGCGGTCCGCCATTGTGGCCGTCGTGGATTTTGATAATCCATCATTAAAAACTGAAAATCACCGTAAACTATTATTGAGCGATAATAAACAATGACCACTGCTGAATAGCTCATTCATTCGCCTTGACAACCGTATACAACAAGTGGCTCCACGTAGTGGATTATTATGAATAAAAACGATTTTAATAGCAGACATCGTCAATGCCGGAAAACCGGCCTGTCGTACTGAAATGGTTAAAGATGTATTGTCTGTAGAAACCTGTAGGTGATAAACATAGAAAATTAATATTCTGGACAACTATAGAGTGAAATATCCTACACTTTATTGATATCAAATGCATTCTACTGTTCTGTTTACGCTTGCCATGCCTTGTGTAGGCATGGTACTGTATAAATCAATTGTATCAATATAGACTAATAATTACAGATTCACAATATAGTTGACACCTGAAACAACCAAATGTCAACCATTAGAAGAGTTGACATAGTTCCGCTATACACAAGCAAGAAATCTGTATTTGATTGAATCATTCTAGTGTCATCAGCATATAGTAGAACATACATTTTTCTACATCATCATCACTAAGGTTGTTGTACATTTTACCAGCTGCCATGTCAAGTCCATTATAATTGTAACAGTGTTCAAAATTGTTCAGGTAAATAGCAAATAACAAAGGACACAAGTTTTCTCCTTGCCATACCTCTACATCACATGAGAAGAAGGCTGACACAGCCTGGCCCTGATTTATACATGATTTAGCATTTTTGTACATCTTGTAACAACTTTCAACACATTACCATTAATACCGCATGAAATTATCTTGGACCACAGTGAGGACCTGTCTACTAAATCAAATGCTTTCTTATAATCGATGAAGGCACAATAAAGCCTTTTGCGTCAAGACAAATACAATTCAGCCAATACCCCTATCTGAACACTGCCTGTTCTTCACCTATTACATTAGCTTTGTTTAGGTATGTGGTCAGTCTGGTGTTCTGAACAATCACTAAGGATTAATGAACACTTGTGCAGAATGTCACCCACTTGGCAGGTTTAATTGATCTATTCAGCAATGATGACACTGCTTAGGCCTCACTCTGGACACTGTCACTCACAGTGTTGTGTATTGTCTTAGTTGGTGCATTGAGCTAATCTACTTGACCATGAATCAGTGGTGGCTCTGGTTGTGTATTACACCCAGCTGTGGAGCTAAGATTCTCTACCTGCTATTGTTTGATGGAAACTGTGACTAATCTGTAATTGGTCACTGGCAGTAGCTTGTGTCAACAGACAGCATTTAAGCCACTAGACCATTGTTAAACTGGACAGTTGCATGTAGGTTTTAAACTGTGTCAAACTATGAGTCTACCTTTTGCTCTAAAATAATCTGTCCTCTTAGTTTTACACATAAAGACATAATCTGGCATAACTTGATCAGTCTTTGTAGCAGCACATTTGTACTTCCAGTGTATCATTGCAACATAACATACATATTACCTACTGTGTGCCACATTTGAATGTCATGCATGTAATATTTCCATGCAGTCCATTTGCATATATAATGTAAAACTTCAACAGCCGTTTTCTTCATTTTCACTTTTTGACCCCTACCATGTTCAATGCTCCATAACTTCACCAATTTTTGTAGCAGTCATAATTTTTGAAACCGTGTAAAGCACCCTACCAAACCTTTATAAGGATGTAAGAAAACAATGCTACAATTTTTCCGACTTATCACTCATTTGGTCAGCCGGGGTCACATAGACGTATTAGTCCAAAGGACTTCAGGTCCATTTGGCCCATTTTTTTAAACCCTAGCACTAACACTGTTTAATGAAAACTTTACTGACCTGAATGCTGTAGCCATGTGTTTGCTTGCAGGATATGGACCTTATTGAAGTGCTATGGAGGCAGGACATTGATCTTGGGGTCGGCCGAGATGTCTTTGATATCACACTACGAAAGGAGCTTGAAAAGGAACGGGAATTAAAACTGCAGGAGGTCAGTGCTGTCACATAGTGTTAACCAGACCTGGGGTTGATGCCACATTACCGATTCCAAGTAACATTTTAAATTCCGATTCCATCCACACTATGACGATTCCGAATCTAACACATTTTTTGTTCCAATTCCACCCAGACTATGGTGATTCTGATTTCAACTAACTTATTTGTATAATTTATTAAATAACACCAATGGCAAATTGAAAAGTAAATGTTATTCATGTTCTGCAATCTGCATACACTTTCTTAAAAAGTTAACACGGTAGTTTAACTCAGGATGCAATGCTAACAACCTGCATTTGCCATAAAACCAAAGACCCAGTAAACAGATGATTAATTATAATACCAGGATTTTTTAATGTGCTTAAATGTTATTTTTGCAAGTACAGATGGGAGTTACAAATCACTTGGGAATTATAGTATGTAGTAGTGAAGATTTCCTGGGTTTTCTCGATATATAACTTTATTTATATTTTCACTGCTTTCACTTCAACTGATTCTGATTCCACCCAAACCAATTCTGATTCCAATTACACTAATTTCATATTGACAGATTCCTATTCCGGAATTGGAGTCAGAATCAGCCTTTGATTTTGATTCCGAAATTAGAATCGCCACAGGTCTGGTGACAACTGCTTGAATTACCCTTACCAGTGAGTGAAATGTTTGTTGAAAGCATAGATTTCCCTGAAAAGGAAAGCACAACATATATAATGTATTTTTAATGACATGGGCACATTTTTATTGTTGGCACAAATGGCAAAGTAGTAAATATAATTCCCATGCATATTTGTAGATCGATCATAAACACACTTTGAAAGTCGGCATAAATAACAATACAAACATATTCTTGCTGGACAGACTTATGCATAGCAGCGTTTTTGCCGACATTCCTGTTATTGACTCATTTACTATATTTCGTTATTCAAAATTGTTTTATTTGTTGATGCTTTTTTGTGATAATCAATGTAGTTTTGGAAGTTAACGCAGTCTTCCTCACTTATGAGAGTTATGCTTGGGTTGTAGTTTTATTTTCTTCCAAGCTGCTGATGGCTTCTTGAAAGTCATACATAGTACATCTTCATAGTACATAATACACATATGCTTTGTGTGTTCCATTGCAACAGGAGGCTAAGATTGCAAAGTTACTGCAAGAGAAGCTGGAAGATGAAACAGCACAACAGTCTTTCAACAACTATGTACTGGACAGTGAAACCGGTCAGTTTCAGTGCTCTTGAACTTGATCCACTTCAACTTGTGTTGGATCATTCGGTGTTGTGAACCATTATTTCACAAATGACTTACTTTGTCCATGGTGTGCCCAGAGGTTATATAATAGTTCTACCTGTTAACAAAGTAAATGGCTGGTTCAAGATCGTAATTTGCAGGCATTGATATATGGATTTGTTTGTAGCAGACAGGCAGGAATCTATATGCAACATTTTAAGATATCCTGATTGATATAATGTTCTACATATAGCAGTACTTAAACACTTTGTTTGGCCACATCAACTAAAGATCAGAAATGTTACCATACTTTATGGTCGGTAAATATTTATGTAATGATAAAATTTGTAAAAAGCCTTCATCAGATTGATGAAAAGAATTACAAAATGATTTCACCCGACCAAATATTCACTCATAATTGTGTCAGTGACAAAAGGCATGAGGTGAATGTGGAGTATTATTTCTGTTTCAGGTGAGATGGTTGTGGCACCACCAGGTGCAGGCAGCCAGAATGCACCCATGGCCCAGACGTCATTGTCAGATGATGAACCGCCCCCATTGGAGGCCGTTGAGGTACATTTGTCTGTTGCTTTAGTTATAATACATATATTTCAAATATTTAGACTTCACCATATCTAGGAACTTCACGCTTGACAAGATATTGAACACATGGCTAGGCAAAGCAGCAACATCCTTTGGAAGACACACAAATCGAGTCTGGTCCGGTAAGAGCCTATCACTGCACACTAAATTGAAAGTGTATCTTGTTTTTGTTGTCAGCATATTATATTGTATGATACAGAGAAATGGACAAGGCAAACAGGACAGAAAATTTAACAATTTTCATCTTCGTTGTCTGCATGCGATCCTTGGCATAAAATGGCAGGATAACATTACTAGTCATGAGACCCTGCAATGTTGCAAGTCAACACCATTGAGCAACATTCTCAAACAAGGCTTGCGATGGCTTGGACGCCAGCAGCGCAGTGACCACCTCCCAAAGACCATCCTCTACATGGGGAGTTGACTGAGAACAAGCACACTGTAGGCAGACCGAAAAACTTAAAAAGAAGATAAGAGACACGGCATCGACCCTCTGCACTGGCAGGTTGTTGCTGAGGACAGAGTCATCTGGCAAGCCTGTCTTACTGGCGTTTCAGCTATTGACACCAAAGCATACCTGATGAACCAGCCTTCAACCACGAGATCATCAGATCAAGCTTGTGAAGCTTCATGCCAGAAATCAACTTACATGAATGTAGTTATGACAAGCATTGTCTCTTGAGTCTTTGGACCGAAGCTGGTCACTACATATCTTTAGCTGGATATGGTGGCATATTGTAGAATGTTGCTTATATTTTCTAAAATGTTGGACATTTATTTTAACTATGGATGGATCCATGGGTTGTCCATCAGATGCCCGGGCACCCCAGTTGATTTCGGATGGATTGTTACACCCTCCTGTACTTGAGACAGCAATGTGGTTATGCGATGTTTTTTTGCGACACAAAACAATAACATTGTAGTCCTTAACCCTCTCGTGGTCAGAACGCCCGAATCAACCCGACTCCCACTCATGGCCAGAACGCCTGAATACACCCAAATACAGGGCACATTTAAACTGGTACCACGAAACAGTGTCATCCAATAATGGCAATTTATTTCGGCAGTTAGCATATAATAATATTGAAGTTTCACTGGGAAGCGTCAAAAGTTAGAAATGATGGCGAATTCCGTAGCTAAATAGCGCCAACCACCACGCGGTTTTGTAGTCGAATGCAGCAACACAAAATTTCTTTTACGCCACACAGTGATTATTTTAATGGTGATTTTCAGCCAATAAGATTAAAAGTTCAACAGGGCATAAACATGGAAACACCCAGGAATTATTCCAAAACACGCATCTGCAGGCGATTTCTACGATTAAATGCTAACTTTTGAGCGGTCTATTTTATTGTAAAGAAGTATTTATGCGCCGCGCGACGAAGCGGGTGGTGTTTTTTAGCTTCGATGTAATTCTCGACATTGTCATTATGTCGAGCTCCAGTGATTCGGACTTTGATGGGATTTTCGAGTTTATAACGAACGCTGCCATCAAAGGGGAATGTTTTGCACTATGGTTACGCATTTTAAATATAACACCGACTTAATAGTTCAGACGGGATGACTGCTATGATCACAAAGAACGCCATTTTGTATAAAATCTTGAAAATACATGCACTCTAAAAAACTGAAATTATTTAATTTCTATTTACCATACACATTTAATTAATTTTCCATTCTGTAGCACAGTAATTTATTAACATTTCATATGCAGCATGTAACCGCTAATTATTAATGAGAAAAAAAATGAATTGAAAATTATTTAAGTATTTTATTTTTGTCAAATGTTAGCAATTCATATCTAGGTAATAAATTGACATATATGTCACTACTTGGCTAGTTACACCAGAGATTAGTTCTTCAGATGTAGTTAAAATGTTATTTGAATCGGATCAAAATTGATTGATTTATTTGCATTCATGCAACCTGAGTGTATCACATGATTCACTCGCAGCACATTCTCTTGATTTAATAGGATTCAATAACAGGCACATATTTGCATTAATCTGGCCTTGAGAGGGTTAAAAATAAAGCTAATAAAAAATATATAAAGGCATCTTTGGGAAACTAAAGTTGGTGCCCAAGGCTAGTGGCTGCAAGTGTGCAGGTTGAATGAGTTAATCGTTGTGGTGCACAGGGGGTGCTCCCACAGGTGTATCATGGCAGACCCATGAATGGTTGATTTACAGTGGTGGTGAATTTTTGGATCTGCAATAGCAAATTTCCTGAAAAATCCAATATATCTGAGCCGGAGTCTTTCAGCTGCTGTCTGTCATGACATTAGTGGGTGCTGTCAGACATGACAGGAGTAGGTTCTCTCACACATGACAGGAGTGGGTACTGTCAGTCATAACAGGAGTGGGTACTGTCAGTCATGACAGGAGTAGATACTGTCAGACATATAGGAGTGGGTGCTGTCAGTAGCATTACCACAGCGGCTGCTGTGGCTGTTGGAACTGGCCAGTTCTGATGCTAAACTTCTACAGGCCACCGGTCACACAGCCTTTACATCATTCAGTCCACGTTAAATAATACATATTTCAAATCACTGGAACGACAAGATAATATTCTTTACAATGGTCAGTTTAACTTTAAGATGGGTATTTCCACCATTATGATATTCTGTTATTGTCGTAATTATATTATTGGTGTGTATAATTATAAATTAATAATTATATATTCCTATGTTTATATAGCTTGAGTTGTTGGTGCAATTATTCATTACTGTGTTTTTAAATGCAGGTATCTCTCATGGACCCTTTTTGCAATTCATATGGCTAAGTATAACTAGTATAGACAATAATTATGTAAAGTGGGAATTAAGTGACATCTAATTATAGTAATTAAACTTTTTATGTAGTACTATGGTAAGAAGCACTAAACGTTAAATGATAATCCTTTTGAAAAATTGTATAGCACAAATGGGGATTCCACATTTACTATGTCCGTCATTCTGTTTTATGATAATTACATAATCAGTTATGCAAATTATGGCAACTAAGTGAGTTCTAATGAAAATGTTTGTGGTGTACTACTTTACTATGCCTCAAATATTAATGATGTGCTTTTGGAAAAATACATATTCAAAAATTGGGATTCTACATTTAATATGTGCGCCATTTTATGCAAATTACATCATTAATTATTCAAATTGTGGTAATTAATTGGTAGCATTGAAACTATTATACTATTGTAAACATCATTACAGAGTTAATTACAGGCCTGGTTTTAATTACATTGCAATGTAATATATTACTATTACTTTGTTTCCTTCCTATTACTATTACATGCTGAATTCTTCCTATTACGTTTGAAGCAATTACTATTTCTATTACAGTTACATTTTTCATCGGAACATTTTGTGGTATAATGCGCTCTATGCATAAATACAATAAGTACAATTGTTTGACTCGCAGTTGCAATAAGTTAAACAAGACAGTTGAATAAAAAATCTAACTCGCCATTTATTGTTACCCATGCCCAAAGTATTTGAAATAGTATTTGAGAATGTCAAGTACTTTCTTCATCATCATGATAAAAAATTCATAAATATTTACAACAACATATCTGTATTGTATATACCATATTTAGTACAATCTACTAACTACATTGATTAAGGATAGAACATATAAGTTCCATTTTATGTTTAAATACCATACTGGAATGAAAGACAAAAGCAGTAGTCAATGCCACATAACTAGGTGGATTATATTACAGTCTAATTAAACCATATTGCTCTACTACTTGCTGCTTAGTGGACATTTAATTATTGGTTTAATTATAAATACATTAGGATGTTTTTCACACCCACTGTAGTTTAAGTGGAATTGTGAGCCCTATGGAGGCAGTCACAAAACCCATAGGCTTACATGAAAAGGTAGTTGGCAACTTGGCAGATCTGGCTTCAAAGCAGTGAAAGCCCAGTTTAATCCCTTTAGTTAATGAAGCAGTTACATTGTACCAGGGTCTCTTGCTATGTAAACGCTCATAAAACTCTAGGGTAAAACTTCACTAGGGCCATGCTGAAGTTGACAAGGGGAGCAACTTATAAAACCTGGATAAACTAGTGGAATCTACAATCTAATCAAATGGAATTATTATGTAGTTGAAATTCGGTTTAAATGTTCAATAGTAATATAAAAGTAATAGGTCAATTACTATTACATTGCTTCCTATTAATTACCATTACTATTACATTGAGTTTTTGCTCAGCCTATTACTATTACTTCAATATTTGTAATCATTACTATTACATATTATTATTACCCCAGGCCTGGTTGATTACATGCTCAGAAAAAAATTTGTCAGAAAAACATTGGGAATCCTCATTTAGTATTGCTGCCAATTTATAATTTAACCAAAAAAATTGCATTGAAATGAACTAAAATGAAACAAGATATGATACACTTTCTTAAACCCTGTAAATATACACTAAACAATTAATGACATGACGTGAACTGCATCTTGTTATAGTCTAGGATCCAATATGTCGGCCATATTATGCTAATTAGGTCATGAAATATGCAAATTAGGTCAATGAAAATGCAAACAAATTAAATCCTTGTGTGAAAATACCTATATATGCAAAATTTGAAATAATTAACTCAATGACTTATCTGTTGTGAAAACAATGACAAAAATGGTACAATAGGGGTACACCCTGAAAATAATCTGATCCGATTATTTCTGTGTTATTATCTATGCTCACCGTTCCAACGAAAACCCATGGGGCAGTAACCTTTCCAACTTAATAACTTTGTCGGTAGTTGTCCGATTTTCTTTAAAGCATATTTTCTTAAACAATGTTTTACTGTGCTACATGCGAGATTGCAGCTCACCAACTCTCCTGCAAAGTTTCTACAACCACTGGAAATTGGCCTAAATAGCAGAGTATCGGGATAAAATCCGATAGTATTTTTTAACAACACATTAACTAATATATACAATATTCACGAAATGGTCTATTCGAATACTTTATTTTCAGGTGTATCTTCACTAGCATGCATATAGTCTAGAGAGCTACTAAAGGTGTCAACACTTTACTTCCATCATAACTCTTAATGATCTGTAACTATGATTCACCAAAAAACATTTCATTAATAATTACAAATTCACAATATAGTCCAAAGGACATCAGGGCCTCTTGATCCATTTTTTATGGGTGTAGATCTGCCCATGTTGACATAGCAAGATTATCCAACTGCGGTAGTTAGTTGCTGATCAGTTTGTTTAACGTTGGCTGCTTACCTGTTTCTGTGCAGGACTTTTCCATCGAGGATGCGATGCGCATTCTTGAAGTTCAGTCATCACCAGTGGCGCCACCTCACCAAAACAACTACACGTCCTGCAGTCTCAACGAGATAGAGACACTGATATGCAGTGTCCAGCCACAGGCTGCCATCCCCATGGTGGCCCAGCAGCCCAACATGCCCATAGCCACCCAGTCCAACATGTCCATGGCTGCCCAGCCGAACATCCCTATGGTGATGGAGAATAACATGACTACCCAGCATGATATTCCAGTGAGTAGCAATGTTATATGAATAGGAAATCTTTTTATACATTTTTGCAGTCAATTTTTAGTCCTTTGAGCCGAAGGTCCAATGGACTTATGCCATCACTCTGCGTCTGCCGGGTGCCATTAGCTGCCATATTTCGGAAATCATTCAGCAACTTTTTCTCTAATTTTGCATAGACGTATCTTAGGGTAATGCACAATAAATTTATATTGGAATCATTCTAAGGGCCCCCCAGAGCCTCCGAAACTGGTAAATTTTCACATTTTGTCTATTTTTTTCAAAAACTCTTCAATAACTTTGTCTCTAATTTTGCATAGAGATGTATACTAGGGTCCTGCCATTATACACAATACATCTGTATTTGATTGAATCATTCTAAGGGCACCTCTGGGCCCCCCAAAATGCAAAATGTTCCTAGTATTTCCATTCTAAGCCTCCTGCTCTGATCTCTATTTATAACTGGATATTGCCCTATCTCTGATCACTGGGGTGCTAGCCTGAATTTAGGTCAGTGTGTAGTTCTGATGTAATACACCTTTTGTATAATTACAGGTATAATGATATAATTAGCTTAGCACCAAATTTCTAGTGTATCTTGGCACTATACGTTAATAACATGCATACTATAAGCCAATTTTGAATGCCATACACTCAATATTTCCATGCTACCTATGTGCATATGTAAAACCTTCACAGTCATGTTGTGTTATCATTTTATTTACACACAAAGACATAATCTGGCATAACTTGATAAGTTTTTTTAGCAGTACATTTGTACTTCCAGTGTATCCTTGCAGCATAACATATACTGTGTGCCAAATTTGAATGTCATGCATGTAATATTTCCATGCAATCCATTTACATATATATATATATATATAATGTAAAAATCAACAGCCGTTTTCTTCATTTTCACTTTTTGACCCCTACCTTGTTCAATGCACCATAACTTCGCCAATTTTTTTAGAAGTCATAATTTTTGAAACCGTGTAGAGCACCCTATCCAACCTTTACAAGAATGTATTAAAACAATGTTACAGTTTTTCTGACTTATCACTCATTTGGTCAGCCGGGGTCACATATAGACATATTAGTCCAAAGGACTTCAGGGCCACTTGGCCCATTTTTTATTGTTTTGTTACATTTTGAATGCTTTCAGCAGACTTAAGGCCAGACACCCCAGGTGAAATGGTGTTTTTTGACAAAAAATACTGAAAATGTTTTTTTGCCAGATTATTATACCTTTGTATGCATACTATCAATAAAGTTAACTTCTATGGCAATTACATACCTCTAAGTGAGTTTTAATCATGGATCAAGCATGTCGATATCATGTAATGAAATCCATTATGCAATCTTTGACAGCCATTTTCTCAAAAACATTTTTCTTCAAATTTCTGCATTTGGAAATGGGATATCTCTTGGAATAATTATGCTATGTAAATAAAGTTTTCAGTGTTGCATTCAGCATATTCTACTGTGTGCAATGATCAGACACTTTTTTTAAATCATGAATAGTTTGAAAGATATGGCCATATTTGTTGCCAAAAAACAATTTTGTTGTTGTATTTTACCCAAAAACTATTAAAAAAATAAAAACACAACATTTCAAAAAATGCTCTGATCATTGCACAATAGACTCTATAGAGAACATGGATTTGCAAGAATTAGACCTATATATGGATTCAATAAAAAGTGGCAGCTTTTCCAAATTTGCCAATATTTGCTCAAAATGGCGGCCATTTTGTTTGTTACCATGGAAACGGGGGGTCTGGCTGAAAAAAGTTCAATATATATTTTACTCGGTAGTAAAAAATTTAACTGCACAAATTCAAAAATAATCCTATCTACCTGCCGTGTCTGGCCTTAATCCGCTATAATTATAAGTAGCAATGTCTTTTAATGGTATTCAGAATACAGTAGGAAATTGGGTTTGCATAATTCATGCATTTGAGTTATTGGCATATGAGTTAAGTAACGAAAAATGGAACACGTTCATTTTCTAAACTTCTGAGTTTTGCCATTCAGTTATTAAAATGAGTATCCCATGTTGATCTTATCTATCAGGAAAGACAATTTAGCAAGTTTCATCAAGATTTGCATCTTCTGTAGCTATTTTAAGACCCACTTATCATTTCATTGGCAAAAAGACCCTTTATTATCATGCATTGCATAACAACATATAATCATGACTCGTGAGGACATTTAACTGTTTACATTTTATCCCCCAAAAATGGGGGGACATCACCCTACTACCAGCTGATTAATGTTGAACGCGGTGGCTCAGTGGCCAGGGCATCAGACTCTCAGTGTAGAGAACCTAGGTTCGAACCCTGTGCTGCTGTATCGAACCTTGGGCAAGTTTGTTCATGCTGTGTTGCTCCAGTTCATGCAGCTGTATGATTGAGTACCTGACTAAAGACAGTTGTGGATATTTGTGTATGAATAGTTGTTGTGCATTAATTGCAGCATGGCTCAATGCTTCCTAGAGACGTTGAGATGGTGTTTGAATGAACAGGTCTGCCAGGGAGTAAAATGTAAATTGCTTCGAGCTGTCCTAAGGACTGGATACAGCACTATATAAGAACTTTTACTTTTTTTTCTTTAATTATTGAGTGGTTGTATGTTCCTGGAGCTTTCAGGAGAGCAATTTATCACTCTGCTTGTTTTCCTAAAACAGAAGGACTAGTATTAAAGTAACAGGTCAACAACTACTACATTGCTTCCTATTACAATTAACTTACATTGTCACCAAATTTATAAGTTGTTGCATTGATAAGTTTTCCTTCAAACTGTATAGATCCGTTACAATAAAGCAGATATTAACAAAGAATTAGTAATACTCACATTTAAAAACTAGCAAAACTTGACATATTGCAGCGTCAACAGTATGAGACACAGACAAGCTTTGAGCTGCGCTGGCAGGACGTTGCTAGCATCCTTGACCTGCCGGTTGTTACAAACAACAGCATGCCGGCAGATGTGACAATGGAGAATGTGACAACACCCACTCCGTTGCCAAACAGCGATGCACTGCTACAGAACGTCTCACTCGCCACCAATATCAACACAAACAACCTCACACAGTCATTCAGTGAGTATTGTATGAGCAGTGTTACTTAGTCATGCCATCCATAGTGGCTTGGAAAACTTGTTCAACATATTTTTAGACAGTTTGTGCCAAAGTGAGTCATTTTATACCCAGCTGAAAATTATGTTTTGTTATAACTTATATTGTTGTGAAATTAATCTTATAATGATCCAATTGTTGATAGAATATTTTGTCTATTTTTTCAAAAACTTCAGTAACTTTTTCTCTAAATTTGCATAGACATTTTGTGTGGTAGTGCCACTGTACACAACAAATCTGTATTTGATTGAATCATTCTAAGGGCACCAAAGGTCCCCTAAAATGCAAAATTTGCTAACTAAATTGTATACTGCAGCAGCTCTATCTGGCTTAGTCCTTTTGTTCAACTAATCCCTTTTCCTACAACATCTGTCACACCTCACTGTGGGGGAAGGGTGGCTGCCTAATGGAAACTGTGACTAATCTGTAATTGGTCACTGGCAGAGGCTTGTGTCAACAGACAGCACCCACTAGACCCCTGGACAGTTGTGCCTACAATTTAAGGCTAGGGGCTGGTCGAAAAGAGGCATATACCATATCTCCCATAATATCGAACAAATCTGGACTAAATTTGCTACACTTGTTTATTATGTGAAAACAAGCCAAAATATGAAATCACAGCTCATTTGCATAATGGTTGCCATGGTAACCGAAAATCCTGTAACGACTGGCATGCGTTTCCAATAATCACTATTCTGAGAAATATATTAATCCCACATTGATTATTTTGCATTTTAGGGCAACTAGGATGGTTATTGTATACAATAAGGGTGTTTTAGACGATTGATTATGTATTTTCAACATATTATGACCACACGTAACATGATTTTATATTTTAGCAAGACATTTTTTTCATTGGCACTGGATACCAGCACCCCATATAACATGACAATATTCCCAACCACCTTATTGTATGTCTTAAAATACAGGGAACAATTATTGAAAATTTCATGACTCTATCTTGTATAGTTTTCCTGTTCAGGTTTTTTCCGTACGGAACATATGCCAAAAATACAATGTTGAGAAAAGGGCAAAAAACTAAAACAACTTTTGTAAAGTTGATGTGTCATCATGACGTATATCATTAACTACCCATCAAACATCTTATTGTGTGCACTGCAAGACTTGGAATAACTGCTGAAAATGTCATTCATGTATATCTAATAGTTTTATTGTAATAATATTTATACAATTGACATGTGCTAAAAATTAGTGTTGATAAATATTTGAAAAACAATGACTGGTATCACTGAGGTGTGAAAATTTGTTATTCACTACCACAGAAACACTATTGTATTTATTTCAATGCATGTTTTTCATTTGATCAGTTGAAAGATTTACCAGACGGCTAGATATCACAATCACATATTTTGTTCGCAACAATATTCACAAGATTGGATGGAAATCCTGAAATTATTATATAAAACCTGCGAGACTCACTTGAAGTTAATATTATATCAGTATTCCAAGAAACATATTTAAACATGCAGTAATGTACTTCAATGTAACTAACTAACATTGCAATGTAATTGGCATTGTAATGTAGAATACAACAGTTTATACAATGTCCACTATCCACTCTTGCAGCTCGTCCTCAATTCCTCCTTTAGTCGACAACGTGCCCGAGTCTCTTCTTATCCATGTGCAGTCCAATAACGAAGTGGTTGCTTGCAAACTCAGGCTTCTCAACTGAAAGAAGAAAATGTAAATAAATGTTCCTGTGGCAAGCTGTGGTACAAAAACAAGTATTATTAGTTGTTTACTTGTGAAAAACAAACAACTTACACAACTCATTTACGAATGACACGATAGTAACAAAAATATACTGAATGAAGAAATATATTTAAATTAAATAATTAATCAATAAAACTGATGTTTTTCAATTTGGAAAATAACTGTCGCAACAATGTTAACATGACTTGTCTTTATAACAAATTATTATTGATAACAACTAGCATGTGACTGCATGCCCGGCACCCCATGGCCATAGGCATACCCCATGCCATGCCCATGACAGCACTGTAGAGCCTGTGGGCGTAGGTATTGGTAAAATATTACATTATCGTTTTCATTCTACTCACATACCCAATTCAATCGAGCATTTAAACTGACACAAGGTAGTATCTTTTTATAGAAATATCTGCCGCAATGGTCAAGCATAATAATCTGATTACGAACAACATCTAAATTGTCAACAAGAACAACATGTCAACGGAACGAACACGAAAGAAACGAGACCGTAACTGTCGCAATTTTTAATAATTTTCGCATTGACGCGAATTTATATTAATCTTAGCTTAACTAATACATACTTACACACCAGTCTTCACTGGTTTACTGCCTCCTGCCATGTTCCATATGTGCTTTTGAATGTCAAATCCATAAACAAACGTAGTGCAGGACGACGCCATTGTTCTGTCTGACTAGTCTGGGGACGCGGCCCACGAGAAAGCCACCAATTGGTTGCCGCGAGTATATGTGCATGCATTATGATAATGAGTATTTGAGCGCATTTCTACGTTGTTTTGACGCGGGAATGGGGTCAGGCATTACATTATACACATTCAGGGACTGTCCAGACGCAGAGTTGAGACTTTTAGCTGTCTGTTGATACCCGACATCGTGGCATTGCGTCGTCGCTTCGCGTTACAATCGAAGCAAATAAATGGCGTGTTTTGTGCATGATGATTTTTAAAGTTCTGGACCAAGGGGCATGCAACAAAGTACTCGTTTTCGTGTATTTCTAATCGGTAATTTATAGTGGAATTTTCAGTCAGTCCGCGCAATATATCAAAGTGTACGAAAATGGCGACATCAAAAAAAAAAAAATTCTACCCACGCCTAGCCATAAGGGGTCATCCTGAAACAACCAAATGTCAACCATTAGAAGAGTTGACATAGTTCCGCTTTACACAATAAATCTGTATTTGATTGAATCATTCTGGTATCATCAGCATATAGTAGAACATACATTTGCAAGAAAATGTCTACATCATCATCACTAAGGTTGTTGTAAATTTTACCAGCTGCCATGTCAAGACCCTTATAATTATGACTAACAGTGTTTAAAATTATTCAGGTAAATAGTAAATAACAAAGGAGACAAGTTTTCTCCTTGTGGTAACTCTACATCACATGAGAAGAAGGCTGACACAGCCCCCAAAATGCAAAATTGTTACACTAGTGATGTGGTTTTGAGAAGGACCCTTGAGACTATCCCCTAACAGTAGATTCCTATTCCCCTTCCCAAAACACCTGTCACATGCGGAGTCTATATCTTGCATTGATATCTATTTTAATGCAGTTGTTTTCTATAAGCAGGAAGTTTGTGAAATTAGTTATTCTTAGGCCACAGAAAAGTAATTCCCAGTTTCTCATCAATGCATGTATTTAACCCTTTCAAGGCCAGATTAATGCAAATATGTGCCTGTTATTGAATCCTATTAAATCGAGAGAATGTGCTGTGAGTGAATCATGTGATATACTCGGGTTGCATGAATGCAAATAAAAAAATAAAAATTGATCCGATTCAAATAATTTTTTTACTACATCTGAAGAACTAATTCCTGATGTAACTAGCCAAGTATGTGACATATATGTCAATTTATTACCCAAATATGAATTGCTAAAGTTTGACAAAAATAAAATATTTAAATAATTGTCAACAATTCTTTCTTTTTTTTCATTAATAATTAGCTGTTATATGCTGCGTATGAAATGTTCATAAATTACTGTGCTACAGAATGGAAAACTCATTAAATGTGTATGGTAAATAAAACTGAAATAATTTCAGTTTTTCAGAGTGCATGTATTTTCAAGATTTTATACAAAATGACGTTCTTTGTGATCATAGCCGTCATCCCGTCTGAACTACTAAGTTGGTGTTATATTTAAAATGCGTAATCATAGTGCAAAACATTCCCCTTCGATGGCAGTGTTCGTTATAAACTCGATTCGAAAATCCCATCAAAGTCCGAATTACTGGAGTTTGACATAATGACAATGTCGAGAATTACACCAAAGCTAAAAAACACCACCCGCTTCGTTGTGCGGCGCATTAATACTTCTTTACAACAAAATAGACCGCTCAAAAGTTAGCATTTAATCGTAGAAATCGCCTGCGGACGCGTGTTTTGGAATAATTCCTGGGTGCTGCCATGTTTATGCCTGCATCAAATGTTAAATTTAATCTCATTGGCTGAAAATCACCATTAAAATATTCACTGTGTGGTGTAAAAGAGGGACCGGAAATTGTGTGTCGTTGCGTTCGACTACAAAACCGCGTGGTGGTTGGTGCTATTTAGTCATGGAAATCGCCATCATTTCTCACTTTTGACGCTTCCCAGTGAAACTTCAATATTAGTATATGCTAACTGCCGAAATAAATTGCCGTTATTGGATGACACTTTCGCGGTACCAGTTTAAATGTGCCCCTGTATTCGGGCGTATTCAGGCGTTCTGGCCGTGAGTGGGAGTCTGGTTGATTCGGGCGTTCTGACCATGAGAGGGTTAAAAACAACATTTTATTTTCTATTATAATTATTCCTCTAAATGCAAGACATGGTGCAATAATGAACAGTAAACATGCCAACATTTTACTTACATCATAACCCTATGATTCACCAAAAAACATTTGATTAATAATTACCTACATGTTTTTTTATTTCTGTCCGGCAGAAATGGCAACAATAGGAAATACATGCCATTGATAGGCAGACGTGTTCTTTTTATAGAAAACGTCAGTTTCTTTCTGTACCTGTCTACGTATGATTAACCATTTGTCCGCTCTGCTTACAATAAACATCACATGAATAATAAAAAGAAGATCACTGCCACTTAACTTGTGGATTATTATTATAAAACTGCTCTGCTACTGCTTGGTGGACAGTTAATTAGTGGGTTAAGTTCAAATACATCAGGACGTTTTTCACACCTGCATGGTAGTTTAGGCTCAGTAGTGTGCTGGCAGTCACTAAACCTATAGGCTTGTGTGAAAAGGATAGTTGGCAGAAGAACTAACTTCAAAGCAGCATTGCATCCATTTAGCCAGGCAGCAGTCACACTGTCCCAGTGTCTGATGCTACCTTTTGCTCTCAAATAATATGTCCTGCTAGTTTTAGACATAATTTGGCTTGATAAGTTTTTGTAGCAGCACATTTATACTTCTAGTGTATCAATGCAACATAACATATATACTGTGTGCCACATTTGAATGTCATGCATGTAATATTTCCACGCAGTCCATTTGCATATATAATGTAAAACGTCAACAGCCGTTTTCTTCATTTTCACTTTTTGAACCCTACCATGTTCAATGCTCCATAACTTCGCCAATTTTTGTACCAGTCATAATTTTTGAAACCCTGTAAAGCACCTTACCCAACCTTTATACGAATGTAAGAAAACAATGTTACATTTTTTTCGACTTATCACTCATTTGGTCAGCTGTGGTCACATATCGACATATTAGTCCAAAGGACTTTAGGGCCTCTTGGCTCATTTTTAGTCCTTTGGCCGAAGGTCCAAGGGACTATTGCCATCACTCTGCGTCCGCCGTTAGCTGCCGTATCTCAGAAACCGTTCAGCAACGTTTTCTGTAATTTTGCGTAGACATATCTTAGGGCACTGCCACTATGCATGAGAAATCTGTATTTGATTGAATCATTCTAAGGGCTCCCTAGGGCCTGCAAGGATACCAAAACTGGTAAAAATGTAACATTTTGCCTATTTTTTCAAAAACTTTTCAACTTTTTCTCTAATTTTACATATACATTTCATGTGGTAGTGTCACTGTACACGAGAAATCTGTATTTGATTGAATCATTCTAAGGGCACCTAATGACCCCCCCCCCCCCAAAAAAGGACCCCAAAACTGGTAAATTTTCACATTTTGCCTATTTTTTCTAAAACTTTTAAGTAACTTTTTCTCTAATTTTGCATAGACATTTCATGTGGTAGTGCCACTGTACTGTATTAGATAGAATCATTCTAAGGGCACCAAAGGTCCCCTAAAATGCAAAATTTGCTAACTAAATGGTCTACTGTAGCAGCAGATCTATCATGCTTCCAGTCCTTTTGTTCAACTAATCCTTTTTCCCACAAAATCTGTCACCTCACTGTGGGTGGCTGGTGGAAAGTGTGACTAATCTGTAATTGGTCACTGGCAGAGGCTTGAGTTGATAGTCAGTGCCCACTAGACCCCTGTACAGTTGTGCCTACATTCTAAGGGGTCATCCTGAAACAACCAAATGTCAACCATTAGAAGAGTTGACATAGTTCCGCTATACACAAGAAATCTGTATTTGATTGAATTATTCTAGTATCATCAGCATATAGTAGAACACACACTTGCAAGAAAATGTCTACATCATTATCACTAAGGTTGTTGTAAATTTCACCAGCTGCCATGTCAAGTCCCTTATAATTATGACTAACAGTATTCAAAATTATTCAGGTAAATAGCAAATAACAAAGGACACAAGTTTTCTCCTTGCTGTACCTCTACATCACATGAGAAGAAGGCTGATACAGCCTGGCCCTGTTTTATACATGATTTAACATTTTTGTACATGTTGTATACAACTTCAACACATTACCATTAATACCGTGAGGACCAGTCTACTAAATCAAATGCTTTCTTATAATCGATGTAGGCACAATAAAGCCTTTTGCATCGAGACAAATACAATTCAACCAATACCCCTATCTGAACACTGCCTGTTCTTTACCTATTACATTCGCTTTGTTTAGGTATGTGGTCAATCTGGCCTACTGAACAATCACTAAGCATTAATGAACACTTGTGCACAATGTCACCCACTTGGCAGGT
Source organism: Escarpia spicata (assembly GCA_963995525.1). Classification (NCBI taxonomy): domain Eukaryota; kingdom Metazoa; phylum Annelida; class Polychaeta; order Sabellida; family Siboglinidae; genus Escarpia; species Escarpia spicata. The sequence continues at coordinate 38,805,187 of OZ023209.1, read as the reverse complement.
TTAATTGATCTATTCAGCAATGAGGACACTGCTTAGGCCTCACTCTGGACACTGTCACTCACAGTGTTGTGTATTGTCTTAGTTGGTGCATTGAGCTAATCAACTTGACCATGAATCAGTGGTGGCTCTGGTAACTTTAGAGGATGGAGGATGAATCCAGTGTTGGCAGTGAACACAAGTGCTGAGAGGATAGATTACCACCTACCAGTCTCCAAAGCTCTATATTTTCAAAAAAATGTTCAGTAACTTTTTTTCTTCTAATTTTGCGTAGGTGTATCTTAGGGTACTGCCACTATACACAAGAAATCTGTATTTGATTGAATCATTCTAAGGGCACCTCAGGCCCCCCCCAAAATGCAAAATTGTCCTCCTGTTTCTCTGCTGCTCCCTCCTGCAGTCCCAGTGATCTCTGTTTATAACAGACAGACAGTATTTTTTGGACCATCATAAGTACATAAACTACAATATAATATTCATTGTAAGGTCAGGGAGGCTCCCATTAAGACAATTATATGCAGCTATCATGGGAGCCACCCTACTGATGTAACTGGATAGTGGACTTTGCCCTGATCACTTACTAGGCTGTGAGTGGAGTGGCCAGCTGTAAATGTGTGTATTGGTCTAGCCTAGTTAAGTTTCTTTAGTGTACCTTTTGTCTCAAATAATCTGTCCTCTTTGTTTTACACATGAAGACATAATCTGGCATAACTTTATAAGTTTTTGTAGCAGCACATTTGTACTTCCAACGTATCATTGCAACATAACATACACACTGTATGTAATATTTCCATGCAATCCATTTGCATATATAACGTAAAACTTCAACAGCAGTTTTCTTCATTTTCACTTTTTGAACCTACCATGTTCAATGCTCCATAACTTCGCCAATTTTTGTAGCAGTCATAATTTTGTAAACTGTAAAAGCACCCTACCCAATCTTTACAAGAATGAACAAAAACAATGTTACAATTTTTCTGACTTATCACTCATTTGGTCAGCCGGGGTCACATATAGACGTATTAGGACTTCAGGGCTACTTGGCCCATTTTTTAAGCACATATCTTTATATGTATGTATAAACTTTTTATATGTATTATGGGTTTTTACCTGAAATAAATGAATTCATATTTGTACTCATATCCATATGAGGAATAAGTTTGATGAAAACAATCAAAAGCCATGGAACATTACGAGAAAAAGAAATAAATTTACTGAAGAAATGAAAAACAGATATGATTTTAACCATCCCAACTGATAACTTTTCACATAAACTTTTCTAGGTGTTATATTCTTACACAATAAAAATTGAAATAAAACAAAATCTGTAATTTGTTGAGTGATTTAAACCAAATGATTTAAATTGACCATCTGTGACTGTGCTCATTTTCAGACATGCCCGTTATGTCGGCTGGCAACTTTGCCCCGGTGAACACGACTGAAACTACCCCCCCAGCCCTACTGTCTCCGGTTAGCACCATGACTGGCCCTCTGCCCATGACATACTTCAACATGGACACCCACGACCTTGTCTACACTGGCAACAACACCCCTATGGCCATCGACAATGACACTTTCAGCAACACAACTGGCATGCTCTTCCAGAATCTTCTTGATGACACAGTCGATGATTTCACATTCCCCAATGTGTCTTTCGCTTCAGGTGTGTTGCTTTTTACAAGTGCCTATTCCCGGTTGTGTTAAGCCAAGCAAAAATATGTGTCATCGCAGTAGCATGCTGACATCATTTGGGTTAGTTGAAGATGTATCTATAAACTTTCGCTTTCACAATTTTCTGTTGGAGATAATTTCTAGGGGTGGGTTGATGTAATTTCTGCATCTACATTTGTTTGTACTTACACTACACCACTGGTTATAGGTTATTTACATAAGTAATTCTGGCACTCTCCCAAAGCATATTCTAAAATGAGTGGTATCGGTAGAAAGCTGTGTTATTTGTCTGTCTGCTACATGAGCTGTTTCAAACCTAGTAATTGTGAATTCTAGCACATGGTGTTGGTGAAGCAACTTGTCATGAATGTGTTGTAGGTCCAGTGCCAGCCACCAACAAGCCATTTGATGATGCTGCCAGCGACTCGGCCATCTCTTCCATGGAAGACTCTTCACACACACAGGTGAACATGACTTCTCAGCAGTTCAGTAGAACCTGTCTTGGGTGACTGCCCCTTTTGCACAGCCAATGTGGTCACTCAAAACAGGTTGCTGGTTTTAGGTGTATAATGACAGGTGGATAACAGGACACAATTAGCATTACTACAGCGGCGCCGCGGCTGTTGGATCTGGCCAGTTCTGATGCTAAACTACAATAGGGCACCGGTCATGCAGCCCTTACATCATTCAGTCAGTGTTAATTAAGACATTGAATATCACTGGAACGACAAAATAATGTTTTTTACAATGGTATAAAGTTTTGAGTCCTTTGAGTAACTTTTCTCTAATTTTGCATAGACATATCTTAGGGTTCTGCCACTATGCACAATAAATTTGTATTTGATTGAATAATTCTAAGGGCCCCCATGGCCAAAAAACGTAATTTTTGTCCAAAAAATTTCAGTAACTTTTTCTCTAATTTTGCATAAACATTACATATGGTAGTGCCACTATACATAAGAAATCTGTATTTGATTGAATCATTCTAAGGGCACCTCGGGGGGGCCCCCAAAATGATATTTAGTCCTTTGGGCCAAATAGCAGAGTATCGGGATCAAATTCTACAATATTTTAATAACACATTAACTAATATATACAATTTTCACTGTCTACTCAAATATTTTATTTCCAGGTGTATCTTCACTGGCATGCATATAGTCTCCACTAAACATGTCAACATTTTACTTCCATCATAACCCTTAATGATGTGTAACTATGATTCACCAAAACCACTTCATTAATAATTACAAACTCACAATATATCCAAAGGACTTCAGGGCCTTTTGGCCCATTTTTAGTTCATTTGGGCCGTAGGTCAAACGGACTCTTGCCATCACTCTGCGTCTGATGCCCACCGTTAGTTGCCGTATCTTAGAGACCGTTCAGCAACTTTTTCTCTAATTTTGCATAGACATATCTTCGGGCACTATCACTATACTATGCACAAGAAATCTGTATTTGATTGAATTGTTCTAAGGACTCCCTAGGGCTTCCAAGGGCCCCAAAACTGGAAAATTTTTACATTTTGCAAAATTTTTTCAATAACTTTTTCTCTAATTTTGCATAGACGTATCTTAGGGTAGTAGTGTCACTGTACACAAGAAATTTGTGTTTGATTTAATCATTCTAAGGGCACCTCAGGGCCTCCCAAAAAGCAGAGCAGAGGCATTAGACCCCTGTTAAACTGAACAGTTGCCTGCAGCTTTTAAGCTGTTTGTTCAAAACTATTGATTTTCTATAATTGCAAGTTGTGTTTATTTTGATGTTCATTTAATTATAATAAAATGGTGTGACTGTGGTGTCTATTGGTTAACCCTGCAGGTGACCAATGGTAAACTTCCATGGTGTACACAATTTGGAGCTATTTGTAGGGGTGCTTTTAAAAATTCACAACTTTGCTAATACGTATCGCAAAAATATGATTGAGCTATCATTTTGTTGGCAAAAAGACCCTTTATTATCACGCAGCGATGATATTTGCATAACATCAAATAATCATGAAGATATAACTGTTTAAAGTTTATATAAAATAAATGCAAAACAAATTTTGTTTCGCCCTACTACTAGCTAATTTCCGAGTGGTTGTATGTGTCAATGTCTAATTAGAGAAATGTAGCCATGTATATAAGTTAATGAGTACAGAAACAATTAATCAAATATACTTGGAAGTTTTTTATATGAATTTTTTAGGTAGACCCATGTAAAATTTATACTTTTCTTCATGAACGTCAAAACGAGGGTAAAATAGAAACCCAAGTGTCCAGTGACGAAATAATTATTGTGCGGTTGTATGTTCATGCATGCAGTGTAACAAATGTAGCTGTACATTTCAGCTGCGTGATAATGAAAACTAGACTCAAATATATTCAGAACTTTTCATTTTATTGTATTTTTCATAGAACGTTCAAATACAACCAATATGGCAATAGGCCTTGTAGGCCTACCGTTGCGCACCGTGGCGCACCTGTCCGATAACATGACATCTATTATCAATTTCCTTACATATCAATAAAGTAAGTAATACCTACAGTTCCCAATTACACACATATATATGTCATCAGGTTATAGGACATGTTGTATTTGAATACTGAATGCACTGTATGCTTCGCTGGCGGACCGAGTAGGCCGGCCGAATCGGCCCATGTCCGGGTGCAAGACAGCGATGTCCGGCTCGCCAGCAACTTGCATAATATCCACTTCAAAACAGCCCCCAAAGTCTGTGTAACTGTCTGAACTAATATAATAACTTGATCCACAAATACTGTCATGTATTTTACTGATATAATGCCATGGACATTTGAAATAATTCAACTTACATAATCGAAGCGAGACAAAAAACATCGCGGACTTTCATCGTGATGGAATGAAACCAGTGTCAACAAGAAGACGTTTTAGAGCCATGCGCTGATTGGTTGACCATTGAGGTAAATTTATTTGGATAGACCAATCGTTGGGCTTTCCATCGGTACCTCCATTTCCCTGTTTAGACCATATGAATGGGAATGTAAAATCCTGACGCAGAGCGTAGTAAAATCGGCCATATTTGGGCATCTACTACTACGACACTTTAAAGCTTGGTTGTGATTTGCTATTACTGAATCATAACGCGATACAACTCATTGATAAAAATGCCACAGGAAGAATAATTAAGCTTTCCAATGATACCTCGCGTTCCCCTGTCAGTTGCTAGTGACGGAAACATATTTTTTTTGGAAAAGAGATACTGAATTGGGCCGAAAATCGGCCGGGAGCAGTTTTGCACTGATCGCACGGGCCGAATTCGGCCCAGTGGGCAACTGTATGGTTAAAGATGTATTATCACCTGTAGGTGACAAACATAGAAAATTAATATTCTGGACAACTATAGAGTGAAATATCCTACACTTTATTGATATCAAATGCATTATACTGTTCTGTTTACACTTGCCATGCCTTGTGTAGACATGGTACTATGTAAATCAATTGTATCAATATAGACTAATAATTACAGATTCACAATCATTTATTATAGTTGACACCTGAAACAACCAAATGTCAACCATTAGAAGAATTGACATAGGTCCACTATACACAAGAAATCTGTATTTGATTGAATTATTCTAGTAACAGCAGCATATAGTAGAACATACATTTTCAAGAAAATGTCTACATCATCGTTACTAAGGTTGTTGTAAATTTCACCAGCTGCCATGTCAAGTCCCTTATAATTATGACTAACAGAGTGTTCAAAATTATTCAGGTAAGTAGCAAATAACAAAGGAGATAAGTTTTCTCCTTGTCGTACCTCTACATCACATGAGAAGAAGGCTGACACAGCCCCCAAAATGCAAAATTGTTACACTAGTGATGTGGTTTTGAGAAGGACCCTTGAGACTATCCCCTAACAGTAGATTCCTATTCCCCTTCCCAAAACACCTGTCACATGCGGAGTCTATATCTTGCATTGATATCTATTTTAATGCAGTTGTTTTCTATAAGCAGGAAGTTTGTGAAATTAGTTATTCTTAGTTGTTTTATACATGATTTAGCATTTTTGTACATGTTGTATACAACTTTCAACACACTACCATTAATACCGCATGAAATTATCTTGGACCACAGTGAGGACCGATCTACTAAATAAAATGCTTTCTTATAATCGATGATGGCACAATAAAGCCTTTTGCATTGAGACAAATACAATTCATCCAACGAGTGCAAAACAAATATATGATCAAGAGTGGAATACCTCTTTCTGAACCCTGCCTGTTCTTCACCTATTATATTCAAAATTTGTATATACATAATAATAATAATACATAACTTCTTACGCGCCAATATCCTCAGACAATCCGAGCTCAGTGGCGCACCAAAACCAAAGGATTGAGCATTCTTGTATTCGTGTGATAGGTGAAAGTCGTCAACAAATGGATGGATGTGCTAGGAAGCTAGGGAGGATAGGCGATATTGAAAAGATACGTTTTGAGGCGAGGTATTTTCTGCTGATTTAACATTAACGGGAAGCGAATTCCATATAGTTGGCGCGGCAACTGAAAAAGCGTGAGTTCCAGCCTTTGTCTTAACTCTAGGAACAGATAGCAACTTCGAACTAGACGACCGAAGTTGTCTGGCATGTCTAGCTGGTGTGAGCATTGAGTGTATATAACTAGGTTTGAAAGGGCTTGGTAGGTGATTGTGCAGATCTTAAACATAATGCGATATCGCACGGGGAGCCAATGCAGTGATTTTAGAAGTGGCACTGAGCGGGAGAATTGAGGAGATTGTGACTACCCTTCCTAAAAAAATGTGGACGCGTTGTAGTTTTGCAAAATCCTTGATAGCAATATTATAAAGGAGGGAATTGCAATAATCTAATCTGCTGCTAACAAGAGCTGTTGCGATAGTCTTAGCGACAGAAAGCGACATATATGTCGGCAAATGCGGCGAAGATCACGGATATGATCAAAACAGCAACGGCACGTTTGGGATATGTGTTGTCTGAAATTGAAGTTGCAATCAAAGATCACTCCTAGATTCCATACTGATGCTGCTGGTGTGATATTTTGACTCGGGATGCATGTTGGAAAAAGTCATTAAGTTTACCTCGCTGCATTGGAGTACCAATGATGAGGAATTCAGTTTTGTCTGCATTTAACTTTAATTTGCTATCGGTCATCCATGAAGAAACATCTTGGAGACAATCGTTGAGTCGGTTTAGAGAGTGACTTGTATCGGGCGTGGCCAAGGAAATGTAGATCTGTGTGTCATCTGCATAAAGGTGATGATCCAAGTTATGACATTGGATTACAGAGCTGAGTGGCGTAGTGTAGAGAGTGAAAAGCAAAGGCCCAAGAACGGAACGCTGGGGAATGCCACATGAAGTGGGGAGTGAGGTTGAAAAGTAATTATCTATCTTTATACATTGATGTCTATTGGTTAGATATGAAGAAAACCAGGTCAGAGCTATGCCAGATATGCCATACCACATTGATAAACGTTTGACAAGAGTGTTGTGATCAATGGTATCAAAGGCGTCAGACAGATCAAGCAAGGTAAGTGTAGTCACTTTGCCTTTATCAATGTTTAATATAACATCATCGTGTACTTTTAGGAGAGCAGTCTCTGTAGAATGAAATTGTTTGTATGCTGATTGAAGCACACTGGATAAACAAGTTGAGCTGATATGACACCTTAGACGGCTTGCTACGACTTTCTCAAGTATCGTAGAAATAAAGCTAAGATTAGAAATAGGCCTATAATTTTTGAAATCATCTTTTGGCAGAGAAGTCTTTTTGGCAGGATTTATATGTGCATGTTTAAAATCATCTGGGAATTTACCCAAACTTAGTGATAAATTTATGATATTCGTTATTGTACCAAGTAAAGAGTCAAGACATGCTTTTAGTAGTATGGTTGGTAATGGATCGAGATCGCATGACTTATTTGGGGAGGACATTATTATTTTCCTCACTTCATCAACTGTGGCTGGCTCAAACAATACAAGTGGAGAATTTACTTGCGGGGAGTCCACATTTACAGAACTTAAAGTGTGACATGGAAAAGCAGAACGTATAAAACTTATTTTATCTTTGAAATGACTAGAAAACGAGTCACACAGAGATTTGACTGACACATGACTAGGTAGAGATGGAGGCGGCCGTCTGTGTAAAATATGATTTATGCAGTTCCATAGCTGACGTGGGTTATCAGAGTTACTTGAGACCATGTTTGTGTAAAAATTTGATTTAGCTTTGGCCATTTGTCTGTTGCAGTAGTGACACTGTTTAGAATATCGTGATCTGTCCAAAGGCGAGCGTGATTTGCGCCATACACGTTCAAGATAGCACCAACGCTTTTTAGATTGTAGAATTTCAGGAGTCATCCATGGAGCATGTGGCTTTTGGGACACAGATTTAGATTTCAGGGGTGCTTGTTTATTAAGTAAATCTTTGAGTACTTGACAGTACTGTCGACACAGATCTGACAGATGTTCTTTGGGGTTACTGATGAGGTCGGATTTAAGGATGTCTGTCATTAATGCAGCAATGTCAATCTTATTGATCGGTCGGTAAAACACATTGTGTTTGGACTCTACAGGAATTCTAGGAACTTTGAGATCAGCAATGACAGTGTGGTGATAAACCATCTGAAGCAGTAGGTGTCTGAATATTGTTACAATCTGAACAGGTGATTAAGAGATCGAGCCAGTGGCCATGTATGTGTGTTGAGAAGGTAACGTGTTGTTTCATGTCATAGGATACCAGAATGTCATTAAATGTACTTGTTGTTGATGAAGGTGAGTCCAGGTGAAGATTGTTTCCAGATTTTCAAGTAGATCCTGGAATTTTTCAAAGAAATGGGCCGGTGTCCTGGAGGACGATAAATGCACACAAAATAAGCAGAGAAAGATGAATCGGAAATTTGGGCACAGATGGCCTCAAAGCTGGAGTAATCAGGGTTTGAATGCAAATTAACTTTGAACTGTTTTGAGACGAGAAATCCAACACCACCACCTCGCCCAACTGAACGTGGGCGATGATGGAAGGTGAAACTGTAAGGAATGCATGCAGCTGTGTCATGTGGTCTGAGCCAGGTCTCGGTGAATGCAAGGATGTCTATTGTCTTGGAAGTTAATAAATCGGTAAGCGAGGCTGTTTTGTCTCGAATAGATCGAACGTTAGTGGTGGCTATTCGAATATTGCGCCTAATAGCAGGTCCAGGATTAAGACTTGCATCTTCTGCTAGTGGTAAAATAATTGCCAATTTAAACGTTGGTTTAGAGCGGGGGATTGGCAGTAACTTTCTATTAAAGCAAAGATTAAGACATGGCAAACTGTGAAGATGTGACAAGGAATTTTGTGTTCTCATGTACTGAGAAACTGTTAAAATGACAGCCGACTGTTGGGGACTAAGTGGCTTGCACAGCGTAAAATCATGACCTCTTGAAGCAGCAGCACAGGATAAAAATAAAACACAATAAAAATGCTGATGACATTGTCATTCCTCAAAATGGTGAAGAATAAAATGATAATGTCCCATAAAAATAATAGAAAATAAAAAAATATTCTAAAACTGTAAAATTGTACTAAAAATAATGTAAATTTCTAGGTTATTAAAGAGTGGGTTGGCAATAATCAATGGCAATATTACAGGTCGTATGATTGTTCGCGCTCAGCAGGCCTGTGCAAAGTAACAAGACGTTTAGTGCCCGTGCAAAGAAAAGTCGGAGGTCTTCACCCCCAGGGCGATTCTGGGTATAAAAGAACGTCTTGTTGAAAAGGCCTGTTAGTATATAGTTTATAAGGGGACTGCCCCTGCCTTAGTATGGTGTGTACGTAAGCCTGCTAGCGTGAAAATCAAATCGACCTGTATTATCGCCCAAATAATTTAAGTACAAGATTTAACAGCGTTGGTGGTGACAATTTATAAAATGTTTGTTAAGCAAACAGTGCAATACGTTGACACTAATTCTACACTAGTGTCACAGACAAACTTAAACGTTACATTGCTAAAATGATTTTGAATTACGCAGTGACAAAATAAACAAGTACCACCTTACGCCACCTAGCGACCAACCACACATACGTGTCAGTTTCACATATGTTATGTGACATTTGAAAAATGTTTACAAGTGCGGAAATCGCATTTTGTGCGACTTAGTTGCATGGTTTTCGAGAACACTACTGCAGACGGTGATGCTCTGCTAAAAATAGACTAGCCGCTTGGTAACATCCGCATGTCGCTGGATATCTGCCAGGTGGACAACCACATTGCACTGGTTGTCCGCTAGGCGGATTTGGCTGGGAATGCAGTATTCAGTGGTCACGGCTGGTGAGGGCTGTAGTACTGAATTGGTTAATGACTTATCTGTTGTGAAAACAATGACAAAAATGGTAATATAGGGGTACACCCTTGAAATACTGTGATCCTATTTCTGTGTTATTTTTCATGCTCACCATTCCAAAGAAAGCCCCTGGGGCAGTAACCTTTCCATCTTAATAACTGTGTCAGTAGTTGTCAGATTTTCATGAAATCAAAAACATTTACTTCAGAAGAAGAAGCTCCAAAACATATTTAGGTAATGCAGTTTTTATTTTTCATTTGGTAATGCTACTATTAGCACAGAGTATAGAGATTTGTCAATTGATCATGTATTTGCTTAGAACAGTAGTTGTTACGCTATTCAATGTGAACTTGTATATTATCCATTGATAATTATCAAATGTCAGCTGTTGGCATGTTCTGGTCACTCATAGCTTGTAAAAATAGCGATGATGTGACTGGTTTGTGTGTGGTCGCATTTGGCAGTTGGTCCGGCATTACGTTACTGTTAGAAACAAAATTGCGGTTGTCCAAAAGAGATTGTCCAAAACATGATATGTCACCATTGTCAGTTTAAGCATAAACTAAGATTAAATAACAACATTTAAATAATTCATGTGCTCAGTATATATTTGAGACTATTCACGCTGTTAGGTTGATAGGTTCCTCCACAATAAATAACACATTGACAATGGGAGCCTCCGATTCCGCAAACATTGGGACCATCGGCTCGCCTATTAAAAGCAAAAATTTATAATGTATTGTCGTAAAACTAACAAAATATTGCTTTACACAATGAAAATATATAATAACCTACCTTTTTGGACAAAAGGATCCATTAATCTTGCATTCTACTTTGAAGATGATTGCTGATTACCCCGACAACTTTCACCTCCGTGAACACCGGCCGCTATTTTTTCAATGTTGTAGACATTACAGGGGAGGGCTCTTTGATCATCTAGTGGGGGAAAGCAGCTACTTGTACGCAAACGAAACCATATTTTCCAAAAAGAAGAGATGTTAGCCTATTTCATTATATATGGCTGACCAGTGGAGAAAGAATTATGGTTTAGGTCAAACAAGATAAAGGAAACTTTTAACATAGCATTTCAGCAACTTCTTCGATTTCGTTTTCGAATGAACTTATCAAATGATTTGAATGCGACTATGGAACACGATGCAAAACCGGGCGGCCATTTTTGCTGCAGATGGTACCAACTTTGGAATACCTAAGAAGAGTGTTTGTAAATGAAAGAAAATATTAAAATTAATGTGTCAGATACACTCATGATCAACAATATTGTTGTGATATATGTGAGAATAGTCTTGGTTATAATTAATACAAAATAGTGTATTACAGAACATTCACATGTAACAGTAAATCAGTCATCACAAATCATGTTCTCTTGCAGGATTGCAATGATTCAAACTCGGACATCTCTCCATATGATGGTCTGGAGGGTGCCACTGGTGGGTGCAGCAACGGTGCCAAGCTGACTGCGAACTACAATGGCTATGATGCTGGCTACAGTGACGCAAGTGGCAGCAGCAGCATCAGCCACCAATCAGCTGACCGCAGCTTCAACCACACCAGCTCAGCCAACAGTAGTCGTGACATGGAGGCTGCTGATTACCGCCAGGTCCTTCACAACCATACGTATCCCACGCAGCCTGGACAACAGCCGAGACAGATGAAGAAGTATGCGCCAAGTCAGAATGGTGCGGGCACTTCCAGTGGGAGCAGGGACTTCTTCAAGGGAGGCCGGCGAAGCATGCAAAAGATGGCGAACAAGAATCTACCATTTACTGTTATGGAGATCATCGACTGTCCAGTGGAACGTTTCATGGAAATGCTGCACAAGTATACACTCACTGAGACACAGCTGCAAATAATCAAAGACATTCGTCGACGAGGCAAGAACAAGGTACGGTGCAATCAGTTCCATGAGTACACATAACTTATTTGAATTGTGGTTCTGAGTTCTGTTGACATGTAGGTCATTGCTTAGGATAGCACTTTGCCACTTGGTGTCAACACCATGGACAGTCTCCTCGTTTTCGAATATGACATTCATCATACCTTGTCTGTGTGTGTTTTTTTAGTCCTTTGGCATCACTCTGCGTCCGCCGTCCTCCGTCCGCTGCCGTATCTCAGAAACTGTTCAGCAACTTTTTCTCTAATTTTGCTTAGACATATCTTAGGGCATTACATTATCTAGTGATGTGGTTTTGAAAAGGGCCCTTGAGACCACCCCCAACAGTAGATGTTGTGTATTGTGCCACAAAGTCAACAGCTGTGACTAATCTCTACAGCCTAGTCCATTGAGACCTTGACTAATCTTTAATTGGTCACAGCACCCAGGCAGAGTAGACACACTTGACCCCTGTTAGACTGAACAGTTGCCTAACACTTTTAAACTGTATCTTCAAAACTATTGATTTTCTATAATTGCAAGTTGTGTTTATTTTGATGTTCATTTAATTATTATAAAATGGTGTGACTGTGGTGTCTATTGGTTAAAGATGTATTGTCTGTAGAAACCTGTAGGTGACAAACATAGAAAATTAATATTCTGTCACCTGTAGGTGACAAACATAGAAAATTAATATTCTGGACAACTATTGAGTGAAATATCCTACACTTTATTGATATCAAATGCATTCTACTGTTCTGTTTACGCTTGCCATGCCTTGTGTAGACATGGTACTGTGTAAATCAATTGTATCAATATAGACTAATAATTACAGATTCACAATATAGTCGACACCTGAAACAACCAAATGTCAACCATTAGAAGAGTTGACACAGTTCCGCTATACACAAGCAAGAGATTTGATTGAATCATTCTAGTGTCATCAGCATATAGTAGAACATACATTTTCTACATCATCATCACTAAGGTTGTTGTAAATTTAACCAGCTGCCATGTCAAGTCCGTTATAATTGTGACTAAGTGTTCAAAATTATTCAGGTAAATAGCAAATAACAAAGGACACAAGTTTTCTCCTTGCCATACCTCTACACATGAGAAGAAGGCTGACACAGCATGGCCCTGATTTATACATGATTTAGCATTTTTGTACATGTTGTATACAACTTTCAACACACTACCATTAATACCGAATGAAATTATCTTAGACCACAGGGAGGACCGGTCTATTAAATCAAATGCTTTCTTATAATCGATGAAGGCACAATAAAGCCTTTTGCATTGAGACAAATACAATTAGGTATGTGGTCAGTCTGGTGTTCTGAACAATCACTAAGGATTAATGAACACTTGTGCAGAATGTCACCCACTTGGCAGGTTTAATTGATCTATTCAGCAATGATGACACTGCTTAGGCCTCACTCTGGACACTGTCACTCACAATGTTGTGTATTGTCTTAGTTGGTGCATTGAGCTAATCTACTAGACTATGAATTGGCGGTGGCTCTGGTTGTGTATTACACCCAGCTGTGGAGCTAAGATTCTCTGCCTGCTATTGTTTGATGGAAACTGTGACTAATCTGTCTTGTACATGACATCCAGTTTGTGCTTTGGTTTTTCCTACTTGCTGCCTTTATATTGTGTGCAGACTCATCTTCAGGGTGTACCTGATGAGATTATGTGGTCTGTTGAGCAGTCAGCACCTATCATCACACATAATGCAAACATCCGATAAGTTATGCCTTCTCATCAACACATACTCTAACAAGTACATACTATCGCTCCAATCATGGGTGTAGCCAGGTGTAAAACCATCTGTCGGGCATATTGAAGTAGGTGTTAGTGATTGCAAAATCAGATTCTGCACAGTGACAAGCAAATGCCCATTTGCATTACAGTTCCCTCATCCAAATTTTCCTAGCACTCTGTCCGAAATCATATGATCATTTCCATTGCGTGCATTAAAGTCTCCAAAAATGATGAGCTTATCTGTCTTTGGCATGATTCTAAAAGTGTCACACAGCTTCTAAAAAAAAATTTCTTTCATTCATTGGTGCACAGTAGTGTCGGAGCATAGACACTGAGCAGTGACACAGAAATCATTGCCTCCATCATTATAAGATGCTCTGAGATGGCCTTTGGTGGGTCAGGGATTTTCTCCATCATATGTTTGTCGACTGCAAATCCTACTCTATTATAGTTTGAGTCCATTAGATTTGGTACATTCCAGCTTTCAATAATTAATTTCTGTCTTATTCTTGTTTTTTTGCCAAGGGTTAGTTGAACGAGTCTTTTTACCAGACGTTTTCTTGGGGCATCCCTGGAATGGGGAGGTTGGGCATCCCTAAATAGGGCCACCTAGATGAACAGAATGCAACCATCACTGCTGAACCACATGTGTGGGGATCCCATTACAAGCTTCCAGCTTTTCAGGCCTGCCACTGCCGCGGTACCCCATCACCATGAGACTTTGGATTACGATGTTGCCCACGCAGTGGCTAAGCACAATCTACCTTGCATATGGGGCAGATTGTGCTTTGGGTCCAGCAGAGAATAGGGTTTCACAGCCAGAAAGTGTGCCAGTTGCCATGCAGTACTGGAATTGACTCTGTTAAGTGGAGTCCAAGTTGCTTATCCAGCATAATTTTATGCAAAGAATAATTTCACATGAAGCCTATCTGGAGTTTAGCACTGTCCATAGGAAACGTAGTTGTAGACTTATGTTTCTAGTTCATAAAACTTGTAACAATCTCACTGCTATGCATTGTGCGTTGCTTACAGGTGGCAGCCCAGAACTGTCGGAAGCGCAAGTTAGACGTTTTGTCGTCACTGGAGGAGGAGGTGCTCAGTCTGGAGCAACAGAAGGAGACACTGATGCAGGAGCGAGGAGAGCTGGCAAAGCAGCGGGCAGAGACCAATGACAAGGTGCAGCAGCTCTACAGCCAGTTGTTCCACACAATGCGGGATGACAATGGCCAGCCCTACGATCCCAACGAGTATTCCCTGCAGGTTTGTGCTCTTTCTTGTGCTGTACAACTTGGTTTAGTTGCAATACCCCCAATAGATGATGTTTAGAATTTTATTGTTTTGATTTGCATGTTTCATGGGCACAATATTCAGATTGTGAACAATGTTTCTGGCTTATTAATTCTTTTTATCCCAGAGACCTCACCCAAACAAGCCTCCCAGTTCCCATTCAAATTTGCATTCGTACTGCAGTCATGTTTTTTTGTCTGCATGGTCCATGTTCATTAAATATTTGGTATACTTTATTTATCAACAAGTGCAAAAACATCAAATTAAATATAATGTCTTCGTAATGGCATGTCTTTTAAGTGTAGGTACATTTTAACTTTAAAATACATTTGTTTTATACTAAAAGTTCATATCAACTTAAAAAGAAAGATTACAGGTTTTTAGATTTGTTGTGACTTTCAGTGTTTAAAAGGTGTATTTCACACATATGAATTGTCAGAAAAGGTATATGTTGACATTTTAAAGCAATTCTTTGAGAATTTTAATCTCTGGAATGTATGCAATTATTAAGTAAAGCTGTTAATATGATTATTTAATGTAATTTTATGCTTCCATTTTATTAAAATTATGTTTTATTAATCACTAATGACCCTGACAATATATCGATAAAACAAGTCCGCATACACAGAGGTTCCAGTTTGGCTCCGCCTTCACGATCCGTATAAGGCATGCTCACGTTTCGATGACAATAAATAAAATGGCCATTGTATGATGGATATAAAGTTACAAATTTACAAAACTTTAAAAGTAACTCCTATTTTAAAACACTGTATTCAGTCATCATTGGTGTATTTAACTAAATCCTAAGAAGATCCCTAAACATTAAAAATGTTGTGGAACATTTATATTAAATTTTTATGAATTTTCAAAATTATTGTAAAAGCAACTTTGTCGACACCTTTTTATTCACTACTCCCAGTATAGTTCACATAACACAAACTTGTTTCAACAAACTTTGAAGAATATACTGTAGAACATAATCCAAACATGATGAGCATGAGAGAGCATAAATTTTATTATGTACTCCTATTTTGCAACATAATGATGGGATGTTGTACATTTGGATGCACAAATCGATCGATTGTACAAATCCATTTGAAACATGTAGTGATGTACATATTCTCAGCAGAAGCCATATGGAACTAATGTGGCAGAACAAAATCAGACACATTCTTCATTACTGTGTCAATTAACACATTGTCCAATTAATAGCACAGTTATGCATTTTGATACACAAAGCTATCAGATGCACACGTCCATTTGTAAAACACGAAGTGATGTACAACTTCCCAGTACATGTCGCACTGAACAGATTGGGGCAGAACAGAGTCAAGTACCATTTTATGTCAGGTAACCAATTGTCCAATTAATGGCACTGTTGAATAGAGCTCTTCACTATTGTCACATCAGCTATCACAGAAAATGGATAGCAGAGATGCCAACCATTACAATTTGGGCGTAATCATTACGATGTTGTGCCCCCTGTTATCCTATTACGATACATAAATCAATAATTACGCTCCCCGTGCTTTTCGATGCAAAAAATGTGTAAGTCTAACTTAGCCCGTTGTCGTGCTTACATTTATCTGGGCGTTAAATAATATCCGGGTGACATTTTTGCGTGTGTGCGTATCTAGGGGAATGTATTTAGTACCAGCTACGACTGTCGCGTATTCATTTATCCGGGCGTTATGTATGTTTATACATATATATTTATATATATATCTATACTTATACATAAATTATAAAATGTTTGCTTCCCACAGACATAACAAAACAGTTTCCTCTCCACACACACGTCACGTGACTTACTTTTATACTTGGTCATATATCTGAAACAGCAAATTATAATTATGTACTCTAACATATTACGACAACAAACGAAACATATTTAACTACTGGATATTAGTTATCACTATGTGATCTACTGGTGCCAATTATTATGCCTTACAAATGTATATAAACATCACTCGGATAAAATTTAATGCCCGGATATATGTAAGCACGACACCGTAACTAACTTAGCCCATAACTTACCTGGTACCTAAGTGTAACAGAACAAAAACAGTGGACTAACAGTTCAAGAAAGAATACACTGCCAAATACCGAGTGAGTTGTAGCCATGCATTTCGCATGGTTTATCGATTGGACATCAATATGGCACATGACGGAATGTACAACCGTCGGTTCGGCATCACACAAGCAGGTGTCGCAGCTATAGTTCCAATAAAATAACTTTGTGAGCACATCTTCAGAATATAACAGTATCAACACGGAGGGCCAGTTCCTAAATTATTAGGTTGATGACTGCACAGAGGCATAATTTGAATGGTTTGACCAATTCTGGTACCACATGTCTGTGCAGAAAGATGAGAATGGCCAGCTCATGTACAACATGTTGGCAGAAGTTATGCTTGGAATCCAAAAAAGTTTTAATTCCAATGCCGACAGTGAAAGAGTCTTCAGTGTTATGACAAAGAACAAAACAAAATTCAGACCCAATTTGGGCATTGCCATGTTAAGCAGTATCATCACACATACAATGTGTCTCCATTCTAGTGGTCAGTGCTGCCACAGCGCCACAGTATCCAAGAACACCCTCAAGAGGGCCAAGCAAGCAACAGTAACTAAATTGGCATAGTAAATGTGGTTGATCATTTTGATCAAGAGGTAAGATTACAAATTTGCTACGATTCAAATGTGTAGCAAATAAACCTGATAGTATAGATAACTATAGATATCTAGTAACTATAGTAGTGCATTTTCTAAATCAATCAGACATTTGTATGATCAGACAAACAACAATGTCTTCATTCTGAAAAGCTGCGAAGTTGAACTTCGTGTTGACATTCAGTCAGTAATTGTTGATTTCCTTGTAAGTTTGGTTTTAGCTATATGTAAGAATTTTGCAGCTTGCATTCATAAAGTATAGTAGTAATTATTTACTGAGCATTCTTGATAGTGATTGTTAAGCACATGTTTGCCCATGGAATGCACAGTAAAAACTCGGTTGGTCATTCAGCATGGAATCTTCATTTTGGAGAATCATCTGTTGGGCAACCCAAACTGATGTTCAAGTTCAAAGCGTTCACCCTAGACCACTCCGATAAGCAAGAGAAAATACAACTCCCATACTCTTATCATGCCTTCAGTGTTCGTCGTAATGACAAACCCACGAGATCATTACTCTGATATATGGTTGCAAGTTGGCATCTCTGGGATAGTTTGATGTACTGTTAAATTAAATGCCAGCTGTTTTTGTTTACCTGGCTGTTTTGTTACTGCATACTTTTGTTATGAAATGTCAGCTGTGGCAGTGTCTCCAGTAAAATTGTGTGTGCTGCAGTATACCGCCGACGGTGATGTGTTCATCGTGCCACGCAACACGAGCAGCAGCATCCATCCATGCATCGACTCTCACAGCGAGAAGTGCACAAAGAAAAGGAAACCGAAGAAAGGCGACTGAAGGGGATGAAGCAAGCAGCTGATCATATCCAGACGCCAGGCAAGCATTGTTGCTGCTAAAGTGTATTCTCCTGATGCGCACTTTAACCTGGCAGGACTAAACCTGAAACTACTCTGCTGGCACGCAGCACCAGTGCTCCAATGCTGGTGCACAATCTTCACTACAAAATGCTCTGCTTACTACACCAGACATGCCACATTTATTGGGTTGAATTCAATATTTTTTCATTTGACATTCTGTATAAATATGTTACATTTGGTATTGGCAATGAATGTTGCACTTGACATTGGAAAAATGTACCTACATAAAACCAAATCAGTGAGGTTCTGTTGAGATTCTGCGTAGCATCAACAATATTTTCACTTTGACCACTGTTAGTTTGTCATTCAGTTTTATACTTGTGTAATAATAGCAGAGTTGTGTAGTTTTTTCATTTTAAGCAAATGGTACAGCCATATCCCTCAAAATATGTCTTGTATACAGGAAATCCATACAGTGTGTCATGTCTGTTACAGTATTGATTGAACTCTATTTCTCTTTGGTGATAATTACTATAAAGGTTGCAGCAAGTTTTAGTATGTTGAATGAGACAATACAATCATGATACATTTTCCTGATTTGGCTCATTTGTGAGTGTGGAGTATTGGTGCAGTGACTGGCTCACCTAGTTTAGTCCTTACATGTTATATGACCATTATTTCACCTGCCCGATTTGAGCAGGTTTACACAAGGGAAGTTTTGGTTCTGGCATAATGTTGTTTCTAAGAAACATGATATGCTGATCATGCACAGTTTATACAGATGTGGAGCTAGCTAATGTTTGAGAAAATGAGTGAGCTTCGACGCCTGCTACATTAGATGTTAATCATTCCAAGTTGTAGCTGGTCATCAGCAACTGATGCAATATAGTATGGGTGTGACTGTCACAGCATGTCATTTTACTTGTACGAAAGTCTTTTGCCACTGCCTATATTTTGTGAGCTTTTGATTCACTAGAGTATCCGAGAGTTACTGTATATTCTAATGATAATCCCATCATTATTACTACGGATGATAGAAGGGTTATGTTAAGACAAGATTTATGTTTAATATATTTACATATTACGACTGTCAATGTTGGTGTTATACCGAGCCATTATTGGCTTTGTTGCTGGTTGCCTGATGACAGCAAAATAATGTCACTGGTTTGGTTTGTCACTCTAAATTTATTATGCATATCTGCCATATCTTGATTACTGTTTACAAAACAAACTAGATCATTCCTTCTTATAAAAAATATCCTTGCCACTTGTTAATAATGTGGTGATGTTTAATATGAACTGATGAAGCAGCTAGAAATTATTGTTATACAGATTTTGCGATTATAACCTGCTAACTGTTATACTTGTAGTTTGTGGTTGTCAACACAGATATCAAATATATCAAGATATGTTTACTAATATCCACATGTTGCATTATTGTTCTTACATTAGGTGTTACTCAAATCTGTCAACACCATAAGAAACTGCATTGCATATTCAGTAGACTTGTTGCACAGTGTGTTGATGTGTGTTCATTAGAGCTGCTAATTAGATTTTGATCTGAAGATATTTCGGAAAGAGCAATTGTAACACCACACGAATGTTGTCCGATGTTATGGATGAAGGAAGATTTATTTGATGCAAGCCATTTTGGCAAATGCTCCTGGTTTGTAGTTGGTGCACGATAGTGGCATCACAGTGTTTTCTATAACTGTACATTTTACTGTTGCAAATAAAACCATGAATGTTTTCGTTACTACATTATCCTGTTATGTTTGCCACCAGTCCCGCAGACTTGCTGTATGCATGGCGTGTTTGTGAGACATTAGTTTCCAGGTAGCCAACTGGGCTCATTCAACATTTGTGGATAGGGATGCTTGTCTTTGCATGAAATGTCAGTACTACTGACAATTTATTATTACTATTTAAAAAAGGTAAGTTCTTATATACAGCGAGATATCCAGTCCTTAAGATTGCTCAATGCAATTTTACAGTTTTGTTTGCAATTTGAACATATCGTAGATGCAACATTAAAATTGTGAACAATGTGTTGGGCTTATGAAACACAATTTGGTTGGCAGTATACCTTCAACATTTGTATGCTAATATTAAGAATATTATATTACAAACTAAAGAACAGACACACCCTTATATGCATAACTAGGCATCTTATAGTATTTTGATAAGTTTTATGATCACTGTAAACAAAACTTTCTTCCACCTCTAGTTTGTCAATGCAGTTTGGGTCAGAAATGCATACACAATATTATTACCTCTGGTGGGTTTGTTCACCACTTATAGCAATAAAATTGTATTTAATGTATCAATAAAACTCTCCTCAATTTTATTGGTACCCTACACAGTTTGAATTCTCTGTTGTATTTATTGAGTTATTTATTTTTCCTAGTATGTATGTCTGGTCTTCCTCTGGCCTATAGCAAGCTCCAACTTGCCATTTTGGGTGTTGGGATATAGTAACATAATATTTCTGCATCTGTATCTCCAAGTAAGAATGGTGTTGGATTTACATTGCTTCTTAGTCCTTTGGACCTTCGGCCCAAAGGACTAATGCCATCACTCTGTGTTCGCCATGCGCCGTTAGCTGCCATATCTCGGAAACCGTTCAGCAACTTTTTCTCAAATTTTGCATAGACATATCTTAGGGTACTGCCACTGTGCATGAGAAATCTGTATTTGATTGAATCATTGTAAGGTCTCCCTAGGGTCTCCAAGGACCCCAAAACTAATAAAAGTAACATTTTGCCTATTTTTTCAAAAACTGTTCAGCAATTTTTTCTCAAATTTTGCATATACATTTCATGTGGTAGTGTCACTGTACAAAAGAAATCTGTACTTGATGGAATCATTCTAAGGGCACCTTAGGGCCCCAAAAAGACAACATTTCCCTGCTATTTCTCTACTGCTGTCTCCTGCAGCCACTACTGATTTATAAATAAAATTAAAAACTTTCATTTTTCATATCCAAGAATCATGTTAAATTACCTGGTAGAGGCTTTCGTTGATGTGTCACGCCGACTTCATCAGTACCTATGACGCTGAATGACGTCATCGTACACGTGAGGCAGTTCGTAATTGCCCTCGTCTCTGTTGATGGGTGTTTTGGTTTTACTGATCCAGATGGCTTCTTTGATATGCCGAATCCTTCTGTTGGGTTCTTTGTCTACAATTTTCACTCCCTCCCAGTCTATGATATGGTTTTCAGTTGTCGTATGGTCTGTAAGGGCGGATTTATTGATGGTAGACATTAATCTTTTCTTCCCGCTCCTTGTGTATTTCTCATTTTTCGTGTTGTCTACTTCCTTTCTGTGTTCCTCCAGTCTTGTTTTGAGTAGTCTTCCTGTCTCCCCAATGTACTCGGCACCACAATTCTTGCACTGTATTTGGTACACCAGTTCGCCCTGTTCTAGCTGTACTTTGTCCTTGGGATGTACCAACAGGTGCCTGAGGGTGGTGTGGGGACGCATGGCCGTTGCTACTCCATACTTTTTCAGTACTCGATGTACTCTCTCTGAGACCCCCTCTATGTATGGGATGACTACTTGGCTCCGATAGTTTTTGTCTTTAGTCTTTTTGTTGGTCTTTTTCTTCTTACTGCTATCTGTCACCTTTTTCAAGGCCCACGACGGATAGCCACATACTCTTAGAGCTCTTCTCAGGTGTTCCACCTCTTCTTTCTTGTCCCCCTCCTCCGAAGTTATTGTCTCACACCTGTTCATAAGGGTTCTGACAACTCCCAACTTCTGATGTTTGGGGTGGTGGGATGCAAAATTCAGGTATTGGTCAGTGTGCGTCTTCTTCCTGTACACTGTGGACTTCACACTGCCATCTTCCTTTCTGGTGAACTTTGCATCCAAGAAAGGCATGCTGTTGTTCTCTTTGTCTTCCCGCGTGAAAATGATGCTACCTGTGGGGTCTACAGTGTTCATGTGTTGTTGTAATTTCTTTGCCTTTCCTGTGTGTACCAGGCAAATTACATCGTCCACATATCGATTCCAGTTTCTCGGTTGGCAATCGACTGGTGCTGTGGCTATGATTTTCTGCTCCAGGTCCTCCATGTACAGGTTCACAACAATGGGGGACAGTGGACTGCCCATGGCTACCCCAAACTTCTCCAAATCTGAAGTATGTCGTCTCCAAGACAAATTTCAACAACTCCATGATGTCGTCTACGTTTATATTTGTTCTCTTCTTTAGTGTCTTGTCATTCTCTAGTCTTTTTCTGATGACTTTGCAAGCTTCTCTGATTGGGGTCTTCGTGAACAGTGACACAACGTCATATGACACAAATGATTCTCCTTTTTCCATTCTCAGCTTTGTCATTTCTTTCACCAATTCTTGTGAATTTTCCGTATGGTGTTCTGTTTTTCCAACAAGTGGTTGTAGTATGTTGGCCAATTCTCTGGATACTCTGTATGCTATTGTCTGTGTGTAGTCAACAATTGGTCTGAGTGGCACCTTCTCCTTGTGGATTTTTTGTGATCCATACATCCGTGGTACTTTTTCTAGCGTAGGATATAAGTACCAGTACTGATCTTTGGTGATCTTCCCCTCCTTCTCCAAGGAATTTACCATTCTGATGAGTTCTGCCTTATATTTCTTGGTCGGATCCTTCTTTAACTTCTCATATGTCGCTTCGTCACTTAGCATTTCTTTCATTTTTTCCTGATATTCTTTCGTTTCCATGATGACTGTGGCCTTTCCCT
The DNA here is from genome assembly GCA_963995525.1 of Escarpia spicata. Taxonomy (NCBI): domain Eukaryota; kingdom Metazoa; phylum Annelida; class Polychaeta; order Sabellida; family Siboglinidae; genus Escarpia; species Escarpia spicata. Next base: position 38,782,041 of record OZ023209.1, on the reverse strand, counting down.
TGTCCGCTGGGAGTATGGTGATGGACTTCTCCTTCTGCAGCTCTTTCAAAGCTGTTCTTTCTTGTCTGGTTAGGTTCTGTTTTGGAACTCCCGCGATATCTGCACGAAGTTTGTCTTTTTGTTCTTGTGGTAGTTTCCATGTCGCTTGTTCTGCCGCTACGACGAACTCCTCGGTTGGTACTTTTTTGGGCGTTACCGCGTAATTTAGTCCCTTCGCTAATATCTTATTCTGGGCCCCGGACAGTTTGTATTTCGACAGATTTATCACCCACCTTTTTAGCTGTGTTCCGGTAAGGTCAACTTCGTTTGTTCTGTCTCTTCGCTTCCAAGCGCCGAATTTGTTGTTGATGGCGCCATTTTGTTTTCTCATGCGTACTCTCGCTGACATGCGCGGTGTGGCGCATGACGTTTTGTTGTTCTTCCCTTGACAACGAAGTAAACAGCTTCGTTTCTAGGGCGAGTTTCTTCTCTTTAAACGTGTCCAATTTGTTGTTTATGACACGTATTCTCTCTCTCACTAGTTCCTTCCTGGCTTTGTCCACTATTCTCCTCGCATTCGTCGTGTTTATCGGGCATTTCAGACTGAGACTGGGAGGTGTTACATTGATGTCTTTGCAACGTAGCGTAAATACAAGGTGATTTCTGTGGCGCGAAACCTTTCTGGTCAATTGTTCGAGTTTCCTCACGTCTTTGACACATTCTTGTCCATACTTTGTCCTAAGATTACTGAACATTCTTCAGGATAGTTCGTTTTCAAATTAGAAACTTTCATTTTTCATATCCAAGAATCATGTTAAATTACCTGGTAGAGGCTTTCGTTGACGTGTCACGCCGAGCTCTAAGAGTATGTGGCTATCCGTCGTGGGCCTTGAAAAAGGTGACAGATAGCAGTAAGAAGAAAAAGACCAACAAAAAGACTAAGGACAAAAACTATCGGAGCCAAGTAGTCATCCCATACATAGAGGGGGTCTCAGAGAGAGTACATCGAGTACTGAAAAAGTATGGAGTAGCAACGGCCATGCGTCCCCACACCACCCTCAGGCACCTGTTGGTACATCCCAAGGACAAAGTACAGCTAGAAGAACAGGGCGAACTGGTGTACCAAATACCGTGCAAGAATTGTGGTGCTGAGTACATTGGGGAGACAGGAAGACTACTCAAAACAAGACTGGAGGAACACAGAAAGGACGTAGACAACACGAAAAATGAGAAATACACAAGGAGCGGGAAAAAAAGATTGATGTCTACCATCAATAAATCCGCCCTTACAGACCATACGACAACTGAAAACCATATCATAGACTGGGAGGGAGTGAACATTGTAGACAAAGAACCCAACAGAAGGATTCGGCATATCAAAGAAGCCATCTGGATCAGAAAAACCAAAACACCCACCAACAGAGACGAGGACAATTACGAACTGCCTCACGTGTACGATGACGTCATTCAGCGTCATAGGTACTGATGAAGTCGGCGTGACACGTCAACGAAAGCCTCTACCAGGTAATTTAACATGATTCTTGGATATGAAAAATTAAAGTTTATAATTTGAAAACGAACTATCCTGAAGAATGTTCAGTAAACTACTGATTTATATTTATAACTGGATAGTGGACTTTGCCCTGATCACTGGGGTTGCTGAGTTGGAGGACCAGCTGTAAATATGTGTATTGAACAATGGCAGGCTCACTGCTGTAACTACAATGTGTAATGGGAATCCATTATCAATATCGCATGCCTTTTTGTTTTTGAGTTTTTTTGATTTGCATTAGTACCTCATCTTGTGTGAATGTGGAAATCTTTCTTGGATCAAAAGGTATCTCACTAGCTGCAGTTTCACTTTCAGGTTTTTCACCGAGTTTTTCAAAGTGGTTCATAAACTTATCCAGTGAAATATTTCCACATTGTTCACTGCTGTTACTTGCTTTATTAAGTATATCCCAGTATTCTGCAGGCTTGGTATGTTTTAGGTTGCGCAAGTTTTCATGTAACTGTTTATGGTAGCATTTTGATATTTGTTTTATAAAGCATTCATACCCTCTAGTCAATTCTCTTAATCTCTGCATTAGCTTTGTCATTTTCTTTAGTCTACCTTTTGCTCTCAAATAATCTGTCCTCTTAGCTTTGTACATAAAGACATAATCTGGCATAACTTGCTAAGTGTTTGTAGCAGCACATTTGTACTTCCAGTGTATCATTGCAACATAACATACATGCTGTGTGCCACATTTGAATGTCATGCATGTAATATTTCCATGCAATCCATTTGCATATATAATATAAAACTTCAACAGCCGTTTTCTTCATTTTCACTTTTTGACCCTTACCATGTTCAATGCTCCATAACTTTGCCAATTTTTGTAGCAGTCATAAATTTTTAAACTGTGTAAAGCAACCTACCCAAACTTTACAAGGATGTAAGAAAACAATGTTACAATTTTTCCGACTTATTACTCATTTGGTCAGCCGGGGTCACATTTCGACGTATTAGTCCAAAGGACTTCAGGGCCTCTTGGCCCAGTTTTTCAATAAATTCGTCACTGAACATGTCGGTCTTTTTGTTTAGCTGTGAAAGGTCGGTAGCCACACTATTGATTTTGTCATCTAAGTTCCCTGTTGTCACAGTTAATTGGTACACTGACACATTGTTTGCTTTTGCTTATAGTTTTCTTTGTAATTCCTAAAATAAAATGTGTGTTTATTTTTATATTTAAAGCTGAAGCTATCGGGATGGTGCAATGTAGCAAGACGCTTTTGTCATCATCATTGTGCAGCCGTAGTGTCCCGCGGTTGGGCGAAGGCCTCGGCAGTTTCCAGATCTGCCAGTCTGCGCTACTCGTCTGGTTCGTCTCTCGCCGGTCTTTCTCTAGATTGTTTCCCTTCCTAAGGTCTCCAGGTAGTTAAGCGCGGTGTCCACTCGTAATCTACTTCTGTTTTGTTGTATCACGACTATGACCTTTGTCTTCTCTCTAACCCAGATGTTTGTTTTATCTCATGTTATGTGATGTTTAACATACGTATGTGACCTTCGGCTGCACACCCCTACCCACATGTAAGGGTAGTACCCCCCGGGGGTAGACGTAGCTTTCAACATTCTCTACAGATCTCCGTGGTTTTGATAGATATATATTGGTGTGTCATTTTGTAACATCACCTTTGTGTTTGAAATGTTCATCTTCAGACCTTGTGTAGTGCAGAGAAAAATAAGAATCTTCTCCCCAGGGCGTCTCTGTGGTTTCCCCTGCGTCTTAATTGAAAAGCCTGCTATTATCATTAAAGAAAATTGGAGTGCTCCTAACTATGAAATATATTGTTCATGGATCCAAGATTCCATTAGACAACCAGAAATAAACTTACTTTGGAGCAAATGTTGAAACAATGTAAGTTAACCTAACTATTTAATCTTTTTTGTACCCAGTCCTGATTTAAATTTTAGTAATAGTGTCGTTTTAAGTTAAAATTGACCAGACCAATGAACCGGTGCCGATACCGACACCGATAGTTATGTCGACGGTTTGACCGAGTTTTGTTTTATCACTAACGTCAATGCTTTGATGTGACAAGCACAAGGACAGGACTTACATCTTATGTACAAATGAAATTTAAGTTACAATTGTTATCAACAAAAGCCAAATAAATCCCGGTTTGATCTGGGTGGGGTTTTGTTTACGTTGTCGTTGGTAACGCAATGATTTGTAATGTCGCAGAGTTTTAAATCAGTATTTAATTTATTACACACACACGCATACACCACCATTATCCATCATGCCCTGTAGCCTAATACGCAGGTGATGCCGTTAACAACAAATCAAAAGTGAAAAATTGTTTTTGTTGATACTTAAGTTAGATCATATATATACATATAAAATGAAATATGCACAAGTAATATGCCATATGATGAATAATAAATATGGACAGACAATATGTAAAAACGGTTGCGCTAGCGTGAATGACAATTTTTCAGAATAAATTTCCTCTAAAAACTATTTAATCGATACAATGCAAAACTTTCAGTGTGCATTAAACGGAGAATGAAACATATTTATATTAATGTTAGATATTATATGCAAGCCTTAGTATACTCTGCATACATATCCATGATTAATTTATGTGTAACTCATTAATATATATACATTAGTAATATATATTTAACATTCATAATACACTGGGTTTAGTTTAGTTTACATGTGATCGAAAAGAAATGCTTTCCACTTCAAAGCTGTGTGCGGTACATTGATTTAACTTGCAAAACAATAAATGCGAATACGATACCACGCAAAACGCAGTTTGTCTTCACATTAACATGACAATGTTGCGTAGAATTTTTGGTGGAAATCTTCTTAAATGTGTATGCTTGATTGATACATAACTTAGCCAATGTCCATGGTGTGTTGTGTAGAATAAACCAATATTAAATATGCGTGGTAACGCTCGATATATGTTTGGTATCATCGGTCTCCCATAATATTCCTCCTGTAGCCATGTGTTAACATAGCTTAAGCATTAAGTGTGATATACAATGAGGATAACACAATATCATGCTTTGGAAACGTTAATTGTTAGTTCACTGTGTGCTGACATTTAATACAATAGTGAATTAAGCTATTATGGTTTTGTCGGGCACATACTAAACATTAAGATGTTTTTCGTTAAAAAAATAATGTACTGACCTTCTCATTAATGTTTGTCACCAAAAATAGATTCATAGCAGCATGACACTGTGTTGTTTATGCATTCTCTTTCATGCAGTGTCGGTGTGGTTTGCGGGATATCACTTTTTTCTCAAACAAGCAATTCTTGGTTTGTATTGTTAAATAACGCCAATTTCCACCAACGATGAGAACTGATGTGCAATAGAATGGAAACATACCAAGAACGTGAAGGTCATCGAGGTGAGTGAGCACTGCGATGGATTTGTTCTAACAGGAATTCACACACGACGGTGTAAACTTTGATGAACACTCAAGGCCAATGGCTGGAAGGAGACCAACATGACGGTTGTCCTTGCATCCCAGTCAAAGCCAGCTGTGGCATAATCAATTCATAGCACACCACCCCACTTCACCGGTCGATATGGTCTCAAGTTGAGACCAAATGCACATACGAAACAGATCTTGCTTGTCTGGATGTTGCTGCGCCAACGACGTTCCAGGACACATGTCCGGGCAGCAACACACATCATAATGCTGTCATTAACAGGTCAATAATAAGTTAATTATACGATTACATCATGCAGTTGTGCCAACTCTTTTGCAAGAAATGGATCAGCGCGAAAGGCGATACCAGGCGAAACGCATACGTTTTTGTAACTCTTACGTGCCAAGACTTATTTCAAAAAGCTTATTGTTATGGTATAATTGATAGTACACCCACCACTTACCACCGTCTTCTGGGAGAACACATAACCTGCCAGGTAACGCAGTAACTACATGTCGGCAAACAATAGAACCGAATCAGACGGTGTGGCTAAGGATAAAGGGGGTCATTAATAAAAGTCACCAGTAGTAATAGGTGTTCGTTTCAGCCCTTTCAGCCAAATTGAGTAAATTTAGTCATTTTCTCCTATCTTTTAACATGACTCACTTTGGGCTGATTTTGCCAGACCTGGTTTTTGGACGGTGACCTTTGAGGTCACTTGACCACGAACTGACTTTGTGCTGCCGCCATACAGATCGTCCCGTGTCTTTACACAATTATCTATAGTTATTCTTATACGTGGAGAGTTTAGTTCTATGTTACACATGAACTCTTGGACGGTATGACGGTTCACCGATATTACATTATTTTGTGCGATTTTAGTGTTTTTAAGCTGCAGTGCTTCTATCTATTAAACCGTGACGTTGTGTATTACACACGCCTGCCAAACGTCGATGCAGGTCACCAAACACGTTTACGTTGTTCTTTACAAAGGGTCTGTCGATACACCAGCATTTCTACCATGTTGTGCAATGTGACACTTTGCTGCATGACTAAACTTGGGTAGGAACGTTGTATTACATTCCCATTATTAATTCAGTGTTGATACTTAACAGACTGTCTGTAAACATGTTGACTTTCACCGGTAAAGAACCGCATATCATCGGAGTCATTCCAATGAGGGCCAAACAAACGATACCACTGAAGACTCTACAAACGCTTCGGTCATTAAAGATTTGTTCCGTGACAAAAACCACCGAGGAACAACAGCGGGGATCGATTAACCACTATTGTTTGATTCCGACAATAACTACACTCGACAGGAACTTTGATAAAGCTATACTCTCTGGCGCCAACGGTGTCAAGTATGGCAACATTACACGTGTACCACTGATATCGTCATCATCGCAGGATCATCGTGAACCTGGCGTCGACATATGTTATATAAACGCTCAATCCGGTCGAAATAAGACATTGGCTACCTCAGACCATATTCTCGAAACCAATTTAGATGTTATGGCGCTATGTGAAACCTGGTTAAAGCCATCGACCGACGCTTGCGTCAGAAAAGAACTCAAACCAACTGGATATACAATTATACACACGCCACGTCCTGTTGGTTAAGGTCTTGGTGTTGCTATCATCCACAAATCCGGACTAAATGTACAAAAACGTACCACTGAAGTGTTTCGGACGTTCGAACATATTGAATGTACACTAAAAATCTGTAATTAAGTCATGTCTGCGCATTGTCGCCCGCCTCCACCTTCAAAAAACGACCTAACAACATCGGCCTTTTTCGAGGAATGGGGTCACTTCATCGTCCAACACTTATTGCAACCTGGTCCATTCATTGTCATTCGAGATCTCAACTTCCATCTGGATAAGACGGGTCCAGACGCAAGGCGACTCACAAGTTCTCTCCAGTCGACAGGTATGACGATGCACGTGCATGGATCCACCCATAGGAAGGGGCATACGCTGGACGTGCTACTGACTCGCTGCACGGACGAACATCTCATTCGCACGCAATGTCGTTATCACAGACATGGGACTCTCTGAACACTCTGCTGTTAACGTCAGTGTTGCTCGAAATCGTGCAGCTCTAACGAAAATAAAATATCGGAAGTTACGCGCAATAACTGTGGATATATTTCGATAAGACATTGCCGTGTTTCGACCTGAAGATCAATTGGTCAGCCACTACGACGCTACTCTTGTGAATCTTGTTGATACACACGCTCCTTTGTTAGAAAAGTGCGTCCGACTGAGACCAGATACAGCCTGGTATATCGATGATCAGCGCGACGCCAAACAAGAGAAGGCGGCGCAAACAGTTGTTTGCTGCTGCGAACATTCTTCTTCACAGAAATAATTATACAGAGCTTCCGACACATGATTCGCAATCTGAATTGGCGGAGAGATTCGCAACCGTTCTTCGCCGAGAAGACAAGCCATATCCGTAGCGAGTTGCCGAGTACCACTGCGTCACAACCACAACGAGCGCTAGACAACCACTGCACATGTGAAATGTCATTGTTCTCCCTGCCAATGTATAAAGAAAACCGCCATGGACGTACCACCAAAATCGTGCGACTTTGACTCGGTACCGACTTGGCTAGTGAGGGAATCACTTGATGATCTTCTTCCGATCGTGTCAAGCACAATTGTGCAATCACTGAAGTCGTCTGTCGTTCCTGATCAATATAAGACCAGTTACATATCGCTATTAATAAAGAAGACTGGACTAAATCGAAATCTGGTGCGAAACTATTGACCTGTCTCAAATCTGGCATTTGTCTCGAAAGAGCTTGAGCGCGTTGTAGCAAAGCAGCTTGGCGACGACATACAAAATAATCATTTGCACAACCAATTTCAATCTGCATATTGACAACATCACTCCACTGAAACTGCTCAATTTAAAATGCATAGTGACATTATGTCTGCAGTCGACCGAGGCCGCGTTGTTGTGCTAGTCATGCTTGACTTGACCGCAGCCTTCGACACCATTAACCATGCCATTCTGCTGAGTAGATTGACTCGTAAATTTGGTGTGACAGGCGCTGCGCTCGAGTGATTTACATCGTACTTTTCCGGACGGCAGCAGCGTATTGGCAATGGGAAATCTTCACCAACACCTGTGCCGTTTGGCGTGCATCAAGGCTCTGTGCTTGGGCCGTTGCTTTTTATGGCATATATCTCACCGCTCGGCGACACCATCAAGAAATTCAGGGTGGACTGTCATTGTTATGCAGACGACACGCAACTTTACGTCTCGTCTTGTTCCGGCGAAGACGACCAGGTGAATTCAATAGACAATCTGTGTAATTCCCTTGAGGACATAAGAGAATGGTTGCAGGCCAATTCACTGAAGCTAAACTACCAGAAGACGGATGTTGTGGTGTTCGGCACCAAGCACAAGTTGCCACTGATGAAGGACATCCTCATATCCATTGGTGATGCAACTCTGAGCGCATCATCTAATGTTCGTAACCTTGGCGTCATATTCGACTCATCCCTCGCCATGGCGAACCATGTCAGTGCCATCTGCCGAACTGCCTACATGCAACTACACAACATTAGCCTAATCAGACGTTACCTTACCATTATTAGTCGACGCCTTCGTCATGTACAGATTGAATTATGCCGGACTACCACTTGAACATTTGAATACACACCAACGCATTCAAAAAATAGCAGCAAGAATCATTACTTTCTCACCTCACCGAGATCACATAACCCCAATCCTGAAAGAACTGCATGGCTACCTGTCAAATGTGGAATTCAATTCAAGATTCTTATGCATGTGTATCGATGTCTGAACGGCACCGCACCACCTGGAAAACGTGCTGAAGAGGCAGTGACGCAGGACGCACACGTTTGTTCCAACAATATCTGCTACAAGTGCCGCAAACGAAGCTTGTTAGTTTTGGTGGTCGTGCATTCGAAGTGATCGGACCTCGATTATGGAATCCGCTGCCGTTTCACATAAAATGTAATGGAAACCTATCACTGTTCAAACGGACTCCGAAGACACACATGTTCAAAGCAGAATACTGTTGACATTTTACTTTCTTTGACATTTTACTGCTAAACTCATAGTTTATTTATCTTCCCATGATTGCACGTATGTAAATATCATATTTATAATTTATTATATATATACCTAAAGTATATTATGTATTTTAATAATGTTTAAATAACAGCTTTATTTTTCAATTTTTTTATTTATCTATTTTACTGAATTAAGTTAAATTGTTCTGTTTTATAATTATTATATAAAATTTGTATTTTATATATGTTATGCTCATACCTATGCTAAATTTAATGTTTTATGCTATGAGATTCTTATGCAGTGCTTTGAGCATTTTATTCGACATTGCGCTTAATAAAATAAATATTATTATTATTATTTTGAATGTGCTGACTTTGGAAACCATGTGCATAAATTTTATAATCGTACCCACCATTCATATCATAGTTTGACCTACTGACCTACCAAGAAGCCCCAGCTAGTGACTTTACGTGTCAGTTTGGGGGTGACAAGATCGCATAAGTAACATGTTTGTCCACTGAATGTAATAAAAATATGAAAACATAACATGGTGTTGGCATTCTACTTCTTTATTCGTCTATTTCAACAAAATAATAATAATAATAATATTTTATTTTGTTAAGCGCCACATCCAATATTGTTCACAGCGCTTTACAACAATATATAAGTGTATGTTAAAAATAATGCGTTTGAATAAAAAACAATAGTTATTATATCATATATAAAATGAACTAATGATAATTGCAATTAAACAAATAAATATAGTAGAAGTATAAAAGGAATGTGATGTAAAATATCATAAAATAAAATTGTTAAGATCATTTTTTTTCTTTATATAAATAAACTAAAATTAATGTAAACATAAATAAATTAGGCTAAAATGTAAAAAAATTAAAATAAATAGATAAATAAATAATAAATAAACGTTAAACATCAATCAGCTATGGTAAAACAGTGTTGGTAAGGGTCCGAGTTACACATACGCTGCAGTGAACAGATGAGTCTTCAACACAGATTAAAATGATTCCAGTGATGTTTTGTTAGTAACGCTTGACGGCAGAGCGTTCCACACTGCTGCCGCTGCGTGAGCAAATGAACAGTCACCGGCTCTGCTGCGTGTTCTCGGAACAACTAGTGCGTTTGAGTCAGCAGACCGCATGTAGACACGCACGAGTGTCTGCATGTAGACAGGCGAGAGGGCTTCGTGCAGCGACTTGTACGTAAGAACAGCGATCTTGAATGCAATGCGCTGTTGAATAGGTAGCCAGTGCAATTCGCGAAGAATAGGGGTCGCACTTTCACAACGAGCCTGTCGAGTAATAAGGCGAGCGGCAGCATTCTGGAGTCGCTGCAATCGACCGATGTTATTGGTTGAGGTACCGAACAGTAAAGAGTTGCAGTAGTCCAAACGGGATGTAATCATGGCATTGACTACCCGTTCCGCTGTCGGTTGAGTAAGGTAACGGTGAATCAACCCGATGTTGCGCAGGTTCAGCGAGCAAGTGCTGATAGTACGTGACACTTGCATAGTCATATCCAGGTGTCTATCAAGGTGGACGCCGAGATTTCTAACGTGATCAAAAAGACAAACATGGGCGCTAGTCGCGGAAAGTCCTTCTTCAAAAGCAAGGCGGGGAGCACTAATCGTCCTACACGAGAAGAGGGACCGTGCTGAACTCGTGGTCGAGCACACAGCGCTTGGCATAGAAGTACGTGAGGGCGGCTTGCTCTTGGACGTACATCAGCGCGCTCCTCGACTCTTTCACTTGAACTCCCCGGTTCCGCCCGCTACTGTTCCGCCGGTCCGTCAGCACGGAGAGTAAGGTGTCTTTGTTGTCGTCGATCTGGCGCATGTTCAACCCCTTCGTGGTTTTCTTGTCGGTCGAACCAAAGCAGTAGTATGTTTTGCTGCAGAGAGCGATCATCCAACGACCGGACCACTCCTGCACGAAGAACACGGGCGTTCTCTTATCGCACGCCCGACGAGCCGCGCACCACTTCTTGTCGGCGGTGTCCCACGATCTGCTGGAGAGCCGGCATTGTACGTATGTTTCATCGTGAGCGTCGCAGCACTCTGACGGAAAGCCGCCAGCCTTTGTGGCGGAAGTAGTGCTCGCGTTTAGGTACACGAGGTCGTCCATGCACCGTCCGGCAAGAGCGAGATATGCGCTATCCATGTCCATACCACGGTACTAGAAGAGCGGTTGGGGTACATACGCTCCGACGAAGTCGTAATAGGAAAAAATACAGGGAGGTTGCGCTTACACGTGCACGTGCAGAGCTGTCCACTATCTCTACGTGATTTTTACCGTACCACGCACGTCCCAGGCGCTGAGATGTGTGCAGGGTAACTATCCCGGGCCTGGGAAAGGTTAGGTGAGTTAACTGCGTAGAAAAAGAATGACATTTCGTCGTATTTGCCAGATATTTAATGGCGCAATCTGAAACGGGTCAATTATCGTCCACTCCATGAATGCTTCCCTAGGACTACATCGCTCTTGACCAGACAAAACAACCGACCAAGGTTACGTAACAACTACCGAGGCCCAACAACAATCGCTACACCTGTGATTACACAACATCCACCACAGTGCCGAACATGCCACCAAAGATACGTCGAAACAGTTCGGACGATCCGGAGGCCCTCGCATTACGTCTAATCGAGTTACTGAGTGACGATGCCGTATTGGCGAAACTCAAAAGTGCGTTGTATCCGCGTGACATTGCGGAAAAACTCGATACTCTAAACGGTCGCATCGAACATTTGACAAAAGAAATACGAGCGAAGGACTCGCGAATTGCCGAGCTGGAAACGAAGGTCGACACGCTTGAGCAAACAGCTGACAAACTTGAACAATATACTCGTCGCTCAAACTTAACTTTCCACGGCATCGCGGAAAGAAGCGAGGGTGAGGACACAGACACCATAGTCCTCGAGATCATCAATGACAAGATGAAAACTACGCCGCCACTAACTAGAGAGGACTTAGAGCGAAGCCATCGCCTTGGCGCTAAACGAGCCACCGGGTCCCGTCCAATCATTGTGCGCTTTAAAACAGAGCGAAAGCGTGATAACGTTTCCCGCAGTCGCTTTAACCTGAAAGACTACAACAGAAGAAATAGCAATGCACGGGTCTTCGTTAACGAAGATTTAACAAGTCGTAGGTCAATGTTGGCTTATGAATGCAGAAAACTGAAAAACCAAAAAAAGATCAACGACTACTGGACTGCCAACGCAGTCTATTAAATGTTGATGAAGAAATAGTCAAGAAAACCATTGAAAGCCTTCCCAATAAAAACAGTAGTGGCTATGACGGTATTTCCTGTAAACTTTTGAAAATAATTGAACCCTCCATCATCAAACCATTAACCCTGGTAATAAATCAAGTAATAAATACTGGTATATTTCCCGATACACTTAAACTCGCTAAAGTAATTCCTATTTTTAAGAAAGATGACCCATCTGATTTTAAAAATTATAGACCCATATCTCTTCTTCCAACAATTTCAAAAGTGATAGAGAAAATAATATCTAGTCAACTAACAGCATACTTTAATGATTCTGATCTATTTGTTAAAAATCAATATGGTTTTAGAAAAAAACTCTACCAAGTATGCATCACTTGAACTAATCTATTCTTGGTCCCCTATTATTCATAATATACATTAATGATTTCCCTAAAGCTAGCGAAATGTTTAACTTTATTATGTATGCCGACGATACCACCTTATTTAGCACCATCAGTTATTTTCAAGGTAACTCCCCAAATAGAAATATAGAATCGGCAATAAACGATGAACTCCTTAAAATAATCGAATGGTTAAACATTAATAAATTATCATTAAACAGAAACAAATCCAAATATATGATTTTTTACATGCAAAATAAAGCTGTCGATAACTTTATGCTCAATATAAATGGTACAAACATTGAAAGAGTAGATGAATTAAATTTTTTAGGACTTACTTTAGATACACATTGAAAAAGTATCAAACAAGTGTTCCAAAACAGTCGGCATCTTAAACAGGCTAAAATATGTCTTTCCCCTAGAAATTAAAATTATCTTATATAATACGTTATTTTTATCACATATCAACTATTGTATTATGGTGTGGGGATACCAAGGTAGTCGAATGTTGAAAATACAAAAGAAAGCTATGAGAATTTTATCTATAAGTAAATATAATTCACACTCTGAGCCACTTTTCAAAAAATTGAATATCTTAAAAATTGATGACATGTTGAAATTACATGAACTTAAGTTTTATTATAAATATGTACATCATGACCTCCCTGCTTATCTATCAAATTGGAAAATAATTACAAATGTTTACGTACACAATTACAACACAAGGAAAAAAACAGTTACACCCATTCAGAACAAAACATGAATTTGCCAAAAGATGTCTGAGATACAGTTTGCCACATGTCATTAACAATACCTCAAAGTTAGTCACAGAGAAGATTGGAACACATAGCTTCAGAAGTTTAGGTAAATATGCAAAAAAACTATTTATTAGAAAAATACGTAGATACGTGTACAATATTAAACTGCTATACATGCTATCAAAGTCATTAAAACTGTATTAATGCATGTGATATATATGGATATGTATTGTATATATATATATATATATATATATATATATATATATATATATAAATCAGCATATGGATATTGTATTTGTGCATATACACATACATATCAAGTATATTGAAGTGTACTATTGACAACTAGTATTTGTTTATTTTAACATACCTTTAATACACCAATACATGCATATATGTAATCAAGTAATCTCGGTTTCTTTTCTTTTCCTGCACGTTTACATTTACATTTGCACTTCCTTCGGTAAAATTGAATTGAAACAAATTATTGTTGTGGCTCCTATGAGAGCGACTGTTATTGTCTTAATAGGAGTCACAGACCCCATCTAATTTGACATTACACTGCATTTGTATATATATGCCTGTTCATGTTACGTTAATTTCATATTATACACATATCGTAATTGGGGTCTAAATAAAACTTTCTTGTTCTTGTTCTTGTTCTTCTAGAACTCCAACATCCTTAGCTTGGCGTATTGGCATACGAAGATGCCCTGGGTAGATCGTAGGCCATGGTTCTCTTGTATAGCTGCACCTTGTAGGCGCGGTCGTCAACGACGACGTCGAATTGCAGGAAGCGACAGTTGTTGATCAAGATCGACGCGCCGAAGTTCGTGAAGTACTTGACGTCCCGATGCCGGTCGAGCCTCGTGATCATCTTCCCGTAGCCTATGTTTCCAAAAAGCTTAATAATGTCGGCGATGATGGCCTTGTATGGGCCGAAAACACCTAATCGCCGAATCGACAAAAACCCGGCTTCAGATCGTACTCGACGATCTCGTACACGCGTTCGACGACGAGACCGCAGCAGCGACGTGGCAGCAGCGACGTGGCGATGAGGATTCTACTGCCGAAGACACTCCCCATCAGCGTTGAGGACGGTTCATCAGGTCGTGGTTTTCGGCGTATCGACGCATGATGAACGGACTGAAATCGTCGCGTGCGGCCTCTGACCACCTGGGCAGGTTCTTGTTTGCCTCGTTGAACAGCGTGAAGTGGGTCTTCGTCGGCAACTCGTTGAATAGTTAGAGCAGCGCCAATCTGGGTACACTAATACCGTCCTTGAACATATTTTGCGTCGGTGTTGGTGGAAGGCGAACTTCTAGTAAACGGCCTCCAGGAACGGGACCACGTCTCGGATCTTATACCAGACAAGGAAGTCCCGTAGCGTCGTCGCCCCTTCCTCGCGCCACACAGCCCGGCATCGGTTGTAGGCGTCGTCGAAGATACACTCCCGTTTCAGGTGGCTGTAGAATGTCTCTTTCAGAGGAAGTTCGCGGTCGTCGAGCTACTCGTAGGGAAAACAGCCCCCTGTCAGCGCGCATCCGTAAGCTTTTAGATATTTGTTATAACTGACACAGGGTGCGAGATAATTCGTGATGTCCAGGAACTTGATTGTAGACGTCGACAGGCACGTGAAATTATTGCTTCTCTAGATGAGGAATGTCAACGACACGTCCCGCTCGACCTCCTTGGTGGCGGTTGTAGCAACATTAGCAGCAGGACCAACGGAACCGACGCCTGGGGTGGATTCGACTGTTGGGAGCGGGTTCGGTGGCCCCCCGTTCCACAAGCGGAGTGATGCGAGGAAACTTTAGGTGATGTTCATATTGTACTTCCCCGAGTTGAACCCGAGGACGGGGATCTGAATACCTATTTGCCTTCCGCACTTATTTCTTACAAGGCCTTCTACATACACTTCGTTGGCTCGTTCGAATCCCCGGTGGTGACGAAGCACTGCGCCGACTAGTACCCGGAGACGTTCGACGCCAGGCTCGCACTCAAAAGCTCGAGTCTGCCTGGCCACTGGCGCTTGTCGCTATCTGGCAGCAGTCCCTTGGTGTCAATGTAGCATTACAAATCGAACGTCGCCCTGTACGGGTTGTAGCGTAATGCCTCAGTCACGTCGATACCTTCGTCCTCGAGTTGTTCGAAGACGGACGGTTTCGGGGGGTAGATACCGCCGGGGTAGCTGTATCGTCGCACGTGCGTTCATGTCTTCGGGAAGCGACGTCGTCGTTCATAGCGAGTCGCCGAACTTGCTGCAGCGATATGAGCGTCATAATATCTTCACGTCTTGTATATACGAGTAGTGAGTATCGTACAGATTTAAGTTCAGGGTGATCAGGTAGCGGTTCATCGATCGCCGGACCAATTCCTTAGTCGTTTTTCCGTCGTCCGGTTCAACCAGTCGGTACACTGCGATATATGCAATGGGCCGAATTGGCGTCGTAAGTTACGATATTGTATGTATTGGTATCTGGGGCGAACAGGAGTTCCGGTCCCCGGTTGGTTGGCTAATAAAAATCGTTATGCTTCGTAATATGACACAAGACAGTCACATACACAACAATTTGGTGACCAGTATGGGATCGAAAACATCCGTGAACTGTCGACATGCAGCGGGCGGAACAAATTCGATGAGCCCATTCCAATTCTAAGCATGTTAGTAGGTAAGAAGGCAGCCGCCGCTGACTCGCCGCTGGCACTGTCGAAAGTGGCAGCTGCCATGTGCTTCGCAAATTTCACCTGGCTGCTGGCGTGTTCTTCAGGGCATGATGACAATTGATAAGATATATTGACACTGTAGTTCAGTTCAGCAGGAAAATAAAATAACGTTGTTTCTTCTCATGTGGTGGATAGTAGGCCTATTCACTACAGTTTCAAGTTATAATACAGGTTCTGCGAACTTTGTCTTTGATTGAACCGTAGTTGTTGAAGTGCTATAATCAACAATATGGCTACCGCTATTATCGGCTCTATAAAGGAATTTGGACCAGGCCATGATAATTGGCAGACGTACAAGCAACGACTTGATGTGTGGCTGAGAGTAAATAAAATAGCGTAAGATCAGACAGTGGATGTGCTAATTGCAGTAGTCGGGTCGCAGAACATGATTTGTCGTGGTAACGTGCTTGCGAAATTAGCATTCAAATTGACATGGCACGTTCGGGCAGTAAACTTATACATGCGAATTCACCAGTCAGTGCTGTCAAACAACAACAATTATATTTGTTAAACCAAGAGTTGCTTCTCATCTTGACACTGATCAAAAGTGTTACCATGGGAAGCATCAAGCAGACGCATGTCGTTTCAAAAGTGTTTTTGCAGATGGGTACTGTGAAATTACGCCATTCAAAGCTCACATCACATAGAAAGATGATGTTGCTCCAATATTTCATCAAGCGAGACCTGTACCATACTCTTTGCGCGAGAAGGTCGACAAAGAGCTCGGCAAGCAAGTTACTGCGGGTAACTTGAAGAAGGTCGAACGTGCGGAGTGGGCGTCGCCGGTGATGATTGTTCCTAAACCAGATGGTAACTTACGCATCTGCAGTGATTACAAGGTATCGATCAACAAGGTTGTGAAGGAGACAACCTATCCTCCACCAACCGCTGATGATATTTTCACTACACGTGTTTGTGGTGAGGCATTTACCAAAATTGACCTCTCAAATGCATTCAATCAGCTGAAAGTAGACGAGAATTCGAGACACTATCTGACAATAAACACGACGAAGGGTCTATTCCAACCAACAAATCTGCCATATGAAATCAAGACAGCGCCACTCGTGTTTCAGATTGTGATGGACCAGGTATTACAGGTTATCCCAGGTGTCTGCTGTTACATTGATGACATACTCATAAAAGCTGGTTCTGAGGCAGAATATCTTCAGAGACTGGAGACTGTACTTCAACGGATTGAAAAGCACGGAATCCGAACAAAACATGCTAACTGCAGCTTCTTAACGAAAGAAGTCGAGTATTTAGGTCACAAGATTGATGCAATCGGGATCCATCCAATCGCAGACCGAATTGAAACAATCAGGAATGTTAAAGTGCCAGAAAACATGACTGAGTTAAGACAGTATCTCAGTATCGTCAACTACTATGGCAAGTTTCTAAAACAATTGTCTACTACATTAGCTCCATTGCACAGCCTACTGCGAGCTGACGCTGAGTGGCTCTGGACACTTGATTGTGACGCGGCAGTGAAGACGATCAAGGAGCAGTTAACAGGTAACAATGTGCTGGTGCATTAAGATCCGCGCAAAACATTGGTGTTGGCATGTGATGCCTCTGCACACGGGGTTGGTGCAGTATTGTCGCACATTATGGCAGACGGCACAGAGAGACCAATCGCTTTCAGCTCACGAACATTGACGACAAGCTAACGTAATTATGCTCAAATTGAAAAGGAGGCTCTGAGTATAACTTGTGGGGTGAAGAAATTTCACAAGTACATCTATGGTCGAAAGTTTAGCCTCTTCACTGACCATAAACCTCTCATGACCATTCTCGTGCCAAAGAAAGGGATTCCGATGCTTGCCTCTTTGAGACTTCAGAGATGGGCACTCATCTTAATGACGTACGACTATGACATCACGTACCGACGCTCAGAGGAACACGGCAATGCCGATTTTCTAAGTAGAGCACCAACTGGCGATAATAGAGAAAACCTTGAACTTAACGTCAACTAAGGAAATCGGTGCATCCACGAGAAATGACCCCGTCTTGTCAAAGGTGAAGGACGTCATGCACGGGTGGCCAGGCAAAGTTGATGCGAACTTGGAGCCATATCATAGACGACATGATGAACTGTCAGTTGAACGTCATCCGTCAGCGGTACTGCAACGACTACATGAAGACCACTTTGGCGTTGTTCGTACGAAGGCCATTGCTCGCAGCTATTTCTGGTTCCCTGGCATCGACAAGGCAATTAAAGACATGATAAGCGCGTGCTCTATTTGCCAAAAGGTACATGACCCTTTCAAATCACCACTGGTGCCATGGAAATATCAAAATCACAAATGGTCGCGAGTGCATGCAGATTTTGCAATGTTCAAGAATATGAACAATCTCGTTGTTGTTGACAGCTTTTCAAAGTGGTTCGAAGTAGTTCCCATCAAATCAACGACCGCGTCTCGTACTATTGAAGAACTGAGAAAACTGTTCGCTCAGAACTGGTTACCGATAATGGACCCCAGTTCACTGCATCTGAATTTGAATCATTCATGAGAACAAATGGTGTGAAACATACAAAATGTCCACCATACCACCCAGTCAGCAATGGGCAGGTGGAAAGAGTTGTACAGATCTTAAAGTCAATGTTAAACAAACTCGCACTGTATAACAAGTCTGGTGTTTTGGAAAGTCAGAGACTGCAGAGCTTTCTGCTAACGTATCGCACAACTCCGCAAGCTGTCACAGGTCTTACTCCAGCGGAACTATTCCTGAAGAAAAAAACAGCTTCGTACTCGGCTCACTTTGGTGAAGTCAAACTTGACGATGGACGTGCAGAACAAACAAGAAATCCAAGCACAATATCACGACCGACACTCAACAATGCGAGAGTTCACTCCGATGCAGTTGGTGAGGGTGAAGAACTGTTATGGCATTATAAAGTTCGTACTCGGGTCGATCGTTAAGCGGCTTGGGCCAATGCGCTACCTTGTTCATGTTGGTCACAGACTACGTTACTGCCATGGCGATCCTTTATGGCGTACTGGCGAGACGACATCAGTGGACTCCGAGGCACTACGACGTCAAGAGGTGACCAAACCGCCGCCGTTGCGTAATAACGATGTGGTACAATTACTCCAGGTACTCCGATACGAGCTGCTCCGATACGCGCAGCTACGCCGACGACTCCGCGCAACAGCGCACAACTTGATCAATCGTATCGTATCTATCCCTCACCGCCTCACGACGTTGCGATCCAGCAGAAACCTGCAACGCCGCCATCGCCGCGTAGATCGACTCGTGTGCGTCGTGCATCACTTCGACCACGTTCGTTCGGAAGACGCTCTGCAGCCAGGAGAGTTCGTCTAGCGTGAGGCCGCCTAAGCTAGCTACACCTATATATGTTACAGTTTGTTGACTGAATTGCAATGATATCTCCTCCTCCTCACCGTCTCTCTCGCGCGTTGTCTCAGCCGTTGTCCCGTCAATAGTCTAATCCCTTTTATCATCCCTTATCTCCTACGTTGTCTCGTACGTTATCTCGTCTGTTGTCGTCTGTTATATCGTCGTTGTCTAGTATGTTGTCTCTTCCGTTGTCATGTTGGTTGTCTCCTATGTCATCGCCTGTTGACTCTCCGTTTTCTCGTCCAATGTCTCGTCTGCTGTCTCGTACGTTGTCTCGTAGGTTTTCTCGTTTGTTGTCATCTGTTAATTCGTCCATTGTCTCGTCCGTTGTCTCGTCCAATGTCTCGCCCATTGCCTCGGTGTTCGTCCCGTCCATTGTGTCGGCCATTTTGTCGTCTGTTGTTCCGTTTCTTTCGATGGTACACGCTCCGTTTAGAATTTCCGGTTGCGAAGAATAGAGCTCTCAAATATTTAGTGCCTTGAACTTTGCGAGCAGAAAATGGTGCATTAAGCTGTTGTTCTAGAAAAGAATTGTAGTACTATATGAAGGTCGTAGACCTGTATGGTAAATGGAAGTAGGATACAGTTTACAGAAATCACCAAAGAGAGTAGTATGCACGGTACCTATACTACGAGAAAAATGACATAACATTACTGTCACACCCTAATTCTTGTTATGGTAAAGAGCTATTCTGTGATATGAAGGTCGTAGACCTGTACGGTAAGCGGAAGTAGGGCTAAGGTAGTGATCTTACCAGAAATTATTTAATGTCGCCTTTCCTACCACACTTACTATTGTTATACTAAAGCGTTATACTACGATGAGAAGGTTGTAGATCTTTATGGTAAATTTAAATAGTTTACGGAAATGACCAAAGGGACTAGGGTGCACGGTACTTACACTACGAGAAAAATGACGCAAAATAACGTTTGCACATTTTATTCGTGTACAACATAAACGTATTTACAGACGTCTAGCAAAACCCTCAACCAGTTTTTCATAGCAACAGTTGAATTAATGGCCTCCACAGCCTCGTTAAACTGCGCGTTAATCAGAATGTCATTGGGCAAGAGGCAGTCGTGGTGAAATTGACTAGGATAATCTATGAAATGCCCACACTATCTCCGTATCTATGCCATTGATCGTATAGACGTTTCTATAATTGCGGTACATTGTGGGTAGACGGTGCGGGTGATTGGCTGACAGACGGTGACGATGTTTGGTTGAAAGGCGGCGCGAGTGGTCGGCTGAAAGAGGCCGCGCAGTGTCGGCAACAGGGTTCGTCTACATCGCTGTCGCTGAAGGCCGCAGGAGTGTAGTAGTTGAGTGCTTTGGGGATGACGTTACCCATAGTATTGTTCTGGTACAACGGTGATGGCGGTAGGCTGACAGACGGTGACTGTGGTCGGCTGCCAGATGCCGAGAACGGTCGATGGGCTACCAGATGCCGTGAACGGTCGACAACACCGTTCATCTAGGTCGCTGTCGCTGAGGTTGGCAGGAGTGTGGTGATTGGATGTTTTCAGCAAGGTATTAGTTACAAGGCTGTCGTGGTAAGAAGTACGATCTCGCTGGCAGAGCGCCGCGCTTTTATAAGAATATGAAGGTCACATGAGCGTGCCGAAAAGTCACGCAGGCGTGCAGAATAAGCACGGACCTCACCCACGAAATGTAGAGTAGATCAGACTTGCACAGCGAATACAAGATCAAACCAGTTTGCAACCAGGCGGCCGAACGAGTTAAGAGAAATTGTTGTATGTAAAGAGTATAGCATTAATACTTGTTAAAAGATAGATATATCTTGATTTTCTTGACGACGATATTCCAGTGTCGTGTGTGGCAGGTTCAAATGCTGTTCGGTCTGCAGTATCGAAAGACTACAGGTTGTGCACCAATGCACCAATGTACATGTCTACATTCTATGTGTACATTGTTGAATTAGTTTC
The DNA here is from genome assembly GCA_963995525.1 of Escarpia spicata. NCBI lineage: Eukaryota > Metazoa > Annelida > Polychaeta > Sabellida > Siboglinidae > Escarpia > Escarpia spicata. The sequence continues at coordinate 38,760,646 of OZ023209.1, read as the reverse complement.
GAGACACGCAGTACTATAGTAGTTGAAACAATTTAGAGACACACAGTACTATACTAGTTGAACCAGTTTCGAGACATTCGGTACTATTAATAGCACTTACGTCACATAGTGTGCAACGTAGAGAATTCTTTGAGAGCTCTTTGTACTTACATCTTCCACAGCGCCCTCATACCTTGATTTGTTCCGATGTTAAAAGATAGGGAGCAAGGTAGAGCGCTCCTTTCAGAGGTGTTTGTATTCCACCTTCCTTACAATGATAAGAAAGTCGTGAAGATGTATGTTAATCGGAAGTAGTGTTATTAAAGACGTCCCAAGGTCGTGGGTGGCAGGTTCATTCCCTGTCGGTCTTTAGTATAGAAAACCTGCAGGTAGTACACATACAATAATAATAATGATAATTCCGTTTTTTAATATAGCGCTTTTTAAGTAAGTAAATACTAATCAAAGCGCTTCACATATTAAAATGACGCGTTGACTAAATGCTAAATTATAAATTAATTAAATAAATCAGCTAAGATAAACAAAAATGCATAAATAAAAATAAATAAATTAGGGTGTAAAAATACAATTTCAAACAATGAAATATAAAACCAATCAATACTATAAAATAGAAACTAGTGACATTTAGATATGGCAGCAGTGCTTGCATCAAGCCATGTAGTGCAGGCGAAATAGATGGGTTTTAAGTTGTTTCCGGAAAGCCGGTAATGTTCCAACCGATCGCACACAATTTGGCAAGCTATTCCACATATGGGTGCCTGTCACTGCAAAGCTGCCCCGTCCGATAGTTCTCTTAGACACCGTCTTCAAGTGAAGCGTTGCGTCACTCGCCGTTCGCAATGCACGTGTGGGTGCTTTGCGAGCTATCGCACAGTTGAGGTAGTTCGGGGCTAAGCCATGCAGGATCTTAAATATGTGAGTACATATCTTGAAAATAAATATCATTCTGATCGGCACCCAATGCAGTGATTGCAGAATTGGTGTGATATGATATCGCCGTTTGACGCGGTTGATGAGGCGAGCGGCTGAGTTCTGTGCTCGTTGAAGTCGGTTGGCCTGTCCGTTGTTCAATCCACCGAGTAGAGCATTGCAGTAGTCGAGGCGACTTAGCACAAGACAGCGTACTACAGCATGGCACGCGTCTCGAATCAGCAGGTGACGAATTCTGCCGATCAGGCGTAGATGGTAGTAGGCCGAAGCACAGTAGCAGGAGACGAAGCGGTCTAACTGCATGTGTCGGTCGACGTAGCAGTCTAGATTTCTCGCTGCATATGTTGATTGCAAGGTAAGTCCAGGTAGTTCCAAGCTGGGACTGCCATAAACACTTTGTAGATTGTGCAGTGACTGCAGCACGATAAACGCAGTTTTGTCATTGTTGAGTTTAAGTTGATGCATCAGCATCCAGGCTCAAATCTCGGCGATGCACTGGATGGGCAGCTGTTTAGCGTTTTCCAGTTCGTCAGACACCACAGACTCATAGTAAAGGTTGCACATCAAATCACATTGTCAAAGAATTAGTTCATTCGTAAATGTTTCCCATAGTTCTCGAATCAGTTCACTTATACATATTTCATATTGCCCAAGAATCAGGTCACTAATATATTTTTCGCACGGTTTCTACCTTGTACCTTGACATAGAACTTTGACGTAGAAGTTTCACCCAGAACTTTGTGTTACATGTGACACTATTTTGAAATTTGACAATGAATGGGCATTTTAAGTATAGAAACCTAGTTACTAGTTAATGACATATTCGCTATGGGCGCTATTTGACCATGAACTATTTTCTAGGGGGCGCTATACCCCAATAAATGGTCCAACACTTATGCGCATAACAAGACACCATTGCGCATGTTCAATGACCTATATATAGACGTCTTTGACCAATTTTTAATACTAAGATACAAAATAAGAGTTCACCACCTATTTGCCAGGGGCGCCACTTGACATTGAACAGTTTGACCGTTGATTTTGACCTTCCACCGCGCCACGTCAACCTCTAATATGTTCAACGCAACATACTACTCATATGCATATATTTTATAGTCTTACCCATCATTCATGTCATATTTTGACTTATTGACCTACAAAGAAGCGCCTCCTAGTAACATTACATATCAGTTTGACGGTGATCAGTTCGTATAAGTAACATGTTTGTTCATTGAGCGTATTGATTTTGGTGGTTTGTGGGTGTTTAGCTTTGTATGTCTGTAGAAAATATAATCTTTTTATACATATTTGTCTCTTGATCGTGTCGATTTTGCGTGTTTCTTGGTATTTCGTCTTGTATGTATGTTGTTTCGTGTTTCATATCTCCTGAACGTTATATTTTTGTAGCTGTTTGTCTTTTCAACGTGCCGACTTTGGACCCAGTGTGTATTAATTGTATTGTCTTACCCATCATTCATCTCGTAGTTTGACCTATTGACCTACCAAGAAGCGCCAACTAGCGACATTACGTGTCAGTTTGGGGTGACCAGTTCATATAAGTAACATGTTTGTTCATTGAACGTATTGACTTTGGTTTGTGGGGTTTTAGCCTTGTATGTCTTTTCAAAAAATGATCTTTTTGTAGGTTTTTTTTCTTGAACGTGTCGACTTTGCCTCTTTGAGTGGTATTTCGTTTTGTATTTCAGTTGTATCGTGTTTCATATCTGTCGAACGTTATATTTTTATGTTTGTCTTTTGAACGTGCTGACTTTGGACATTGTGTGCATCAATTCTATAGTGCTTCCTATCATTCATATAATAGTTTGAGTTATTTGCCTACCAAGAAGCTCTAGCTAGTGACTATACGTTCAACTTGCGGGTGACGCCATTATTCGCCTATTTCAAAAAACAAACAAAGAAATAAACATGGGCGCTAGTCGCGGAAAGTCCTTCAAAATAATCGCTCGTGTCCTCCTACACGAAAAGTGGGGCCGTGCTGACCTCGTCGTTGATAACACGGTGCTTGGCGTAGAAGTAAATGAGGGCGGCTCGCTCTTGGACGTACATCGTCACGCTTGAGTATTTCACTTGAAATCCCCCGTTCCGGCCGCTACTGTTTCACCGGTCCGTCAGCGCGGAGAGGAAGGTGTTTTTTGTTGACGTCGTTCTGGCGTTTGCTGATCCCCTTCGTGCTTCACGTGTCGGTCGAACCGAATCACTGGTATATTTTGCTGCAGATACTGATTATCCCGCGACCGGACCACTCCTCCTTAAAGAGCCGGGGTGTTATCTTCTCGTACACTCGACGTGATGCGCAGCACGTCTTGACGGCCGCGTCCCACGTTCGTCCGGCGAGCCGACACTGTACGTAGGCCTCCTCGTGAGTGTCGCAGCACTCCGACGGGAAGCCACCAGCCTCTGTGACGGAAGTAGTGCTCGCATTTGGATACACGAGGTCGTCCACACACCGTCCAGCAAGAGCGATATAGGCGCTATCCGTGTCCATACCACATTACTCGAAGAGCGGTCGTGGTACATACGCGTCGATGAAGTCGTAGTAGAATTCCAGCATTCTTAGCTTGGCGTGCTGGTACCAATCAAATCAACATATTTCAAGCGAACGAGTCTAGACAAACTTGGTGCCGTCTGTCGGATAATGCCGAGAGTTTTGTGGTTGATTTAGTTGCGGTTGAGTTATTATAGTACCTTATTTTAGACTCACCTCAAGAGTGACGTCACTGCTTACGTCGTCAACTTTTCCCACGCCTATCAAAAAGATATCCACTTTCCGCTACAACATCGCCCTATATGTATGCTACATCTCCTATACAACACGCTAGATAGATATCGCATTTAAACATATGTCTCTTCTTAACGAATGCGGCGATGGTCAAAGCCAAGCCCAGACTTTAAGTGACGAAGGTGAGTCTAAAATTAGGTGTTATAACAAGGCGTAATTAATAGAAAGGTTTTTAATTAAACGAAGCGATATGTATCTGATGTATTGTATATGAAATGTAAAATACATATAGCATGATGTTATAGCAGAACTTACAACTTCGTTTTTCAAACAGGGTGGCCATCTTGGAAGTAGAGACGTGGTTTTATGTTGACACGAAGGCCTACGTGGGGAGGTTTTTGGAGGTGGCTTCTCTTTAGTGGGGAGTGGAGATTTCTTGCGAGATTTCGTAATTCTCGCTTAGTTCAGGCGAGATTTCGTAGTTACTTTTTTATTAACCAATTGTGAAAATAAGTCTGGACTTGCGCATGTCCAGACATATATAGGCTCACTTAAAGTCTAGGCTGGACTTTTACTATCAACGCCTTCGGTAAGAAGAGACGTGTTTCAATGCGTTATCTATCTAGCGTGTTGCCTACGAGATGTGGCACCTTACAACATCTCGCCCGACGACAATACAACGCCGTTACGATTGCAACAAGAGCGGTCACGCTTTTGAAACGCAACCTACAGGCGCAAGACGAGAAGGCCTGTCGATGAAGCGGAGAAGGAAGCGACAACGGACCGCCGGAACGTCAGCGGCGGAAGTCCCCTCCTCCTCCGAGCACAACTACTAATACTGCTGGGCCTGGCGCCGTAGATGAGGCCGGTGCCTGTCAGCTGCCACCACCGCCGCCGACGCCGTTCACAAAGCCAGGCACTTTAATAATAATAATACATTATTTCTAACGCGCCAATATCCTCAGACTGTCCGAGGTCAGTGACGCACCAAACCCAAAGGATTAAGCATTCTATAATCGAGTACTAGGCGATAGTCGTCTGCCCTGTCTGCATTAGAGGCTTCCGATGACGGGATAATCTGAAAAGACATCTTGCTACATGTCCACCGACGCTGAAGACGAAGGTAGGAGGACGTTACGTCTGCGACATGTGCGGTCATACTTTCGGTCGGAAGTTCAACCCACAGGCGCATGAGAGGGGGGCCTTACATGGCGTCAGATCATCGGCACTGAAACTGCGGCGTCGGTAGACCCTCGTACATCTACCGAACTCCCGTACCGCCACTACTGCTGTTCTTGCTGCCGGGGCGGCTGCCGGCGCCGGAGAATACATGGAAACCGCGGCTGCGCTAGTCAAAGACGGCGTGTCCGAAGGCTTGTATCGGATCGTCCACGAGCACTACTCTCACGTTTATAATACTATTATCAACTTATTTCTTGCATGGACTACGTTTAACTATGTTTACTAACATTACCTTCTGTTATCTTTATGCAAAGCAAGCAGAAGAAAATTAACCGATATATCTAATATTACTGGACAATAAATTCGTATTGTATTGTATTGTATATGTCGAGCATACGGACATCGACGATTGTCGGCCATGACCAGTCTAGACATGCGCGCTCTAAAAGACCGACAGCGCGGCGTGTTAGAGAAAAAGACACGTACATTCAAAATGACGTCGCTCTGAGACACAAAGAAACGGAACGATATAGGTACTACCACTCGTGTTGTAACTGCTGCAGCCGGTATCTGGAGCAAATCGTCCTCGTCACTAACGCCGAAGATTTCGAGGCCTTCCTCAGTCGTATCCGTCAGCTCGACGTCCTGCAATACGTTATCGCCCAGATCACTGAGCCAATCATCGAAAATTAAATCATCGACAGCGTGCCGAAAGCTATCAAGCAGAAAGCATGACAACACCTCAATAAAATTAAAGGTGTCATAAGGTAGAATGATCGCGGCTAGTTGGTGTACGTAAATGTGGCTGTTCCCAGAAATAAAATCGTAGACTTCGTGAACGATGTGCCGAGAAAGCGGAAGTCGTTTAAGTCGGTGGGATCAACAGTGTAGTCTGAGTACGTCAACAAGCCAATGGATTTAGTGGGGAACTCTGATCGTCGGATTTGCATGCAGAGAGCGTCATGGCACGACGGCATTTAAAAGGAAATCAGGATTCCGTTTGACAACGGTCGGCATTGTCGTCGTTGACGGCCTTCATCGTCGCGGCACACAGCTCTTTTGGTAGCACCGTTCCAAAACAGACTTTCGAAACCATATTAATAGTCTTACATTTTACAAAGAAATATACACTAATCATATTGCCAATACTGTGATTACCTATTTGCGTAAAAAAGGTTCCTGTGCGACATTCAATCCACTGGAACAGTGTGCAAGACACATCAGGCCGGGAATATTATATATATTATTTGTTAGTAATATAAGAATCCACAAATAAAACAAAATTGTGTTCACCCTATGGAAGAATGTGTTTGTTTTTATTTTTTATTTTCATCATTGTAAATTCACTCATCACTGTCCTCATTTCAGTGACAGCAATACGTTTTTTTAACCTATCAGTGTGGGTGGCGTTCGAATTCGCTAAGTAAATTTGTAAAATTAATAGGCCAGTATCATTTATGGAAAATCACGTGACAAGACTCCACGCAAAGCGGTAGTCGTCTGTTCGAGGCTTCATTTCCAATAAAACAAACATACAGTTCGAGGATATGGCATTCGTATAATTTTCTGAAATATAAAGGATGAGGTACAGCGCCATTTAGCAGAAAACATATGTACGCGAAGTGGACATCATTCCGGTGACATTTAAACTTCCGTGTATACAAACGCTGCATGTGACCATTTCCTACACAAAATATCGCGCCATCAAGTAGAATCCGCACTATTAGGAAGCGGTCAGCTTTCAAATAATTCACTTCCGGATACACGACTCCGATGATATAAACACTGGGCGCGGACATGAGGGATAGATGACTTCCGGGTTCCCAACGGACACCTATATAACTAGTTTGAGTAACGCCATCTAGCGTGTATGTACTATCTCTATTCGTCGAAACACTTCCTGGCCACGAAGCAGATGCCGAAGACGACACGCCAATATCTCTATCGGTTGCCATTCTGCGGCGTATTATCAAAAAATAAACGCGGGTAAATGACGAGAGTAACTATGACCCCTTTCAGTCTGCCGAACACCCAACTTCACAGGAGGGCCAGGCTCTGTCGGATACTGCTCGATCTATCAAGTTGTGGTGTTCGGTGCCGTGGTTGCGGCAGCAAGGGACGTCCGGCGAGTTTCATATCATAGTATGACCTATTGTTCTACCAATAAACGCCACGTAGTGAATTTATGTGTCAGTTTGGGTGTACAGCGCCATCCAACAAAAAATATATGTACACGAAGTGACCGCATTTCTGGCAAAACACTATTTAGAAATACTGCATGTGACCATTCCATTCACATGGTTTAAGACATTTCCTATATGAAGTGTCACACCATCTAGTAGAACCCATACTATTAGGAAGCAGCCAACTTTCAAACGATTATCATATAAAAACTCTGTGTGGCCACGAGAGATAGGCAATTTCCCTCGCCTCCCAACGGATATCTACGTAACTAGTTAGTTTAACGCCATCTACCGTGTATGACGGATTTACCTTCACATATACATTTCCGGGAGCAGAAGCAGACGCCGAAGACTACACGTTATTATCTCTAGCGGTTGCCATTCTGCAGCAGATTATCGAAAAAGTAATCGCGAGTAAATGACGAGAGTAACTACTACTCTCCCCAGTCCGCCGAATACCCAATTTCACAGGCGGATCAGGTTGTGTCGTGTACCTTTGTATCTATCGAGCTGCGGTCTTCGGCGCCGGCGTCGTGCCGGCATGAAGCGTCCGGCGACTTTCATATCATAGTTTGACCTATCGACCTACCACGAAGCGCCACCTAATGATTTTATGTGTCCGTTTGGGGCGACCAGTTCGCATAAGTAACTTTCAGAAAAGGATATTATCGAAAAATAGCTATGGCCCAAATTGCTAATGAAAATCACATGATATACCTTTATTCCAAGGGGCAGCGACCTCTTCGCTGTTAATATAAAACAGACTACGCGCTCGTGAGAGATAGGTGACATCCGACGCCAAACAACGGACACCAAGGTAAATAGTTAGAGTCCCGTTATCTACCACGCATGCCGGATATCTATTCTTCGACACATTTCCGAAAAGGAGGAACCGTAGATGCGGATATGGCAGTCACGTGACCTCCGGTACGATGACACTTCCGGCGTAGCACCCCCTATTGCATAACTGGAGCACAAGATTACGTAGTGGTGCCATTTACGGGGTAAAAAATAACTAGTTACGATTAGATAAAGAAAAAAATCGGCACCGCGGCACCACCATATAACGTAGTACTCCAGTTATGCACTTCGGAGCGCTACGCTGGATGTGTCAACGTAATGAAAGTCACGTGACAGTCATGTCCGCAACTACGGTTGTACCTTTCCGGAAGTCTGTCGACGAATAGAGATCCGACAACTATGGTAGATGTAGTTACTATAAATAGTTACATTGGTGTCCGTTATATGGCGCCGGTTGTCAACAATCTCTCAAGGCCGCGCACATGTTTTTATCTTAACTGATTCCGAAAGTGAATCGTTTGAAAGTTGGCCACTTCCTAATAGCCGGCGCTACGTCGGAAGTGTCGTTATACAAGATTTTCTTTAGCTGTTTTGCACATAGTCGTTTTTTTAATAAATAATACCCTTTTTGAAAGATACTTATGCGAACTGGTCAACCCAAACTGACAGGTAAAGTCGCCAGGTGGCGGTTCTTGGCAGGACAAACTCGCCGGACGCCTTATGCCCGCGCCACCACGGTGCCGAAGAGCACAAATCGATAGATAAAACGGTACCCAAAACAACCTGATCCGCTTGTGACGTTGGGTATTCAGCGGACTGAAGAGAGTGGTAGACACTCGTTGTTTAGCCGCGTTCATTTTTTGATAATGCACCGCGAAATGGCAACCGCTAAAGATATTGATGTGTGGTCTTCGACCTCTGCGTCAGTTCCCGGAAATGTGTCTAGGAATAATGATCCGAATAGACGGTAGATAATGTTACTCTAAGTACGTACATCGGTGTCCGTTAGGATGCGCTAACGGAAGTCGTGCATCCGGAAGTAAATCTTTTGAAAGGTGGTCGCATCCTAATAATATGCATTCTACTAGATGGCGCGATACTTCCTGTAGGAAATTCCGTAACTCACTTGAATGACATGGTCAAATGAAATGTTTGTAAATATGGTAGTGTGTCGCCGGAATGATGGTCACTTCGTTTACATATGTTTTCTGATAGATGGCGCTGTACACCAAAACTGACACATAAAGTCACTGGGTAGTGCTTCTTGGTCGACCAATAGATAAAACTGTGATAAGAAACTCGCCGGACGCCACATGGTAACCCACCGAAGAATGGCAACCGCTAGACATATAGACGTGTGGTCTCCGGCATCTGCTTCGATTCACCAGCGCGATCCCGACGCAGGAGACCGTAACTCGATAGCCCGTACACTCGCGACGTTGTTCCCGAAAGGTTCGGTCTGAAGCTAAGTAGACGCGCAAAATTTAGTTACATTTTGGAAAGTCTTTTTTGATAATGCGCCCCAGAATCGCAACACTTCGTAACTTCCAAATATTTTATTGTTTCAGCACCCTAGACTTGTAAGAGTTTCGTAATTTGTGATAGTGTTTTAAGTAATTTAGTGCAGCACGAAGGTAAAGATTATAATAAATATTATAGTCAGCGCAGTAGATTTCTTTACATTTTCATAGCTTAATGCGTCAACGCAAAAACTTCGTAACATTTTTAGCGCTTCAGTGCGGTAGAGCGGTAGAGTTTTATAAATGTTGTGCATCACCGGTTAAATACAACGAAATGAACCACGAGATGAATTGTACGTACTAAACGTTAGTAGTAATAGGCGTGGTGTATGATGTATGTTGGCGCAAACCGGTGGAAACCCCATGTTAAGAGATAGGGGTTTCCACCAGTTTGCTCCAAAACACTTTCGCGCCAATTATGGAAATGAGGTCTTTGGCGCAAACTGGTGGAAGTGTAAATGACCAATCACGAGCGAGCTGGGCCTTGTGGGCGTGGCTAATTATGCAAATGAGCTTGGAAAAGTAGTTCCGATCCCATGTTAAAGCATAGGGAATTTTATCGCAAAGGTATCCGACCACTTTTCGAATTTTTTCCATGTTAAAGCATATGGAATTTTTACCCCATGTTAAAGCATAGGCCATTTTATCGCAAAGGTATCCGACCAGTTTTTGAATAAAATAAAATATACCGAACAACATTTGAATATGTCACACACGAGATTGCTTGGCCCGGAGGCCGAGGCTCCGCCAAGTGATCGAACCCTTATTTGGTTGACAATGACATGTCGAAAATGTGGTGTTGTAATAAGGGATAATGTATAATAAAAGGGTTATAAATTCAGCGGAGACCGTTTTGTCTGAAGTAATGTATACTAATGTAGACTACATATAGGACTATGTTACATCAGAGCCTATAGCCTCGTTTTTTTCGAACAGAGTGACCATTTTGGAATTAGACCTTTGGTGTCTCTTATAAAACCCGTACTCGACACTGCAACAGGGCAAAGAAAAGGCTTGTGCAAGCACGCGCACCGTGTATGACGTCATGGTACGCGCAGTAATTATATACGTGCTGTGAGTTGGTCAAGCAGGTAGTGATTTGGTTAGGCATTGTTTTGTGCTTTTGCACTTGAATATAATCCACATCAGGTAGCGTTATGGTCAGTGACGTGGTGTTACAGTGAGTAAAAATTTCCCCTGTAAAAAGACATTCTAGACGTTTCTTTGATAATTTTAAACAGGTAGTGCTTTGGTTAGTCATTGTTTTGAGCTTTCGTGCTTGAATATAATCCCATCATTTGATGTTATGGGCAGTAACATACTTTAGTTTGTGAAAAATGCCCCTATTAACCGGTATAAACTGTTATGAACTCGTAATGCTACTGTTGTCAAACTGTTTTGAAGAGGTATTCTTTGTTCAGGTCTCATCTGTATTTCATCTGTGCCTAGAGACCAACAATACTGTTTCAGCATTTTATCATGCTGGTATTCTTAACCTATACGTGTGTACGTATGTACGTATGTGTATAATTGCGTTCAACATCATTATTAAATAAATAAACACGCTATGTGCGATGCGCAATGTTGACTCGATCGCCCTGACATCAAAGATCATATATCAATACAAGACGGCGCAGTGCTCACTATCTACATTGTTCGAGGAAAGTGAAGCGTCATGATAGAACAATAGACTAGTGTATAAGAACTATATTGAACACCCGTATTAATCAATATAATTCAAACAAAACTGATAACGAATGCTCTGCATGTTCGAAGAACAGTAGACTAGTGTTGTTATTATTATATTAGATAGCGATTAAATTCGTGTTTCTTATAAAACCCGTAAACGAGACCTGTCTGGACATGTTTGTTTGCTGCGGGCGTGAGTGCGCGTACCCTGTATGATATCATTAAACTGCTACGCGCAGTAACAAGAGACGAGACTATGACCGAGATATGTCACGAGACTACAGATGACACATCACATGAGAGTACGGACGAGAAAGATACGAGACTATGGACGAGATACGCCACGAGACTACGGATGGCACATCAGAATAGACGGGTTATCGCGTAAGATTCCACCAAAAAGAAGCAAAACAAATAGACAGGTAAAAGGGAGCAAATAGACAGGTAAAAAGGGAGCAATGGAGAAAATAGACAGGTAAAAAGGGAGCAAATAGACAGGTAAAAGGGGCGCAATGGAGCAAATAGACAGATAAAAAGGGAGCAATGGAGCAAATAGACAGGTAACAATGGAGCAAATAGACAGGCAAAAAGGGAGCACATAGACAGGTAAAAAGGGAGCAATGGAACAAATAGACAGGTAAAAAGGGAGCAAATAGACAGGTAAAAAGGGAGCAATGGAGCAAATAGACAGGTAAAATGGGAGCAAATAGACAGGTAAAAAGGGAGCAAATAGACACGTAAAAAAGGGAGCAATGGAGCAATTAGACAGGTAAAAAGGGAGCAAATAGACAGGTAAAAAGGGAGCAATGGAGCAAATAGACAGGCAAAAAGGGAGCAAATAGACATGTAAAAAGGGAGCAATGGAGCAAATAGACAGGTAAAAAGGGAGCAATGGAGCAAATTCAGGCAATTTCAGGCAAATTCTGGCAATATAAACGGGCAGTTTAAGGCAAATTCAGGCAATTTCAGGCAGTTTCAGGCAAATTCAGGAAAGATACACACAAGCAGTTTCAGGCAAATTCAGGCGATTTCAGGCAGTTTCAGGCAAATTCAGGCAACATACACAGGCAGTTTCAGGCAAATTCAGGCAATATACACAGGCAGTTTCAGGCAATTTCAGGCAGTTTCAGGCAAATTCAGGCAATTTCAGACAGTTTCAGGCAAATTCAGGCAATTCGACGTGTTATCGCGTGAGATCCCACCACACACACACACACACACACACACACACACACACACACACACACACACACACACACACACACACACACACACAACATACAACTCATACACAACATACACAACACACAACATACACAACACACAACACGCACAACATACACAACACACACACACAACATACAATACACACACAACATATTCAACACACAACATACACAACACACACACACAACACACAACACACACACACACACACACACACACACACACACAACATACATAACATACAATACACACAACACACACAACATACAACACATACACAACTTACACAACACACACAACACAACACAACATACCCAACCCACAACATACCCAACCCACAACATACAACACACACAACACACACAACATACAATACACACACAACATACAATACTCACACAACATACTCAACACACAACATACACAACATACACAACCCACGCCCAACACACAACACATACACAACACACACAACACACACACATACACAGCATACAATATACACACAATATACCCAACACACAATATACACAACACACGCCCAACATACACAACGCACAAAACACAGGACCAACACACAACATACACAACATACACAACATACACAACATACACAACACACACAACATACACAACACACACAACACACACAACATACACGACACAACATACACAACATACAACACACAAAACATACACAACTTACACAAAACACACACAACATACAACACTTACACAACATACACAACACACAACACGTACAACATACACAACACACACACACACACACACCACACAACACACACGCACACACGCACACACACACTCGCACACACACACACACACACACACACACACACACACACACACACACACACACACACACACACACACACACATCACACACACACACACACACACACACACACACACAACATACCCAACACACAACATACACAACATATACAACACACATCACACAACACATACACAACACACACACAACACATACACAACATACACAACACACAGTATACACAACACATAACACGCACAACATACACAACACACACACACAACATACACAACACACACAACATACTCAACACACAACATACAATACACACACAACACACGCCCAACACACAACGTATACAACATACACAATACACACAACATACAACACATACACAATTTACACAACACACACAACACACGCCCAACACACAATATACACAACACTCACAACAAACAACACATAAACAACACACATAACACACACAACATACAACACATACACAACATACACAACACACAACATACACAACACGCACAACATACACAACACACACACAACACACACACAACATACACAACACACACACAACATACCCAAAACACAACATACACAACTTACACAAAACAAACACACAACATACAATACACACACAACACACGCCCAACACAAAACATACAACACATACACAACTTACACAACATACACAACATACGCTCAACACACAACATACAAAACACACACAACAAACAAAACACACACAACACACACACAAACATACAACACGTACACAACATACAACATATCCAACACACAACATACACAACACACATACACAACACACATCACACACACACATCACACACACAAACAACATACACAACATACAATACACACACAAAATACTCAACACACAACACACACAACATACAACACATAAACTTACACAACACACACAACACAAAACAACATACCCAATCCACAACATACAAAACATACGCAACATACAACACACACAACTCACACAACATACAATACACACACAACATACAATACTCACACAACATACTCAACACACAACATACACTACACACGCCCAACACACAACACATACACAACACACAACATACAACACATACACAACATACACAACACACACACAACATACACAACATACACAACATACACAACACACACAACATACACAACACACTCACACACAACATACACAGCATACAATATACACACAACATACTCAACACACAACATACACAACAAACGTCCAACATACACAACATACACAACACACGCCCAACACACAACGTACACAACATACACAACACACACACAACATACAACACATAAACAACACACACACAACACACAATACACAACACACAACACATACAACGCACACAACACATACAACATACCCAACACACAACATACACAACTTACACAACACACACACAACACACAACACACACACAACATACCCAACACACAACATACACAACTTACACAAAACAAACACACAACACTCAACACATACAACACATACACATCACACACAACATACTCAACACACAATATACACAACTTATACTACACACGCACACACACACACACACACACACACACACACACACACACACACACACACACACACACACACACACACACACACACACACACACACACACACACACACACACACACACACACACACACACACACACACAACATACAACTCATACACAACACACATTGTATTGTGTTTGTGTTGTATGTTGTGTATTGGGCGAGTGTTGTGTGTATTTTATGTTGTGTGTTTGTTTTGTGTAAGTTGTGTATGTTTTGTGTTGGGTATGTTGTGTGTGTGTGTGTTATTTATGTTGTGTGTTGTGTGTGTGTTGTGTATGTTGTGCGTGTTGTGTATGTTGTGTACATTGTGTATGTGTTGTATGTTGTGTGTGTGTTGTTTGTTGTGTGTGTTGTGTATGTTGTGTGATGGGCGTGTGTATTGTGTGTGTTGTGTGTGTTGAATATGTGTTGTTTGTTGTGTGTGTATTGTATGTTGTGTGTTGAGTATGTTGTGTGTGTATTGTATGTTGTGTATGTTGTGTGTGTGTGTGTTGTGTATGTTGTGCGTGTTGTGTGTTGTGTATGTTGTGTATTGTGTATGTTGTGTATGTGTTGTATGTTGTGTGTGTTGTGTAAGTTGTGTATGTTGTGTATGTTGTGTATGTGTTGTATGTTGTGTGTGTTGTGTGTTGGGTATGTTGTTTGTGTGTGTGTGCGTGTGTGTGTGTGTTGTGTAAGTTGTGTGTTGGGAATGTTGTGTGTGTGTGTTTTGTGTGTGTTGCGTGTGTGTTGTGTTTGTTGTGCGTGTTGTGTATGTTGTGTATGTGTTGTATGTTGTGTGTATTGTGTAAGTTTTGTATGTTGTGTGTGTTGTGTGTTGGGCGTATGTTGTGTATGTTGTGTGTTGAGTATGTTGTGTGTGTATTGTATGTTGTGTGTGTATTTGTATGTTGTGTATGTGTGTTTGTGTGTGTGTTGTGTATGTGTTGTGTATGTTGTGCGTGTTGTGGGTTGTGTATGTTGTGTGTTGTGTATGTTGTGTGTTGTGTATGTTGTGTATGTTGTGTATGTTGTGTATGTGTTGTATGTTGTGTGTGTGTGTGTGTGTGTGTGTGTGTGTGTGTGTGTGTGTGTGTGTGTGTGTGTGTGTGGTGGTATCTCACGCGATAACACGTCGAATTGCCTGAAACGGCCTGAAACTGCCTGTGTATATTGCCTCAATTTGCCTGAAACTGCCTGAAACTGCCTGTGTATATTGCCTGAATTTTCCTGAAATTGTCTGAATTTGCTCCATTGCTCCCTTTTTACCTGTCTATTTGCTCCATTGCTCCCTTTTTACCTGTCTATTTGCTCCATTGCTCCCTTTTTACCTGTCTATTTGCTCCGTTTTTACCTGTCTATTTGCTCCATTGCTCGCTTTTTACCTGTATATTTCTCCATTGCTCCCTTTTTATTTGTCTATTTGCTCCCTTTTTACCTGTCTATTTGCTCCATTGCTACCTTTTTACCTGTCTATTTGCTCCATTGCTCCATTTTTACCTGTCTATTTGCTCCCTTTTTTCCTGTCTATTTACTCCATTGCTCCTTTTTTACCTGTCTATTTGCTCCCTTTTTACATTAATATTTGCTCCATTGCTCCCTTTTTACCTGTCTATTTGCTCCATTGCTCCCTTTTTACCTGTCTATTTGCTCCATTGCTCCCTTTTTACCTGTCTATTTGCTCCATAGCTCCCTTTTTACCTGTCTATTTGCTCCCTTTTACCTGTCTATTTGCTTTGCTTTGCTTCTTTTTGGTGGAATCTTACGCGATAACCCGTCTATTCTGATGTGCCATCCGTAGTCTCGTGGCGTATCTCGTCCATAGTCTCATCAATTGTCTCGTCCGTACTCTCATGTGATGTGTCATCCGTAGTCTCGTGACATATCTCGGACATAGTCTCGTCTCTTGTTACTGCGCGTAGCAGTTTAAAGGGGAAATGAAATGCAACTGTTTGATGCTACATATTGAAATATATACTATATAAGTATACATTAATGGTAACAGAAACGTACTCATTTATAAGACAAATTGAAAAAACGATTTTGTTCTTCGATGCCTAAATCGTCGCTATAGAGCAATGCGTATCGCCATCTTTGTTCCAAACGAGTGGTTTGATTTACTCCTATCTAATCCATGTTAAATTTCGTTTTTTTTGGTTTACTTCATTAGTAGACATTTATGTGCGAAAACAATGATATGGTGCCCTATTATACACGATAGGTGTTCTATAGGTCAACAAATAATTTGTATACGCGTGCGAAATAAAAAGGTGAAATTAAATGGCAACGATTTATAGCCAATGAAAACGTTGTTAACGTCACACTTCCCGAACGAAGAATTTAGTTGCCAGAAGGTGGCAAAGCAAAAGTCAGAATATTAGATGCGCGCGCATATCGGAACTATTTTTATTTTGTTGTTGACAAAGACGTAGAAGGATTTTGGTAGAGACGAGTTATTAAAAGTGATTTTTAAAACTTTCGTATCACTTTGGGAAAAAATCGATACAACAGATGAAGACTCTAGTTCGACTTGTCACTCGGAAATTACGGTTGACACACACAAAGTCAAAGGGCCTGTGCCATACGAGTGATACGGATTTCGCCCAGTGTGCGATTCACGGTCCGATAATGTCCCGCCCCGGGTCAGGTTCAGTTGTGGGAGTCGGACAGTGACAGTTGGTCTATCGACGACGAAGACGTTACGCGACTTAATAATGTCGCATGGTGTTTGTGTGGACACTGCTTCCCAATGTCGACGCACATCGAGTCGCTGTGCTGTAGGGGGATATCTGCCGTACAGCACCGTATGACAGACCTTGCAGATGCCTGCATTACCGACTATGAGTATGACTGACGACTTCGAAACGGTTTGCACCAACGGGGCGGTGTAGGAACTTGGAAGTCGGTCTGTTGTCATTGCATGATTTGCGTGCAGACTCGTTGATTCGACCAATAGCTAGTAGGTAAGTACTACGTAGTTCAACAGGTATCGAATAATTATTCTAGCAATAACTATTTCAAACTTAAATAGAGCAATTATACTTGTTCCCACCTCAAATGTTCAGGTTCATTCTATCTTCGTAAAATATTATGTCTATGATTTTCATCAAACCATTTTTGATCATTTTCTTAATAAACTTGCTTTTATTCTTGACAGGACGTATGCATTCTTTTTATAGTTGTTTAATTCCGATTTAACAGTGTTCAAGCAACTTGCTTAATTTATATAAAAATGTAGACAGGAGTTTTTAATATAATAAAAATGTGATATATATATATATTATGTGGGTGTGTTATCAAGACCACATCATGAAATGTAGTCTTACAATCATAATTATTACAGCCCTTCACAAACAAATGAACCAATTCACTGAATTCATGATGCGATATTGATACAACAAAGTTTTGCCAGTATAACAATAATTAGAAGATAACGGTTGTTTATTATCAACTAATGCAAATAAATGAACTTTCAGAACATATCGATTGATTCGATTAGCCGCATAACGTCACTTCACGTTGTGGCCAAGGGAGAGACTTGGAAAAGGCAACAGACGTGTTATACCAGCCTGCACTGTATCCAGAAGTGAATGGGGTTGATGAAAATTTCAGCTATGGACATTGCAATATACAGGTGAATGTACAGTGAAAATAAAAACCCTGGACAAGTAAGATTAGATTGACCAAAAGGTAGAATGAATAACTCGGTGCCTTCTTATCCCATTTTTGGCAACAACAATGTGATTTGTAGTGTCTTGCATGTCCCTGTTCATAATTCGATTTGTAATACTGAAGCCGACATGAAATATATCAACAGTTTATTCATATGGAGAAACAATTCACAAATAAATAAGACTACATGGCAGACTGTGCCAATGCATTAGTCAAATTCACACACCAGTTTTCAATGTTTCTTTCAGTTGATTCACTTCACACTGTGACACATTTTAATCTAACTGTTACAATTTGGGTCTGTGCCAGTCATGTGCACATATAGTATATCAATAAGTAACACGTTTATTGATGATATGGGCCATCATTATGATCAAATATTGTGATAAAAAAAGTAATACATACAAAATATTCCATTACAGTTCCAGTTTTACATATTTGTGGGTTTCAACTTTCAACACTATGGGCATCTGTCAAGAAAACAAGTATTTATTATTCAAGATACAGATTCAAAACTTGTAGTACTAGTTTCAAAATGTATCTAGTGCCTCCAAATGGATTCATTTAGATTTATGGCACTATCTAAGAGTTCTTTTTATTATTAAGTACTTTTTGAGATGTTGTTTTGTGATAATGTCAAATGTAATACTAACAATGAAGTATGAATATAAAAAAACGTATAGCTGAATCCTTTGCTGCTTCATTACTTTGTAGCACACATTGTGATGTTTGAGAAATGGTGGTCTGTTGCAAAAAATCACTATAAGTAACATGTTTAGAATTGGTTAAACTATTCCAGTAAATTACGTATACCCAAAGTTCCCTACATCGAATAGTGTCTAATAAAACACATTGCATACCACAAGTAGGATGCAAGCTTTCAAGTGGATGTTCCTTACTTTAGGAGGTCCTATACTGTAGTGAGAATCCACTTTGCCTAAAACGTTTCTCTATTTCTGCCAGTGATGTTCAAACAATGTTATTTAAGCATAGAAATCCATTGTCATTTGAAATTGGATGTCGTATCAATTTGGTGGCACTAAACCGAATTAATACGGATACAACTAGTTTTCCTTAAAGCGGGTTCTTTGCTTTGCCACAGCCTCCTCTTTTGCTAGTTTTTTTATGCCTGCATGCTAGAGTTACCTCCTTACTCGATGTCGCAACTTGGAGCATACTTCACAGCTTTGGGCCACTCATGCATCTAGCTGCAATGCCCTCTAGAATTTCTCCTCGGAAGCTGTAGTCCTTTGACGCCATCACTTTCTTCACTACATACTCAGCAGACTTTGAATACTGCAGCTGATACCGTAGCTTGTTGTCTGCTGTTTTCAACATTTCCCGCTGACTGAACAAATTATAAATATAAAATCAGTATAACAATAGAAATATATGAAGAATAGC
The DNA here is from genome assembly GCA_963995525.1 of Escarpia spicata. Classification (NCBI taxonomy): domain Eukaryota; kingdom Metazoa; phylum Annelida; class Polychaeta; order Sabellida; family Siboglinidae; genus Escarpia; species Escarpia spicata. The sequence goes on along the minus strand of OZ023209.1, from coordinate 38,740,879 downwards.
TGGCTATAGCTGTAATATGCACACAGTAAACCAAACAGCTTGCTTGTATGCTCTCTCTCTTGAAATCAAACGGCTAATGTCATTTTTTAATCGGTTCCTAATTCTGCCATCATTTTCAATTTCAACTTCCAAGGAATTCCACAATACATTCAAATATTTATGATTGAATCATATATATATATATATATAATTTATATATAACGATGTTTATATTTATTATATTATATATGCATAAGTTTATATTTCAATAAGCAATTCCAAAGCATACGTTCCAATTCGATTTATATATAATTAAACAATTCAAGTAACAGTAAACAGATGTCCTCAATTATAATTATTTTATCTGTTGTTTGCATGCATACTCTTGTGCAGTGATATTGTATTATTGAAACTGTATTCCTAACATTGTTTTGCTATTGAGTACAGGCAGGGATTTTCAGCCATTTCAGTTTATTTCCTAATGCACTGCTGGATTTCTAAAGTGTGCAACTTTGTCAAGCAACTGATACATTATTTTGTAACATAAAATGTAAAAACTATTGATGAATGATATCACAAGCCTTACCTTGTATTTGTGTTTTGATCAATGGTGGCCAAGTGGAGTCGGGCTATGATGCCTTGACGGCTGAAGTTGGGTGTATACTTGAGGAAGAGGGCATGTAAGCTCTCCAGTTCACCAGTGTTAACGCACTTCGTAACGCTCTCTATATCATACAGTAGGCGGCAGTCCAGTATAACCTTCTGGACAGTGAAGGCTTCTGTACCTTCAGTGAGCCATGGTGTTGTTTTTACTGCTTGTTGTGTATACGTTGCATGATTGCACTACCGGTCCAACTCTGCACCTGCTGTCCATGAATGGGAATTCCTGATGTGATGGATGAGCGAGATCCACATCTCCTTCATCAAGTGGGGATCACCATCACAAGCTGATACGCGATACCACAGGTGGTTGGCAATTGCGTCTATCGAAGGGACAACTTCAACTTTCTTGGCAGACAACAGCCTTTGTTTCATGGTAGTCCTCTAAGAAAGTCTTTCTAATGCTGGGATGTCTGTCAGTGGCAAGATTGGTAATCTTCACCCCATAGTCAGTCAGGTTGTCTAAGCAGCGTTTCAAGCCCTCCACTTCCATCCAGTAACTGTTCTTGACCTCTGTGACCCGAACAGTTTCTTGAGCAATGATGAGTTGGCTGTCAGTGTCCATGATGAAGTAAATGCCAAATGTAGAGTTGTGTCCTGGATTGTCATATCTTGCATCGCCTGATGCGACCACGTTTTGTCTGACCAGAGCTGACATGATGGCCTCTGAATGGCATGTCCACATGTCCTCTATCTCTGGCAGTATGTATGCCCGCTGTATGCTGTAGCACTGGCGGGTGACAAGGCGCATAGGTTCATTAGGTTGACCAAATTGTACACAGTGAATGAATGTCCAGTCAGGAAGAGGACGCTTGGTGTCAACAAGTTACTCTCATAAATGTTACCAATCTTGGGTTGCGAGTGCCACATGAACGAGTGGCCATCAACACATTCTGTGGTCACAACCACTGCAAATCCAGTCACTGTGATGCTAGGCTAAGTGGTTTATTGCAGTTTGGTGTTTTAGCTGGTGCAGAAAAGTAAAATTATGTTTTTCTCACAAATGGCAAACTTTCTCTCTTTCCCATTAGTGTAAGAACCACTTGAGTCATCATTAGTGATATCGCTGTCACCTGCTACAACATATTCTGCATCACTCGCTTCAATGTTTCTCTTCTCACTGTTGCAGGCAGAATCGTCTGAAGATGGCGATAATGAGACTGGGACATCCGAAGGGTCGTCTACAGTGACAGAACTGCCATGGTCAGGGTCAGTCGGAGAAAGCATGCTGGACTGCGATGGCAACTTTGCATACCCATGGTCATTATGAATGTTCAGTGGAAAACACTATTGTCTGTATTAACTACTGCATCGACAAAGTGTCGCACTGGCGACACGACCACCGGCTTCCTTTATGTTTTGACACTACAAGTCGATGGCGTGACAGCACTACAAGTGACATTTGTATTACCATGAGGGACAATGTCATCTCGCGTGCTAAATCCTTCGCTGGATCCTTCGAAGCTTGTGCTCGGTATTAGGCCCTATGATTTTTTGGATACTTCCGTCATATATTATGAACAAGATGAGACAATCTTGCAAATAGTCATTATAATTGGAGCACAAGTGCGATTTACAAGTTACTTTTTCATTGTTTTCTTTTTAGTGGATATGTGTGTATCTTTAATTTTCATGATTAAAATGCATGTGCACTCAAATGTGTTTAACATTTGAACTTTGTAAATACAAAATATATATTTATTAATCTTTGTGGCTTTTTCCTGTGATGTTATTTCCTTTTTTCCTTGTTACGCTTACATTCAAAAGTCAATAAATTAAATACAATGTCCTTGTTATTAAAAGCATACATTGGTTTTTGCAGTCATGCAATCTATATCAGAAAAAAAACTTGGTATGATAGCATGCTTGCTAAACTGTCGCCTCAAAGCTGGAGCATCAATTCGGGGTCCATTGTTACAAGTCAATATTTGAGATACGTAAATTAGTATTAGGCCTAACTGGTGCTTAACTTTACTTGTCTGATGTGAACCTACTTACTATGCCAATAACTAATTATATCAGATATGACTACAGTGTTTTGTTGTATGCTATTGACTGTATCGTAAACAAATATTTTTAAGGATTTAAATACTTGTAATGTCACTTATTTAATAATTCCAATGGCAATGCCTACAATACATGATTGACAGGGCTTGGTCCGGACTGTGACTAATGTTGACTAATATATGACGACATTATTTCGCAAAACGTTATACTGGCTACGGTAGCTGACATTTATTTTTGTAATTATTTTGACGGTTATTTTCCCCGTATTTCCCCACCAGCAACTAAGTCGATAACATAGACTGGTAGATGTAGCCGTTGCGGTATTCCGACGTAGCAACACGGCGGCACAAATTGCTGTAAACTAAATCTGCGGATTACAAGCACTCATTAATCCCAATTATATCATAGTATTCACACGTATTTGTACTCTATTACATTCACATTTCTTAATACATTTCAATTTCGCATATGTCATATATGTATATATGCAGACTTTGAAATAGAACTGTGGGACTATATAGTAGTCGTAATGATACCTAACGGAACTCGTGAGTACCGAGTCACCTTGGCAACAAGAAGCTGGTTTCGGCTTGTCATTTCCTACGCACCGCTTCACCCTCCAAATAAGGCAATGATGTCGAGCTTCCAGGTCGATTTCGCTTAATTTTACTTCATCGGTGCATAATTATATGTAACCAAATCGACTGGAGATGGACCTGTGGCTTTAAACAAGAATTATGTTTTGACGTTCAATGTCTTTTTATGCTCGTAACTTTCGTATTTAGGCTTGCAATCGGCGTTTGAAAGTGACTACCGCAGACTTTCGCTAATCTTGCCGCCGGCGAACACGTCAAATTCATCATCTATAACTTATTTTTTTCTGTTGGAAACCTTCTGTGGAAGTATGTGAAAAGTTGCTTACTAGCATTTATAGTATATCCAGTAGCCACGCAGTGCAATAAATTGTTCTGTTTTTATGTGTTTGTATGCGTTTCGTCGGTTTTTGTGAGAGCTATGCTGCGTCGCCTATCGAATTGCTGTATACAGCTTTGGAAGACATCTCGCCAATCAAACCGGATGTACAACCACACGCTCATGCAGCATGATGGCGGCGCCCTGTGCCGATAATAGCTACGTTTGAAAAATTATAAAAAATATACCGTGACGCTGTACTTGTCAAATCATGGTGACTTGTACTGTAAATGGTATGTTCTTATGTTTGGGCTGTGGTTGTTCAATCATTTCATTTCCCCTTTAAACAAATTCTATACTCGCTTCGACAGCAAGGACTTTACATCCAAGTGCACAGAGCTTCTGGCAACCGTCCCCTCCCCCTCCCCAGGAAAGGTCATCATGTCCGAAGACAACGTGACTCGCCAGTTCAGGAGGACCAATACAAGGAAAGCATCTGGGCCTGATAATATATCGGGCCATCTTCTCCGTTCATGCGCTGATGAACTGGCGCCTGTGTTCTCACAGCTGTTCCAGGAGTCAGTAAATACCGGCATAATTCCCGATCTCTGGAAAACCAGCACCGTCATTCTTGTGCCTAAAATATCCTCCCCTCAGGAACCCAACCACTACATATCAGTTGCTCTCACATCTCTCCCAATGAAAGCCCTGGAGAAGCTAGTCCTAACCAACCTATCTCCACATATTCAGGAGAAACTAGACCCACTGCAATTCGCCTACAAGCGTGGGCGTGGAACTGATGATGCCGTGGCAACCCTGCTACACAATGTCAACAAACATCTAGAGAAATCAGGCAACTATATCCGTATCTTCTTCATAGATTTTAGTTCGGCATTTAACACTATACAGCGCCACAAGATGATTGAAAAGCTTCTTGCCCTGCAAATACCCCCGAACTTCATTCACTGGATGCATAACTTTCTCACAACATACCCCAACACGTGAAGGTTGGCAGCAACATCTCTCCCAACCTCATCGCGAATACCGGGGCGCCCCAAGGATGTGTTGGAAGCTCAATTCTATGTGTGGGAGTGTATGTGTGGGAGTGTGTGTAAGCATGTGTGTACATACACACGTGTGTGTGCGTGCGTGCGTGCGTGCGTACGTACGTATGCACAGTGAATAGAGTACCGGACTCTCATTCGAGAGAACCCGTGTGCTGAAGTAATATCTATATATATCATCATTGTGCAGCCGTAGTATCCCGTGGTTGGGCGAAGGCCTCAGCTTGACGTTTCCAAATCTGCCTGTCTTGCGCTATTCTCTGCCAGATGGTGCCCTTCCAGTACTCGTCTAGTTCGTCTCTCCACCGTCTCGCCGGTCTTCTTCTAGATTGTTTCCCTTCTTAAGGTCTCCAGGTTGTGATACGCGATGTCCATCGGTCATCTCGTAGTCTGCTGATGTGCCCTGCCCAGGTCCACTTCTGTCTTCCGATTTGTTCTATCACGTCTATGAACTTTGCCTTCTGCCTAACCCAGATGTTTTGTTTTTCTCTCCCGATATGTGATGTTTAACATACTTCTTTCCATCTTTGTTTGTGCGGCTGCTAGCTTGTTTTTTGCCTGTACGGTGAGTGCCAATGTTTCCGCGCCTATCGTACTCCTCTCTTGATGTTGATCTTGTTGCTCTTTTTCTTGCTCAAGCTGTTGGAGTAGGTGTGTTTCAGGAGATCGATGTACACATTTTCTATCCCCTGTGCTTGAAGGGAGGTCAGTATTGCTTGAGTTTGCACCGAGTCGAAAGCCTTCTCGTAGTCGACGAAAGCGATGCAGGCGGGATATTATATTCTCGGCACTTCTCTTTCAGTTGGTTTACGACATGTATGCTGTCTGTCGTTGAATACCTGCTTCTGAATCCTTCTTGCTCTCTTGGATGGTTTTCGTCCAGAGTCTTCTCTAGTCTATTCGTCAGTATAATTGTGAGTAATTTATACACAGTAATTTGTATACATTTTCTATCCCCTGTGCTTGAAGGGAGGTCAGTATTGCTTGAGTTTGTACCGAGTCGAAAGCCTTCTCGTAGTCGACGAAAGCGATGCAGGCGGGATATTATATTCTCGGCACTTCTCTTTCAGGCGGGTTTACGACATGTATGTTGTCTGTCGTTGAATACCTGCTTCTGAATCCTTCTTACTCTCTTGGATGGTTTTCGTCCAGTGTCTTCTCTAGTCTATTCGTTAGTATAATTGTGAGTAATTTATAGATGTTTGATAACAGACATATCGGTCTGTAGTTCTTCAAGTCTTTCTTATTTCCCTTCTTGAAGACTATCACCATCTTTGCGTTCTTCCAAGCGGTGGGTAATTCGTCTTTCTGAAAAGCATTTCGTATACAGCTTAGCCAATGTCTTCGAGATGATATCTTCTCCTGCTTTTAATGTTTCAATGTTTACCTGGTCGTTGCCTGGTGTCTTTCCATTCTTCATATCTCTTAGCGCAGCTTCCACTTTCCGTGGTGTTATCTGTGGTACCTCTTTCGGGTCGGTGTGAATTATGGTAATCTGTTCACTGTCATATAGCTCTATTCGTTCCATGATCATATCTTGGTCTTGTATTTCTTTACCCTGCTTGTCTAGAAGTGTAGTCAGCCTGTCTCGCCTAGTGCCTGCGTTTTTCTTGCTTTCTTCAGGCTCTTTGATGACATAATCGTTTCTCGTAAGATCTCTTGTTTGTACTTTGTGATGTCTTCCTTCGTTTTCTTTTTGATTGTCTTGCATATTTCTGCGTATTTTATTTGTTTTTTACGGTCACCGTTTCCACCATTTCTAGTCGTTTTTCACCAGGGCTCGTGTTTGTGACGATATTATTGTCAACACTTGCTTGTTAATTGATTGCTTTGGCTACACTTGTCGCATTTAGTTGGATCATATCTGTGATGTTTTTTCGCACATTGTGTCAACAGATTCTATAAATTGCCAATGCCACTTGAAAAGAACGAAACGTAGTGTTCGTCAGTCGAAGATATCATGCCGGACATATTTGTCACGGAAGAGTCGATCCTTGCATGTTTCCTGGGTCTGAAACACTGAGAAAAAAGCATGCAAAGTCATACTTTTTCAATGTACAATGGGGTCGTTATTAAGACGAAAGACGTGTTCCTTGGCTTGGAAGAAGATAGCATGCTGAAAGGAACGTTCTAGACCTTGAACTTTCTGACAAAGAGTTGACGGTGAATTATCAGATGTGACTTCAACAAAAACACAGATACTTTTCTTTGTACATTATTGCTAATATATAGTTGTAAAATATTGTTAATATAGCTAATGTTACATTTTACTAACAAATGCGTAAATTTTGCCACTAAATGTCTTTTAATTTTTTTTTTAATAGAGGAGTAATTATGGTTAGTTGGCTCGCTCAGGGGGTAACTGTGCCAAAAAAGGTAAATACCGATGTTCTAACATTGTGTTGCCTATCACATAGTAAGCGACCAAAACACCTCCGATTCAACCAAAAATGTACTCCGACATACCACATTACACATCTGTAGCGCCGTGAAGAGACCAAAGACTTCCACTAATGTTGCCGCCGAAGCGGTGACTTTGTTGAGGCGTCCAATGTTGTGACAATGATGTGACCAAAATGCCGCCGACGCTTCCAAGAATTTCCGTGATGTCATTTAGTGGATACCATTAAAAATGTGTCTTATTTCAGACTGTTTCCCGGCGAAATCACACAGCCGGGCGAGAGTCGGTTAAGCGAGACTACTTTTGACCGACTCTCGCTCGTCTTCGTGAACTCGCCAAGAAGACAGTCTGGTTTCAAAGTTCACTGTAGTCCAGGAAATCTAGCCCATTTTTTATTCAACTTGGAAGAAATTGCAAACAAATTTTTTGCACAGTGGTTTTCTATGAGGAACACCATGCCAAAAGTCCTAAGAAATCCATGTATGGCAAATATGTAAAATTAGCATACATCCAATATGACCCTCATAAATCAAAATCTTACCACATCTTTGTTGTCAGATGACATATTTAAGTAATTTAGCATTCTAAGAAGGGTTTTGGACACAAGGATTCACTTGGGATATATTAAGATATGATTCGGTAAGTAGGTCATTTGCATAAATCCAAGATGGCTGCCATAAATCAAAGTTTGCCATATCTTTGCTGTGAGATGACATATTTTTTTATTATAAAATGGGCTTCGGACACAAGGATTCATTTGAGATATATTAAGATGTCATTGGATAAGTAGCTCATTTGCATAAATCCAATATGGCCGCCATAAATTAAAATCTTGCCATATCTTTGCTGTCAGATAACAATATCATATTGTAGTAATTTTAAATTCTATGAAGGGACTTTAGACACAAGGATTCACTTAGGATAGAATAAGATGTTAATGCTTGAGTAGCTCATTTGCATATATCCAATATGGCCTCCAAAAAGCAACATTTTACCTTGCGGAACTTTAGTTCAGTACATGCAGTGTTGCATGTTACTCATGTTCATTGATACGCATTACCTCAATAAACTGATCCATCAAGCACATCACAATCATTAGTGAAATATGGCATATGTGACTTGGTACAGCTGGTACCACGGCATTCTCTACACACGGCAGAGCAAGGCAGGCCATATTTTAATAATAATAATAAGATAACTTCTATTGCGCCTAAATCCTTGGAAACCAAGGTCAGAGGCGCATCAAAACAAAAGGATTGTTGGAATGGGTGTAGTGTGGGTAAGCTTATTGTTTCTGGGGGAGTAGATTCCAAGCGCTTATAACTCTAGAATACAATGAGTATGCATATGTATTTATGCGTGCATGTATTTGTATGTATTTGTTTGGATCGCTGTTTCGTGTACGGGAGTATGGGACTATAATATGTTGTGGTAGGGTAATGTTCAGGAGGTTGTGTTTTATTTTGTAGAAGGTAAGTTGGTGTTGTAATCGTCTTCTTTCTAGAGTCTGGTGGTGGTCATTTAAAGTAAATCTAGATGCGCTTCTTTGGATTTTTTCAAGTGTATCAATGTTATTTTGTGTATATGGATTCCAGGCTACAGCTCCGTACACTAGTTTTGGCCTTACTAACATATTGTAGGCTGTTTCCTTAACTTTAGATGTTGCAGGGTGGAGAGAGCGTTTAAGGAGGCCAAGTGTTCTAGCGGATTGAGATGCAGTGGTGTTAACATGCTTTGTCCACGACAGTTTGGAATCTATTGTGATGCCATGATAGGGGTGTGAATCGACTTGGGAAACTGGTTGGTTTGAGATGGTGTAAGTGAAGTGGCTTTGGTTTGCGTTTATGGGTAATTCTGAGAAGTTGACACTTTGGGATATTAAAGTTCATTTGCCACTTGTCTGTCCAGTCGGCTAGTTTGTTTAGATCTGTTTGAAGGATGTTATGGTCTGCAGGTATTTGGATTTCTTTATATAGGATCCAGTCATCGGCAAATAATCTGATAGTTGAGTTGATTGAATTGGTGATGTCATTTATGTACAGTAGGAAAAGGACAGGGCCAAGGACTAAGCCTTGGGGTGCGCCGGAGATGACATTTGCAGGAGCTGAGTCGGAACCATTTATTGATACAATCTGGGTGCGGTTTGATAGAAATGACTTTATCCATTGTAGTGTGTGAACTGTTATACCATAGTAGTTTAATTTATTGAGAAGTCAGCGGCGGAGACATTCGCTTGGCAGATTAATAGTCACACATGCCTGATGTCGACGCTTGTTGCTTCCGGCAACATTTCGGACATTGTCAGTAGCAACATCTCGGACATTGTCGGTAGATGTAATTGGACCCATTTTTTTAATGTGAGATATAATGATCACAAAAGCAGACGCATGCCTTTTATAACAGTTCGACAGAACAAAAAGGTCACGTGGTAGTGCAGAATAAGAACGAACCTCAGAGTAGAAAATACACGCACGGACTACAGAGTAGAAAGCACACGCGCGCGGACTGCAGAGTAGAAAGTACACGCACAGACAGTAGAATAGATCAGACTTGGACAGCAAATATAATTTCAAACCAGTTTGCAACCAGGCAATCAACTGAAGTAAGTGGAAATGTCCTATGTAAAACTATATAATTGGTAAATGTTAAAAGATAGGGAGACCTTGATTTTGTTGATAAAGATATCCCAAAAAAAATTGCATATTCAGGAATCACTTTACGCGTGCTAGTAATAACAAACATAGGTACAAAAAAATTGACAAACACCTATTTGTTAATACAGGAAGCAGTCGACGTATGCTAGTGATAAGAGACATAGGTAGGCGAAAATATTTATAAACAGAGTGATGGGAAGATCGTAGATCTGTACGGTAACCAGAAATGATATACTTTGACTTATTTTACTAATTCTCTACCGATTCGTCAGGTTTGGACCTATTTTATATTTGTAAATCTATAGACTACGGGGGCGCTATACCTGAAAAATGGTCCACTACCTAAGACACATAAGAAAAGACACAATTGCTCATGCGCAATGACATATTTATTGACGTGTTTGACCTATTTTTATAGTAAAAAGAAATAAAAGGCAAGCATTTAAGCAGTATTGATATTTAGTTGATGCTTTACACGATAGGAGTAATTTTAGTTCATAATATATTCACCAGTGAGCGCCATTTGAAATAAGAGGCACGAATTTAAGCTGTACTGAACCTTGGTCTATATAACTAGTTCGTCAAAACTCCGCCAGGTGGCGCTATTTGGGTTAATCAAAATTCCTATATGGGGCGCTATTTTAGATCATGACCTATCCGCCAGGTTGCGCTATTTGACATTGACCTATATATTTGACCTTAGCCTTTATATGTGACATTGACCTATATATTTGACCTTAGCCTTTATATGTGACATTGACCTATATATTTGACCTTGACCCGTATTTTTGACCTTGCTCTTGCTCCGCTCCGTTCCACCATCCCCGCTGATTGAACTGACATACTACTGTCATCATTTAAAAAAATATCTTTACAACCTTGCTTATCCACCGTAGCGACTTGACCAATCTGTTGACAACTGGAATAATGCTTATGGATTTTGAGATTGACCAATACTTTTGTTTTGATGCGCCCCTGACCTTGGTTTCCAAGGATTTAGGCGCAATAGAAGTTATCTTATTATTAAAATATGGCCTGCCTTGCTCTGCCGTGTGTAGAGAATGCCGTGGTACCAACTGTACCAAGTCACATATGCCATATTTCACTAATGATTGTAATGTGCTTGATGGATCAGTTTATTGAGGTAATGCGTATCAATGAACATGAGTGACATGCAACACTGCATGTACTGAACTTAAGTTCCGCAAGGTAAAATGTTGCTTTTTGGAGGCCATATTGGATATATGCAAATGAGCTACTCAAACATTAACATCTTAATCTATCCTAAGTGAATCCTTGTGTCTAAAGTCCCTTCACAGAATTTAAAATTACTACAATATGATATTGTTATCTGACAGCAAAGATATGGCAAGATTTTAATTGATGGCGGCCATATTGGATTTATGCAAATGAGCTACTTATCCAATGACATCTTAATATATCTCAAATGAATCCTTGTGTCCGAAGCCCATTCTTATAATAAAAAAATATGTCATCTCACAGCAAAGATATGGCAAACTTTGATTTATGGCAGCCATCTTGGATTTATGCAAATGACCAACTTACCCAATCATATCTTAATATATCCCAAGTGAATCCTTGTGTCCAAAACCCTTCTTAGCATGCTAAATTACTTAAATATGTCATCTGACAGCAAAGATATGGCAAGATTTTGATTTATGACGGTCATATTGGATGTATGCTAATTTTACATATTTGCCATGCAGGGATTTCGTAGGACTTTTAGCATGGTGTTCCTCATAGAAAACCACTGTGCAAAAAATTACTTGTCAATTTGTTCCAAGTTGAGTAAAAAATGGGCTAGATTTCCTGGACTACAGTGAACTTTGACACCAGACTCTTTTCTTGGCGAGTTCACGAAGACGAGCGAGAGTCGGTCAAAAGTAGTCTCGCTTAACCGACTCTCGCCCGGCTGCGTGATTTCGCCGGGAAACAGTCTGAAATAAGACATATTTTGAATGGTATCCACTAGATGGCATCACGGAAATTCTTGGAAGCGTCGGCGGCATTTTGGTCACATCATTGTCACAACATTGGACGCCTCAGCAAAGTCACCGCTTCGGTGGCAACATTCGTGGAAGTCTTTGGTCTCTTCACGGCGCTACAGATGTGTAATTTGGTATGTCAGAGTACATTTTTGGTTGAATCGGCGGTGTTTTGGTCGCTTCTTAAGTGATAGGCAACACAATGTTAGAACATCGGTATTTACCCTTTTTGGCACAGTTACCCCCTGAGCGAGCCAACTAACCGTAATTACCCCTCTATTTATATATGCCAAATTCGAGAAAAAAATTGAAAGGACATTTAGTGGCATAATTTACACATATGTTAGTAAAATGTAACATTAGCTATATTAACAATATTTTACAACTATATATTAGCAATAGTTTACAAAGAAAGGTATCTGTGTTTTTTGTTGAAGTCACATCTGATAATTCACCGTCAACTCTTTGTCAGAAAGTTCAAGGTCTAGAACGTTCCTTTCAGCATGCTATCTTCTTCCAAGCCAAGGAACACGTCTTTCATCTTCATAACGACTCCATTGTACATTGAAAAAGTATGACTTTGCATGCTTTTTTCTCAGTATTTCAGACCCAGGAAACATGCAAGGATCGACTCTTTCGTGACAAATATGTCTGGCATGATATCTTCGACTGACGAACACTACGTTTCGTTCTTTTCAAGTGGTATTGGCAATTTGTAGAATCTGTCGACACAATGTACGAAAAAACATCACAGAGATGGTCCAACTAAATGCGACAAGTCTAGCCAAAGCAATAAATCAACAAGCAAGTATTGACAATAATATCGTCACAAACACGAGCCCTGATGAAAAAACGACGAGAAATGGTGGAAAACGGTGACCGTAAAATACAAATACAATACGCAGAAATATGCAAGACAATCAAAACGAAAGCAAAGGAGGACATCAGAAAGTACAAAAAAGAGATCTTATGAGAAACGATTATGTCATCAAAGAGCCTGAAGAATGCAAGAAAAACGCAGGCACTAGGCCGAGACAGGCTGATTATACTTCTAGACAAGCAGGGTAGAGAAATACAAGACCAAGGTATGATCATGGGACGAATAGAGCTATATGACAGTGAACAGAGTACCATAATTCACACCGACCCGAAATAGGTACCACAGATAACACCATGGAAAGTCGAGGCTGCGCTATGAGATATGAAGAATGGGAAGACACCAGGCAACGACCAGGTAAACACTGAAACATTAAAAGCAGGAGAAGATATCATCTCGAAGACACTGGCTAAGCTGTATACGAAATGCTTTTCAGAAAGACGAATTACCCACCGCTTGGAAGAACGCAAATATGGTGATAATCTTCAAGAAGGGAAATAAGAAAGACTTAAGGAACTACAGACCGATATGTCTGTTATTAAACATCTATAAATTACTCACAATTATACTAACGAATAGACTAGAGAAGACACTGGACGAAAACCATCCACGAGAGCAAGAAGGATTCAGAAGCAGGTATTCAACGACATACAACATACACGTCGTAAACCATCTGAAAGAGAAGTGCCGAGAATATAATATCCCGCCTGCATCGCTTTCGTCGACTACGAGAAGGCTTTCGACTCGGTGCAAACTCAAGCAATACTGACCTCCCTTCAAGCACAGGGGATAGAAAATGTGTACATCGATCTCCTGAAACACACCTACTCCAACAGCTTGAGCAAGAAAAAGAGCAACAAGATCAACATCAAGAGAGGAGTACGATAGGCGCGGAAACATTGGCACTCACCGTACAGGCAAAAAACAAGCTAGCAGCCGCACAAACAAAGATGGAAAGAAGTATGTTAAACATCACATATCGGGAGAGAAAAACAAAACATCATCGAGAAGGCTTTCGACTCGGTGCAAACTCAACCAATATTGACCTCCCTTCAAGCACAGGGGATAGAAAATGTGTACATCGATCAGTTTGGTGGCCTGTGTTCTTGGAAGCAGTATCTGCCGAAGAAGCCTGTCAAATGGGGGATCAAGCTATGGTGCCTATGCGACGCAGCCACCGGTTACTGCCTCGCCTTCACAGTGTACACCGGCGCGGAGACGGGAGATGTCGCTCCCACGCACGATCTCGGTTACCGCGTAGTCATGGAGCTGATGAGCGCTTACCTCAATGAGCAGCGTCACGTTTATGCTGATAATTATTTCACGACGGTGACGCTCGCGAAGGAGTTGCTTCGGCGTGGCACATACTTCTGTGGGACGACGCGGTCGCACCGCCGCGAGTTTCCCAAATGACTTGCGTCCGCTACGTTGCAGCCGGGCGAGTCTCTCGAGTGGACAAATGATGATGGTGTCATGCTGCTGAAGTGGCGAGACAAGCGCGATGTGTTTATGGTGGCGAAATATGACGCAGGGCTCGACGAAGTGAGGCGAGTGTGACGGCACAACGTAGAAGTCGATCTACCAGTGCCCACCTGCGTCAAGCGATACAACGAATTGGTGGGCGGGATCGACAGGCTGGACCAACTTCGTGCCTACTACAGTGTGGGACGTGCAAGCAATTAAGAGGTGGTGGAAATACATCTTCTGGGGGTTGTTGAACGTTGGCATCATCAACGCTTACATCCTCTGGAATATGGCCAACCAGCACCTGCCTGCCCACACTAGTGCCACCTCACTAAATATGTGGAAGCTGCGTCTCATCCATAACATGGACGTTGCTTGCCGGCTGTTGACAATCTTGTCATTGTCCACGTCGTCTCCGACACTATCGTGCCAGGACACCCTTTAGTTGGTTTCCAGGGTCGCGGAGACGGTCATGCATGCAGTGTGCCCATCAAAAGAAGAAAACGGCGAAGGGCCGTTTTGTGGAGAGCCGGTTCGGTTGCGACAGGTGCAAGGCCTACCTGTGTGGTTCGGTTGCGACAGGTGCAAGGCATACCTGTATGGTTCGGGGCCCTGGTTTCTGGCATATCACCTGTAGAGATGTGCCACCATCTGATTTGTAATAAATGCTGTAAACTTCTCATAATTTGTTATCAATACATTGTTGAACATTCAGTTATATATATCTGTCAACCAATGAAATATGGGCATCAAAACATAATCGTTGTCTTTATAATTGTTCATCCATGATTTGGATTGATTGGTAATAGTATAATCAAGTGGACTAAGAGTAGGGCTAGGCTGCAGTATGATGAGTATGCCTATGGCTATCAAACTAAGTCTATACCATGGCACTAGTGTGCATGTGTTTATTACGGATAATAGTGCAAAAAATGTGTAACATTATTAACAATTATATGTCAATGTGTAGATAATTTAATGTCCTTTCAAACAAACGCAACTAGTAGAAGTAAAAAGTCAAACATATAAAAGTTACACCGCAACAACAATTTTTTTTATTAATTAATAAAAATTCTTAATTTCAAGCCAGGAATGGTCAACATATTTTAAAGATACAGCAGCACATTTGTTACCAATGTGTATGTAATTAAATTCTCTACACAATAACTACAACATGCAATTGTTAGAATTGAATAATAAAAGCGCTAGAACAAAAAAAAACTGGCAACACGATATTTTTTTATTTTAGGTCAAATGTCTGAGGAGGCACAGACTTCATATTAAAATCGTGTGAGTGCTAAAGGGTTAACATATCATGCTTTCCTACTTCCCTTAACACGTGTTATTAACTTATTGTTAACTAAGAGTATTTTTCCAGACGACATGAAAAGAGCAAAAGTTATCCCGATGTACAAAAGCGATAACGAGACACTCGTAAACAATTACCGTCCAATATCGATTTTTTCCAGTTTTCTCAAAAATTCTAGAAAAAAATAATGTACAACAGATTAACATATTTCATAAACAAACATAACATCTTATATGATTACCAGTTTGGATTTAGGAAGAAGCATTCTGCAAACATGGCTCTTGTGCAACTAGTATATACAATTTCCACAGCTATAAATAATGGTGACCACGTACTAGGAGTTTTTCTCGACTTCAGTATAGCTTTCGATACAGTTGACCATAAAATATCACTTAATAAACTAGAACACCATGGTATTAGAGGATGAGGACTTGCATGGTTGGAATGTTATTTGTCTAATAGAACGCAATATGTTTTATTTGAAGGAGTAAGATCGAACATTTCAGCCTATATGCTGAGGTGTCAATAATAGGGTCACTGTTATTTTTAATCTATATTAATGACATTGTTAACGTATTATACAATGTGTATCCTATTTCCTATTATATTTGCCGATGATACAAATATTTTTGTTAATGGTAACAGTCTTAGCGAGCTAGAAACTGTGATGAATCAAGAACTGCAAAAAATTGTTATTTGGTTAAAGAGTAATATACTATCTTTAAATATCTGTAAAACACATTTTATTGTCTTCAAGTCAGTAAATAAAAAGGTATCCAATCCAATTGCCATCTTTATTGATGGACTACAAATTATTCAAGTAGAAAACACAAAACTTAGGATTTTAATCGATGCTAATTTGTCCTGGTCTTTTCATATACAGTATATAAAATCTAAAATAGCCAAAACTGGAATTATAAGTAAAATTTGAAAAACCCCTAGTAGATCATCCCTTGTAACATTATACTATACATTTTATATCCATACCTAACTTATGGTATCGAAGTGTGGGGAGGAGGATATAATACACACCTTAGTTCTCTATTCAAATTGCAAAAGTATGCAATTCGGTTAATTGTGTCAGCTCCATACAGAGCGCATACATACCAACTCTACAAGAAGCTGTACATTTTATTAGTAAGACAAATCTACGAATACACGGTTGTGCTGAATTATATGTACAAAATCGTTAAGAATATGTTTCCGTCAGTTATGACAAGGATGCTCATTAGAAATAACGAACTACACGAACATAGGACACGCAGTGCAGAATTACTACATGTGCCAATTTCAAAAAGTAATGTATTATATATAAAACCATTATATATCGAGGTGTTAAATTATGGAACTATATAGCGACAACAGTGGACTGTAATTGTAATTATGCATTAGCAACGTTTAAACGTCAACTCAAGAAATTGTTGCTAGTAAATAATATTAATGACTTATATAAATAGCATTCGTTGTTGCAATTTTAAACGAAGTATTCATGAAAATAATACTGCTGTGATTCATGTTGCTGTTTTTTTTTCTTCAATCACACAAATTGTTATCTTGCACCATTAAATTTACATATGCATCACATGTATTGTGAGGGAAAGAAACCAGAAACCATGACAATCTATGTATGTAATTGATTGGAATGTATCATTGTTTCTGTAATAAACCAGTATTATGAGAAGACAATGCTCTCTCATACTGTTCTTTAGCTGTAAAATTGTCACAAGTCGGTCGTGACGGTATCTAGTTGTACAGCTGGTATCCCCTCAGCACCTACCTCAGGTTCAGCACTTGCTGTGCTTCCTTCTAATTCCTCTGTATTGCCTTTGGTCGAAACTGGCATGATGAATGCCTTATACCACAATACTGGTGTTCAGTGCAGCACCTACCAGCATGTGGCCACGCGCACAGCTCTAGACATAGCCTAGCCAGTCAGCGTGTGCATGGCTCGCGAACATCTTGTGACCCGCATATATACGACTTCCAGGAGCCCTTGCTGTCCCGAACCTGCCACCAGGTGCCCGATGCTTCCCAGGAAACTCATCTCCATGTGAAAACCTTAGTCTTGAAGACCATGCACTTACTTAAGCTAGATCACTGCCATCTGGCTTGTGTGGAGCGCAGTGGTGCAGTGGCTAGAGTTTCGGACTCTCGACCGAGTGAACTGTCACGCCTCACAGGCCCCGATTCACCCGTGCCAGGATTCACCGCCTACTTTCGGCCCGCGACGGTAGCGGGTCCAGAGTAGGTGCGTGCCAGGATTCCGCGTTGTTACTAAGGTGGTTTGGGTTAATAATACGAAATGTTTTCCAGTATAATTGTTAGTATACATATTAAAAATAAAATGGAATAACTTGCATGATTATTTGCACGCACACAAACAAATTGTGTGATTTAGAGCGCTCTTTTTGTTGTTCATGATCTATAATCGAGGCTATAACTAGTACCGAGGCTATCGTGATATGTGGCGAACGGCACTGTCTATATGCACAGCCGCGGTGTCGTGCTATTCTTTTGTGCATACGAAATACTTTCTTCTTGAAATGGTGGTAAATTAATCAACATAATTAACTGTTTGCTTTAATAAATAAAAAATATAGTAGGCCTACTTATTTCGATTGCCTTCTTATGTAAAAATGTTATGTTTATTTATCCTTTATTTGATGGATAACTATTTGCACACATTAGGGCACAGCACATTGTGTGATAAAAATGGCTTTAATTTATATATATATATATATATATATATAACGCTTACAAGGTGTGCCACTGGTTCACATACAAATGAATTACAATATGTAGTGACCAGTTTCCTCTAGGTAAATTCCTAAACATGTTATTGAAGTAACTTGAATTATACTAATTACATTTATTTTAATTATATCATGATCATCGTCTTATTTTCAGGAGTAAATATAATAAATTAGTTTTATTTCTGTTTAGTGATATTTTGTTACAATGAATCCATGCTGATATCCTATTGTGTTCCGAATTTACTTCTTCAATAAGCCTAGTAACATTTGTGTGTAAGTGAAACCTAGTTGTGCCATCTGTAAATAACATATTTATTGTTTTAACAATGTTGTTTTAATATAACATGAACAGAACTGGACCTAGCATAGATCCTTGTGGAATAACACATGTGGCTGTCCTTACTTCTGAATCTGATTGATTATATAAAATAAACTGTTTTCTACTTAATTTCTAAACTAACAACTGAGTTTAGTATGTACAATATCATGTTATGTGGTGTACAATTTAACAAATCCAATCCACAAATCATCTAGGCTAAACAACCAGCCAACCAATATTTGGTGTTATTAGCAACACATTCAACTGACTGGATTGAACTGCCTTCAGTCATTGCCAGTGTATTAATACACCATACATCGACAACTTCATAAAAGAAACATTTAAGCACCTTAGCCAAACCTGTTGGCTACTAGCAAAACTAACCTATGCGCACACTCAACATCTTCATAGCCAAACTTGTTGGCTACTAGCAAACTAACCTATGCGCACACTCAACACCTTCATAGCCAAACTTGCTGGCTACTAACAAATTAACCTATGCACACACTCAGCATCTCATTTTCTTACCTCAGAGACCAATTATATCAACCAATGGCAACTATCAAATATGCATTCCCTCTGTGGGTTGGCTGAATTCATATATGTGACCCATCATTCGAAAAATTCTTACTGATAGTCATTACGAGTTATGAGACACTGTCACAATTTGTTATTGAGTATCCATTGTGAAACATTCCTGAATAGACAAATCTGTCATGTGTTAGTTGTGATGTGGAAATTGTAAAAATGTTACCAACATGTGTTTCGTACTGAGTTTTGTGACAACTGTCAATTTTTTTATTGCTGACAATGTTCTAAACTATAGCCAACAGTGTGAAACCACAAAGTGAAAAATCACAGCCGACAGAATTAAAACCACAGTCAAGAAAGTAAAAACCATAGCCAGCTGAGAGAAAACTTTGAAACTGTTTTTCTTGAAACCATACTTTTTGTATTTCTAACATTAAAATAGCTAAGTAATGAGAATATAGTTATTATTGAGGTATGAATTTCTCAAGTTGCGTCTCATTTTGGCATGGTGGGTCACAAATGTTGTGCATTAAACTGTCAACACTGTTTCTCAAAACATGAATTCTTTCACTAATCAATTCAGCACTGAATAACTTTGCCAACAATTTATTTACAAATTTTCCATTGGTGCCATTGCACAGATCTTTGAGGAACACTATCCTCCTGTCAGTAATTGCATTGGCCAAGGTTGCAGACATTACACTGTCTTAGTTCACTAGCTGACATTGCACAATCTCAATTCACTGTATAGTATAACCACCTTAAAGAGAAAAAGATGGGCGGTTGCACACATTACACTGTCTTAGTTCACTAGCTGACATTGCACAATCTCAATTCACTGTATAGTATAACCACCTTAAAGAGAACAAGACTGGCGGTTGCACGCATTACACTGTCTTAGTTCATTAGCTGACATTGCACAATCTAAATTCACTGTACAGTATAACCACCTTAAAGAGAAAAAGACGAGCGGTTGCTTTACAAAAGTAATGAGTTTAGTAGATTAACAGTAATTTAAAATGATAAAAAAATTAACACAGTGACAGGGTGCCAATTTGCAGGGTTAATTACATTGTGAAGTTCTACTATACTCTCTTAGTACAATTCTACTGTACTCTTTTAGTACAGTTCTACTGTACTCTCTTAATATAGTTCTACAGACAAAACAACCCAAGTTAACAGTAATACTGACAGCAATTCAATTATTAATTCTGCACTAGCTTAAACCCATGCATGGCGCAACAAACCAAGGCTTACACCCATGCATGGCGCAACAAACCAAGGCTTACACCCATGCATGGCGCAACAAACCAAGGCTTACACCCATGCATGGCGCAACAAACCAAGGCTTACACCCATGCATGGTGCAACAAACCAAGGCTTACACCCATGCATGGTGCAACAAACCAAGGCTTACACCCATGCAAGGTGCAACAAACCAAGGCTTACACCCATGCATGGTGCAACAAACCAAGGCTGACACCCATGCATGGTGCAACAAACCAAGGCTTACACCCATGCAAGGTGCAACAAACCAAGGCTTACACCCATGCATGGTGCAACAAACCAAGGCTTACACCCATGCATGGTGCAACAAACCAAGGCTGACACCCATGCATGGTGCAACAAACCAAGGCTTACACCCATGCAATGTGCAACAAACCGCGGCCAGCAGTTAGCACCATTGCAGTACTTTGATTTTAAATTCATTCACAGTGGCGCAATCTGGAGAACTGCTAAGGTTCCCTGTACAGTTTCCATGTTTCTCTGATGAGTGGAACAGCAAATTTATAATTAAATAACTCCCTCTGTTATCCCATCCCAACCATATGCATTGGTTCAACAATCTTTATTGGTGTTAGCTTTGGAGCCACAGTCTTGAACTTCTCATACCGTTGACATGCATCGCATCTGGCAATCTGAAACATTACAAATAACAAAGTAAATGCAACATGCATATGTGAGAATAAATATAAAACAAATTTTAAACTATAACAATTCAAATTCATTACAATGATTTTTTTAAATAAATTTCTGAAAAATATAGTGTATCTAAATGTTTGATTGTTAATTTATGGCTTGAGTGCTGAAATTCAATGCAAAACACACAATAGGTAACACCGATGTTTATGATTATATATAAACAATATCAGACATCTAGTTTGTTAAACATGCAACATTAAAAAACAGTTTGCTTCATAAATCGATTACAGTGTATGAAGTAGTACTGTCAATGTGAAGGCCACTTACGCATGTCTTGACATCACCTTTCAAACCCTTCCAGTAGAAGGACTGGGTGATCTTATCTACAGTGGCATTGATGCCACTGTGGCCAGCATGCGGTGCCGAGTGCATCTGCCACAGGATTCTTCTCCTTTCATCCACATCAATGGTGATGCACTGACGTATGTTCGTGTGGGGTGGCTTGTACACCAGTGCTCCAGTATCTAGAAATATTTATTAAGTCACATCAGCATTATTTGTAAATGTTGGTACTTATAGCAAGAGTACTATTATTTTATAGTTGTAACGTTATTTAAGAAAGTAAATTAATTAGACTATTGTTTACCTCTCATTTGAAGCATCATCCAATTCAGCGCTCAAGATACTTTTTCTAGCGTAACAATTTAGGAGGGTTGGCATGTTTTTGCCCTCATAGTAAAAAACATGCGAACATTCTTCAAAACAAAACTTTCCATTGACCACAAGATGACCAGGTGATAGATAATTATAATTACCAGCCGACGTCTAGGCTGGTAATAAAACTAGGGTGCACATGGACTGAGAGAGCGGAGAGAGGAGAGAGTGAACAAAAAAGGAATGCTGCCGTCCATGTGTGGTCAGGTGACAAGTCCTGTACACATGGGCACAAAAAAATTCACACATGAATGCAAGTAGTTGGACAAAAGCCCCTCCGGGCAAATGTTACCCCAGACAAAAAAAACTTTCTACCCTATTTCTGCCATGAGCACGGCAGGAATACCTTTCTGCTCGGCAGAAAAACAACCGTGCAATTTAGTTATATGATTTTGAAACTTAGATTTATTTACTTAAATTCCAGAACAGCTCTTGACATAACAAATTATACACTTTACGTTAACACTTGTAGACATTTCCTAGCTTATCTAAGTTTTGGTGAATTGAAGATCATTTTATAATCTAAGTCAATGGATATGTATACACTGTACATTCATTTTAGGGAAAGTGCCTTTGCAGGACATTGCCCAATGCCTTTATTTTAAAATTTTGCCCAGCATAAGTTCATTCAAATACCCTAAAAGTAAGCCATTATTTTAAAATAAGGGATTTGACTCATTATGTTATGTCATTGCCAGGGCAAATTTTATTAATGTAATCAATTATCCTGCATAATTTCCACAGCACCAGAAATAATTAGTCAAAGTCAATTAAATGTTGAAAATAATAACTGTTTGGTGAGCATTCGGGTTCGAATTAATCCTGTGGTGTGGTGGCAAGAGCATTAATGTTTCCCAGTTGGTACCTCCTGTAATCTATATATAGATAAGTTATGCGTTTTGACACCTACATATATATACAATTTACGATATATATATATATATATACACACACACACACACACTCACACTTTACAATTACGTATCGGACTGACCAACAAAAGAATAATAGAATAGTAGACAATATAGTATGTAGTACTTAGATGCAATGTGAAATGCATATAAAATTCCGAGTAAGCTTTATATGCAGTGATAATATAAAAAAAGATTTCACAATTACCTTAATGATCGTCATTTTAGCAATCGCACTGACAGAAAATAATTAAGAAAGCTCCTGTTTGAAATGTATGGAGGTGATTAGTTGCAAGTAATTCAATTATTATGTTTTACGTTTGTATAGGACCCCTGACAATTTATTAATGGTTGTCTCACTCTCTGATAACTCGACGAAGACCTATAGATTACCCCCGAAACGCAACAAGCATTGACAATTTAACCTTCTCCGCCGCCGGTGTCCTGACTCAACGCCAACTGTGCCACGGTCCGGAGTATTTCCATAACTTGGTGACAAAGAATATATTGATATTGATCGACAGTCCATCTTGCACGATTACGATTGTATAATTTTGTCTGATAAATGTGTGTGGGCATTTCAAAACTCGTTAAATTAAAATCATGGAGACATTGTAAATTTCGTTCTACTCTATAGAATGCAAAGAAGCAATTTGTACATCACCTACACACTCATCTCCTATGTGATATTTAACATTTCAAACAATGCCAAGGTCAAGGCAATAATGCTGAGCCCTTGATTCTGGCTGGTGTGGAGGGAATTTGGCATTGCCCAAACAAAAATGTTTATTTGAAACTCAGTTGAAATTCAACTGAGTTTCAGTTGAAATTCAACTGATTCTATATGAATAGTTGAATTTCAACCGTTAAAAGTTGATTTCAACTGCTGTTCAACCTGCGTTCAACAGCTGAATGCAAGTTGAATGTGAGCATGAAGCTGAATGCAAGTTGAAAGCGGGGACTTAGACTTCAACTGCAGTTGAATGCAAGTTGAAAGCGAGCACTCATACTTTGAACAACAGCAGTTGAACGCAAGTTGAAAGCAGGGACTTACATTTCGATAGCAGTTGAACGCAAGTTGAAAGCGGGGACTTAGACTTCAACTGTAGTTGAACGCAAGTTGAAAGTAGAGACTTACATTTCAACAGCAGTTGAACGCAATTTGAAAGCATAGACTTAGTCATTTTAAAGAATCCGTTGTAGTTGAACACAGGTTGAAAGCAGGGACTTTATAATTGTCCACAACTCAGTTTGAACACAAGTTGAATGCAACGATTTTATCATTCCTAATAACATGTATTTTTAAAGAAGGCATCCTGATTATAAACACAAACTTACTCTTGCGTATTTACACAAATTCATTCACAATTATAACTGAGGTCACTGACATTTAAAAATAATATTTCAGTAGCAGGAATGGGATCAATTCAAAAATGAATTGGAATTATTCAATTCCTTAATTGAATAAACAAAAAGGTGGAACAACCGAATAATTTAACATGACACTGGACTCCCGCTGTTAACAGATAGATAGGGCTCCCAGTGGGCTCCAGTGGGCACACGAAGTCTTTTAGCAGTAAATTTTTTGTCAAGCGGACAACGTCTCAAAATGATTTAAAACGACGTCTATTCGATGTCTTTCTGTTGATATCTAAATCACGCCGACGAATTTACATACATTACATATCTTTCTATTGACATAAAAATCACGCTGGATAATTGCCCGAAAACGACGTTGAACATAGAACTTTTATCGTTTCAGAATGACGTAAAAATGACGTCTATTATGTCTTTCTGTTGACGTCTAAATCACGCTGTAGAATTGACGTCTGTTGGATGCAGTTTTATTTACCTGAAAGTGATGTTGATTGAACAGAGAATCTTATCCGTCTCAGAATGACGTAAAAATTACGTCTATTAGACGTATTTCTGTTAACATATAAATCACGCTGGTGAATTGACAAATTTTAGACATCTTTCTATTGACGTAAACAGTGCCTTTGGAGAATTGACATCAATTAGATGTACAATTGTGGCAAACGAAATAATTATTAACTTTTCTATCTCGGAAAGACGTAAAAAGACATACTTCATTTGACGATAATACCATGCAGGAGAATGTTGATCTATTATGTAGACATAATGTTAACATATCAATTATTTTGAACAAATAAAGTCGTATCTTCCAGAAATAGCATAACATATGAATATTTGTTTACTTACATTTGGGCACAATAATTATTTATGAGAGTTCATTAATTGCTAATACATGCATCATATCAACGTTTGGGTCTCAGTGTTGACTAAATAACAAATAGTTATAAATCAAAACGTAAAACAGCTATAATTAGAAGGCTACATACATTATAATAATATGATCTTCCACACTCAAGTATGCAAGCAGTTATATATAATGATAATGAATGCATCAACCCATATTAAACAATAACCACAACTGTCCAGTAGGTTGATGAATACCACTGAGATATCTACAATGCAAAGTGTTTTCTATGTTTTTAGCTATAAATGAGGTATGCTGTGTCTAGATCCAATTCGGGTCACATATGACCAACCTCTAAAAAGATAAATGACTATGAGTTCAAACGGGTCAACCGGTTGCTACCCACATACCCGGTAATTCGACTCTGGAACCCGCAAAATCTCTGATGACTTGCCATGCACCTATAACCCTAACTCGCAGGTCGGCCTGTACAACTTTGGCAGGCAATTTTAAATACACCACATGTGTCCCTATGTGTGTGTGGCAGAATTCGACAAGTTACAAACGGCAGTGCTGTTTGGATTTCGTGTTTGTAAAAACTTTGTATTGTTGCAGTTTTTTTGGTTTGCCATTTTTTTTGGCAAATCCACAGCATGTCTCACTTGGTGGCTGTCTTTGCAGATTCTATTTTCAAGTATCTTCCCCATAGTTTAGATGGTGTCCAGTTCGAGCTCTACTGTAGACGAGGTGTTGGTGTCAATGGCATTCGCCAAGGTAAGATGTATTGTCTAAGACGCACACAGTTAAATTAGAAATTGTGCATCGATCACTATATTACTGTACACATTTTACTGTAGTGTTATCACACATGTGGAAATTGTATGTTAATTTCCTGTAAAATAGTGTTGTAACCCCTTCTCGGCTGGTACCTTCCCGGGTAGATTATTTTGCCCTTTATGACTAATAATGATCAACTACTTGAACAAGGTTCGTAAATTAATATACAGGAAGCATATTCAGTTTTTATATTCAATAAACGATTACTACCTGATACTGAAGAATACATATTTATATTTATGCGGGACAACACTACCAAATAAAGTTGTGACTCCGTGACTCGGAAACGTGGCTTGTTTGCTGATAACACAAGTCAGATGTATGTTTGTATAAGAGCTTAATAGTAAGCCAACTCTTTATGTATAACTAGATTACATAACTACAATAATATACAATGTCGATACCTAGTTATACATGTCATAACAAATACACAAAACTGACAGCAAAGGTGGGGGAACCAATCACACACAGGTGGAGGAAACCCACCATCTTACTTACATGTGTGAAATTCTGTGATTCAAATACAAGGGGAAAGTGTTAGGTACATGTGCACATGTCCCCGCCCTAAAACCCCTTGGAAGATGTATCATATACACAGTGTACTATTATCATTAGCCAGAATCTCGTAAGACAAACTATGCTACAGAATGCATGGCTATAGTTGCAAGAGATATCAGAGAAAACAATGATGGCACAGAACACAATTATGCATACACTGTAACTTAATATAAACCGTGTATTTAAAATTGCATGCAGAAACACACAAATAAGTAAAAAAAACACCACCAGCCATATAAATACTCAGGTGTGGACGGGGTAGGAGGGTGGGAAAACAAACTTCAAAAATCGAGAGCGAATATACCTTTTCAATTCTGGAAATTTCGAGAGAGGCTGGGATTGGAGAGCTAGTCTCATGTTTCCGTCAGCCTCATAATTTTTTGAGCTTACCGTATATTCCAGAATAGAAGCATTGGTTTTGTTGCCCACATAAATGCCGTTTGAATTTCATTCAAAAGGTGTTTTTATGCGGGACAACACTACCAAATAAAGTTGTAACTCCGTGACTCAGAAACGTGGCTTGTTTGCTGATAACACAAGTCAGATATGTGTTTGTATAAGAGCTTAATAGTAAGCCAACTCTTTATGTATAACTAGATTACATAACTACAATAATATACAATGTCGATACCTAGTTATACATGTCATAACAAATACACAAAACTGACAGCAAAGGTGGGGGAACCAACCACACCAGGCCAATTCTGTAATAACTAATTTTCAGAATGGCTCTGCTGACCCGGCTGCTGCTGGTGTTGCTAATGCAGCTGCCACTGGGGTCGCCTCCCTCGCTACCTGAGAGGATGCAGCCATCCCCATGACCGCCTCCCGAATTGATTCCACCTGTTCCTGAATAGACCGCATCTGGTCACGTAGGATGCCAATCTCGCCAGTTGGAGGAGGTGCTGACAACACTGGGGCTGGTGGAACCATCGCCATGGCTGTGGATGTCCTTTCCTCGGGCCAGTCCCCATCAACCGTCCTGGCTCGTTTGCGAGGAGGTCCCACGACTGTCTCGCGATAACGAGCTGGCGTTTTGTAGAACGTTTACGTTTTGGTGGCATTCTGAAACATTGAGAAAGGAAAGCCGGGCAGACACTGGGTCATATATTATAATGAACATTATAATGAACCCATACCGCTAGGTAAATTCATACTAGCTAATATGGAAGCAGGCCAAAGTAGGAACGAAACACAAATATACAAACGTTACACACTGTAATTGCATTAATATGTACTGCCACCAACAGTATGTTCTGTACCATAAAACCACAACAAGGATAGTCATAAAAGCGTATGGGTAATAATGCCAAACTCTGTAACTAAGGAATTGCAACGGAACAACTAATTACAAAGCCACCGAGGGTATCCCAACAATGGCAGAACAGTTACACAGCCACCAAGGGCACACAGCCAGAATGGCAAAACATGTACACGGCCGCCAGAGGCACAGCCATAATGGCAGAACATTTACACGGCCACCAAGGGCACACAGCCAGAATGGCATAACATTTACACGGCCCCCAAGGGCACAGCCATAATGGCAGAACATTTACACGGCCCATAAGGGCACAGCCAGTGGCAGAACATTTACATGGCCCCCAAGGACACAGCCATAATGGCAGAACATTTACACGGCCCACAAGGGCACAGCCAGTGGCAGAACATTTACACGGCCCACAAGGCACAGCCATAATGGCAGAACATTTACACGGCCCACAAGGGCACAGCCATAATGGCAGAACATGTACACGGCTCACAAGGGCACAGCCCTAGGCCTAGTGGCAGAACATTTACACGGCCACACCATCAAAAATGTTAAGCAGTAGTAAATCCAAACCAATTGTCAGAAATTGTCAAACTTTATAAGTCCCAAAA
Source organism: Escarpia spicata (assembly GCA_963995525.1). Classification (NCBI taxonomy): domain Eukaryota; kingdom Metazoa; phylum Annelida; class Polychaeta; order Sabellida; family Siboglinidae; genus Escarpia; species Escarpia spicata. Next base: position 38,712,901 of record OZ023209.1, on the reverse strand, counting down.
AAACACCTCCGGCATTAACAACTTATTCGCCGCGACAACAACTGCCCCTCGAACACTGTTGAAATACTTTCTATTTCCCTCGTCATTAAAATGTACACCATCAAGTAGGTACTGCTTCCAGTCAGACCACATGCCACGATGCGACCAGAAATCAACAGTGTCAAAACATTTGGTGGCCTCGTGCATATACTTATTATATAGAAAAACCCTGGTGTTAAAGGGGAAATGAAACGATTGAACAACCACAGCCCAAACATAACATTTACAGTACATGTCACCATGATTTGACAAGTACAGCGTCACGGTATATTTTTTCAAACGTAGCTACTATCGGCACAGGGCGCCGCCATCATGCTCCAGGAGCGTGTGGTTGTACATCCGGTTTGATTGGCGAGATGTCTCCCAAAGCTGTATACAGCAATTCGATAGGCGACGCAGCATAGCTCTCAGAAAAACCGACTAAACGCATGCAAACACATAAAAACAGAACAATTTAATGCACTGCGTGGCTACTAGATATACTATAAGTGTTAGTAAGCAACTTTTCACATACTTCCACAGAAGGATTCCAGCAGAAAAAAACAAGTTATAGATGATCAATTCGACGTGTTCGCCGGCGGCAAGATTGGCAAAAGTCTGCGGTGGTCACTTTCAAACGCCGATTGCAAGCCTAAATACGAAAGTGACGAGCATAAAAAGACATTGAACGTCGACATATAATTCTTGGTTAAAGTCACAGGTCCACGTTCAGTCGATTTGTTTACATATAACTATGCACCGATGAAGTAAAATTAAACGAAATCGACCTGGAAGCTCGACATTATTGCCTTATTTGGAGGGTGACAAAGTACAAATACGTGTGAATACTATGATATAATTGGGAATAATGAGTGCTTGTAATCCGCCGATTTAGTTTACGGCAATTCGTGCCGACGTGTTGCTACGTCTGAATACCGCAACGTCTACATCTACGAGTCCATGTTATCGACTTAGTTGCTGGTGGGGGGAATAACCTTCAAAATAATTACAAAAATAAATGTCAGCTACCGTAGCCAGTATAACGTTTTGCGAAATAATCTATTAGTCAACATTAGTCACAGTCCGGACCAAGCCCTGTCAATCATGTATTGTAGGCATTGCCATTGCATTGGAATGTATTAATTTAAAAGAAATAGTTAAAGACAAATATTACTGAAGTTGGACTGCTCAAATACTATAAAATGTAACCGCATTTAAATAAGTGACATTACAAGTATTTAAATCCTTAACAATACTTGTTATACAGTCAATAGCATACAACAAAACACTATAGTCATATCTGATATAATTAGTTATTGGCATAGTAAATAGGTTCACATCAGTCAACTAAAGTTAATCACCACGTAGGCCTAATACTAATTTATGTGTCTCAAATATTGGCTTGTAACAATGGACCCTGAATTGATGCTCCAGTTTTGAGGCGACAATTTAGCAAGCATGCTATCATACTAACTTTTTTCCTGATATAGATTGCATGACTGCAAACACCAATGTATGCTTTTAATAACAAGGACATTGTATATAATTTATTTACTTTTGAATGTAAGCCTAACAAGGAAAAAAGGAAATAACGTCACAGGAAAAAGCCACAAAGAGTAATAAATATATATTTTGTATTTATAAAGTTCAAATGTTAAACACATTTGAGTGCACATGCATTTTAATCATGAAAATTAAAGATAACACACATATATCCACAAAAAAAACGTTGAAAAAGTAACTTGTAAAGCGCACTTGTGCTCCAATTTTAATTAATATTTGCAAGATTGTGTCATTTTGTTCATAATATATAATGGAAGTATCCAAACAACCATAGGGCCTAATACCGAGCGCAAGCTTCGAAGGATCCAGCGAAGGATTTAGTCCGCGAGATGACATCGTCCCTCATGGTAATACAAATGTCACTTGTAGTGCTGTCACGCCATCGAACTGTAGTGTCAAAACATAAAGGAAGCCAGTGGTCGTGTCGCCAGTGCGACACTTTGTCGATGCAGTAGTTAATACTGACAATACTGTTGTTCAATTGAACATTCACCATGACCGTGGGTATGCAAAGTTGCCATCGCAGTCTAGCACGCCTTCTCCGACTGACCCTGACCATGGCAGTTCTGTCACTATATACGCCCTTCGGATGTCCCAGTCTCACTATCGCCATCTTCAGACGATTCTGTCTGCAACAGCGAGAAGAGAAACATTGAAGCGAGTGATGCAGAATATGTTGTAGCATGTGACAGCGGTATCACTGATGATGACTCAAGCGGTTCTTACACTAATGGGAAAGAGAGAAAGTTTGTCATCTGTGAGAAAAACATCATTTCACTTTTCTGCACCTGCTAAAACAACAAACTGCAATAAACCACTTATATCAAAGCCTAGCATCACAGTGACTGGATTTGCAGTGGTTGTGACCAGAGAATGTGTTGATGGCCACTCGTTCATGTGGCACTCGCAACCCAAGATTGGTAACATTTATGAGAGTAACTTGTTGACACCAAGCGTCCTCTTCCTGACTGGACATTCATTCACTGTGTACAATTTGGTCAACCTAATGATCCTATGTGCCTTGTCACCCCGCCAGTGCTACAACATACAGTGGGCATACATACTGCCAGAGATAGAGGACATGTGGACATGCCATTTAGAGGCCATCCTGTCAGCTCTGGCTGGACAGAGAGTGGTCTCATCAGGCGATGCAAGATATGACAATCCAGGACACAACGCTACATTTGGCATTTACTTCATCATGGACAATGACAGCCAACTCATCATTGCTCAAGAAACTGTTCGGGTCACAGAGGTCAAGAACAGTTACTGGATGGAAGTGGAGGGCTTGAAACGCTGCTTAGACAACCTGACTGACCATGGGGTGAAGATCACCACACTTGCCACTGACAGACATCCCAGCATTAGAAAGATAAATAAATAAAGGTTGTTGTCTGCCAAGAAAGTTGAGGTTGTCCCTTCGATAGGTGCAATTGCCAACCACCTGTGGTATTGCGCATCAGCTTGTGGTGGTGATCCCCGCTTGATGAAGGAGATGTGGATCTCGCTCCTCCATCACATCAGGAATTCCATTCATGGACAGCAGGCGCAGAGTTGTACCGGTAGTGCAGTCATGCAACGTATACACAACAAGAAGTGAAAACAACACTGAAGGTACAGAAGCCTTCACTGTCCAGAAGGCTATACTGGACTGTTGCATACTGTATGATATAGAGAGGGTTACGAAGTGCGTTAACACTGGTGAACTGGAGAGCTTACATGCCCTCTTCCTCAAGTATGCACCCAAGTTCAGCCGTCAATGCATCATAGCCCGACTCCACTTGGCCACCATTGACCACAACACAAATAGGTAAGGCTTGTGATATCAAGTGTTAACATTTGATGTTACAAAATAATGTATCAGTTGCTTGACAAAGCTGCACACTTTAGAAATCCAGCATTGCATTAGGAAATAAACTGAAATGGCTGAAAATCCCTGCCTGTACTCAATAGCAAAACAATGTTAGGAATACAGTTTCGAAAATACAATCTCACTGTACAAGAGTATGCATGCAAACAACAGATAACATAATTAAAATTGAGGACATTTGTTTACTGTTACTTGAATTGTTTAATTATATATCAATGGAATTGGAATGGTATTCTTTGGAATTGCTTACTGAAATATAAACTTATGCATATATAAATTATATATATATATATATATATATAATATATATATGATTCAATAATAAATATTTGAATGTATTATGGAATTGGAATTCATTGGAAGTTGAAATTGAAAAGGATGGCAGAATTCGGAACCGAATTAGCCGTTTGATTTTGAGAGAGAGAGAGACATAGACATAGTATTTTATGAAGATTGAGTGAATCTGAACATCTGAGGTGGGAACAAGTATAATTACTCTATTTAAGTTTGAAATAGTTATTGCTAGAATAGTTATTCGATACCTGTTGAACTACGTAGTACTTACCTACTAGCTATTGGTCGAATCAACGAGTCTGCACGCAAATCATACAATGACAACAGACCGACTTCCAAGTTCCAACACCGCCCTGTTGGTGCAAACCGTTTCGAAGTCGTCACTCATAATCGGTAATGACACTAAATCTAATGCAGGCATCTGCAAGGTCTGTCATACGGTGCTGTACGGCAGCTATATCCCTACAGCACAGCAACTCGATGTGCGTCGACATTGTCATTGGGACGCAGTGTCCACACAAACACTTTATTAAGTTGAGTAATGTCTTCGTCGTCGATAGACCAACTGTCACTGTCCGACTCCCACAACTGAACCTGACCCGGGGCCGGACATTATCGGACCGTGGATCGCACACTGTCACTGGGTGAAACCCGTATGGCACAGGCCCTTTGTGTGTGTCAACCGTATCAACCGTAATTTCCGAGTGACAAGTCGAACTAGAGTCTTCATCTGTCGTATCGATTTTCTCCCCAAGTGATACGGAAGTTTTAAAAATCACTTTTAATAACTCGTCTCTACCAAAATTCTTCGACGTCTTTGTCAACAAAATAAAAATAGTCCCGGTATGCGCGCGCATCTAATATTCTGAACTTTGCTTTGAAAACCCCGCCCCCTTCTGGCAGCTAAAATCTTCGTTCGGGAACTGCGACTTTAACAACGATTTCATTGGTTATAAATCGTTGCCATTTAATTTCACCTTTTTATTTCAAACGCGTATACAAGTTATTTGTTGACCTATAGAACGCCTATCGTGTATAATAGGGCACCATATCTTTGTTTTCGCACAGAAATGTCTACTAATGAAGTAAACCGAAAAACCCCGAAATTTAACATTGATTAGATAGGAGTGAATCAAACCACTCGCTTGGAACAAAGATGGCGATACGCAGTGCTCTATAGCGACGATTTAGGCATCGAACAAAATCGTTTTTAGTTTGTCTTATAAATGAGTACGTTTCTGTTAACATTAATGTATACTTATATAGTATATATTTAAATATGTAGCATGAAACAGCTGCATTTCATTCCCCCTTTAATTTGTCCGGACTACTGCTGTCAGATGGTATATCACTGTTTAGATTAATTCACAGGTCTACGTGTATAATAATTATTAATGTTTATATCTTATGTATGATTAGATAACGAAATGAAGTTACAAAATAGCTATATACAAAATAAAAAGTAGAACATGAACACATTTTCGTTATGCGATGCGCCACATAGTGACTAAGATTTGGGATAAAGCCACCTCGCGGATAACTTTGCAAAAGCATTACTGTAGCACTGTAGGAAAGGGCGAGTGCTGCCACCTCACAGCGCCTGGATAATCGAGATTGGCTGATGCAAGTCAGCACTCTTTTTTGTAGTGCGCGTGTCATTTTGTGGTGGAACGTAAAAGAATGATGAAGTTATACACCGACGTAGGAAACTGTTTCACTTTGAAAATTTTAGTTGCCGCTGCAGAATCTGGGGTTGATAAATTAGAAATAGCTCATGTGAAACCTGGAGGTAAGTCGCACCATTTTTACGCAGCTGACAGGTACCTGGTATTCACTCAGCTAACAACACCTGTTATCGCCCTACCGGCTTTAGGCTTTAGTTTGGGTTTGACTAAAAGGCGCACGACCACGAAGTTGACGAACGACCACGCACGACCATGTAATATAATATGTTGGTGGATAGTTTGGGCGTTGATGGTATATATGTGGTTTGTATGTGCCTTATTTAAAATTTTGAGACTTTCGCTCAGGGGTTACACAATTTAGGCATTTTATCCGATATTCCTGACGAGTATTTAGTCTTGGCCCAGTAGCGCCACCTGGCGAATGGAACCGGTGAGTTACCACAAGCGATGATGAAAGTTGCGAATTTTGTTACTCCAATGTGAAGAACATATCTGAAATTTGGCGAGCTGCAAACACATCTCCTATGACGTGACACCAACAGCCCGCTTGGATACTAACACTACATACATTTTTGTCGTTCGTGGTCGTGCGCCTTTTAGTCATACCGTTTAGTTTAGCTACACGAGCGCTCGAGTCGTTTTTAATGTCCAACGCGTGTACTATACCTATTATGGGCACTTGTGTAGAAACCGGACCCACCTCAATTTCACCTTTGTAACTTGAGTTTTGCCTAACTTTGATACCTCAGGCTCAGAGCCTTAGTTCCATCATTCGACATCATCCCAGGCATATTTATGTTACAAAAATATTACATCTTGGTACACTTTTGAAGCCCAAATTAGCGACCCGGTGTGCGCTAGTCTGCACCGCTGCGGTCGTGCATTACCGCAACGCGCTCGTAAAATGAGTGATATATCGGCGTATGTTGATGTAAACCGGGGTGCTATTTACGCCTAAAAAGTGCGCTAAGCCTAAGACGCAATATTCTTAAAAAGTAAATACGCCTGGGATAATGTTGAATAATGGAACTATCGCACTGAGGTATCAAAGTTAGACAAAACTCAAGTTATAACGGCGAAATCGAGGTGGGTCCAGATTCTACACAAATGCCCTATTATGGACCCGTATTATTATAGACGAGTCCGCAACATTTTTTGGAAATCAAATCCAAGTTTCAGTAAGCCAGTGCCACTGTGGCAGTCTGCTCTTAGCCTTAGGCCTTTGCTAGGATTTAGCCAGTTTAGGGGCGTATTATTATTAATTTATTCAATTTCAACCTCCGTTACAGGAGAAGAAACATTAAATTATACGTATATAATTATACATTCACATTTATACGTAAGACACACGATAATAGTAAAATGACCTGTAAGTGACTCGTGGCAATACATAAAATGACAGGATCAGGGTTGGACGGTTTTAAGTTTAACTGCCCGGTTTTAACCTGGTAAAAGCCGGGATAATTTTTCCTGAAAAGTGGTCAAAACCTAATTTAGTGATAATTGTGTGCAATATTTCTGTAATTAATTGTTAATCACTATAAAAACAATGCAATGTCAAAATATATGTTCAGTATGAATATAAGAAACATGATATCTTGAGGTATTATTGCTCATTGTATTCAAATAAAGCTCATGCAAAAAATAGACCGTAATGTTCAACAATACATGTAAACATGTCAGAGTGGTAATCAATGTAAAGCATAAAACTAAAAAGTATTACATGGTCCATGCTCTGTTGTTGGTCCTGTTTTATTCTTTAGATAACCAATTGAATTTGTGTTTTAAAAAGATAGCCTAGCTATGTTCTCATGATTGATGATTACAGATACATGGAACATTTACCCTTACTATCTATATAATGGCTAGAGTGCAACCCTGGACATGAGTCAACTTAAACTTAGTCTTAATTAGTATAACTTATGTAGATTCACGTAGGCTTATAAAACACACGATAAATAGTAAGATGGCTAGTAAAGTGACTAGCGACAATACCTACAATGACATGATATAATATGTAAGTCAGACCTGGGGCCGAGTACGTTTTCATGAGTACAAGTACTTTGATGATGGACGAGTACGAGTACAAGTACATTCTCACGAGTATAAGTAAAAGTACGAGTACCTGGTACATTAAAAAAAATATAAATATAAAATAATAACATTAAAAAAAAATATTTATTTAATTTATATAACTCAACTCTGAATATGCAATGGTAGTTGATAATTTTTTTATGAGGAAAACTAAGAAAAACCTCTATTTCATCAACAATGAAATTAACTTCATTGGCATTCATTTCAGTGGCATCCTATGATCTTGTCATCTATTTGCCATTGCACCGAATGAACATGAGTTGTTCACAGTTTGAGTCTTTCAGGCTGAACTGATAGCCTACAATTATTGTTTGCTGAAGAGTGTGTTTCTGACTGGGAAAAGATGCTGCCTGTTGCCATGTTTGGGTATCATAGTCATGGTTATCAGAGAATGAGGTTGTACTATGTGTAGGGTTGGTAATGTGGTATTCTATCAGAATTAATAAAGTATTAACAAAATAGTTGAACATTTAAATATTTCAGGAAAGTTTCATTTTATAACCAAATATATTTATTTTCCCCAGTACTTATTGAGAAAGTACTTAGATGTACTCGTAATGTACTCGTAAAATCTGTGTAAATGAGTATGAGTATGAGTCCATGACCCATAAGTTTTATGAGTACGAGTACAAGTACTTCAAAAATGTACTCAAGTACACGAGTACCGAGTACTTCGGCCCCAGGTCTGATGTAAGTTCAGTATAACTTATTTAGATCAGTTAAAATAAAGACAAAATAAACTACAGTGCAATGGTTAAGAAGTGGACTAAAAGATGTTCATGTGAATATGGCTTAGTAAAATTATCGGTGAATAAAAGGTGTCTAATTGAGTCAACATGACCATCACTGTTAGACACACTAGTTATAGGTCTGGTGTGATTGTTAAAAGCTCGTTTAGTGGGTGACTCACCCATGGATATGATCCTATCCAGCAGAGTCACAGGTACCGTTACGCCATAGACAATAAAACAAGACAACAGATGCTGCATCAGTCAGCGCACAGGACTTTCCACTTTAAATATTATATTATAAGGATAACACATTTCTATTTACAATATCCTTGGCCTTATTGATGTTTAGTGCTTTAAGTAAAGCCGTATTGTGTGATCGTTTACTTAGTCCAAGACTTTGTTTAATTAATTTGCCCTGTACAGATTCAAGTTGATGCGTTTGGATAGCGGAGTTGCTCATACATTCTAATCCATATGTTAATGTAGCGTTAGAAATAAGCCAGAATATTTACTTGTCCGCTGGACAAGTAAGTTTTGAAATCTACTTGTCCGCCAAAATGTTAACTTGTCCGAGTGGTTGTCAAGGGGAATCGAAGCTTTGGAAAAACGTAAAAAGTCTGTCTTATTTTTATGACAACAACACAGTGTTCCTACTGTTTCGTTGCATGCACATCTGAGTGACTTGAGGTCAAAGACACAATTTGATTTAATCTGCAAATTTTGAAATTGCAAAATTATATTTGCAACTATTTTCCGGTCCATTATTATTTATCACAAATATTAAAAGTAGACACGTTACATGATGCATACCAATATTTTAAAGGTAAAAGGTAAGTTCTTATATAGCGCAGTATCCAGTCCTCAGGACTGTTCAAAGCGCTTTACACTTTACTCCCTGGCAGACCTGCTCAATCGAACAACATCTCAACTTCTCTTGGAAGCATCCAGCCACGCTGCAATTAATACACGAAGACTAGTCGTACACAAATATCCACCACTGTCTATAGCCAGGTACTCATTCATACAGCTGAGTGAACTGGAGCAATATATAGTGAATGAACTTGCCCAAGGTTCGACACTGCCGCACAGGATTCGAACCAGGAATCTCTCGGTTGACAGTCCGAAGCTCTAGCCACTTCACCACAGCGCTACATTTTAGAGATGCTGATATGAACGCTTTTATTAATAACAAATAATTATTAGGATAATAGGAATGAAACAATTGTTTTCCTTGTTATTTGTTATATAATGTTGCAAAAACTGTCTATGTTTAATATGGTATATATATATTACATATAACACTGCTGTAAAATGTTGGCATTAGTTTGTCATTGAAGATGCCACTCAACCAGGAACATGACCAATGCAAAGCCAGGAAATGTTGTCAACAAAATCATAATAAACTATATAGGCCTAATCTGGTAATATTTTGTTCAACCTCTATGAACTTCAATATTAACATAGTTCTGTATTTTACAAAACGGAAGATAATATTCAATTGATCATCAGCAAACAAACTCGCTCAGGGTTGACCCTTTTAACGCAGGCACTAAACTCGGCCGAACACTGACGTACAACACACTGGTGGCGGAACGACAAGATGCCGACACACTAACAAAATTGGAATGCGCGCGATTGCTAGTGGACTTCATTTACGTTTGAATTTCCTCAAATAAAAAGTTTGCAATGTATTTACTGTAAATTTTCACTTGTCCACCGGATAACCATGTAGAGTCATCTTACTTGTCCGGGCCAAAGTGCTATTTTGAACGCTGTAATGTGGGTCGACATATATGCATTTATAAAAGATGCGCTTTCAAGAACATCAGGAGTAGCTCCTGGGTACAACATACCAGCACTACCAAATCCATAAAACAATTGTCTACATTTTGTTAATCTATGTTTGATATGTCTGGCGTTATTACCATCACGATTAAACACATTGCCGAGTATATATCAAGTGATTCTTTATTAAATAAACAATTGTCACCAAGCCTTCACTTTGATTATTTACCCACAATCATGCACTTCGATTTTTCAACCCCAAATTTGAATTGTCATCTTTTGCTGTATGCAAAACACATATCGTTATCAATTGGGTTTTGTAGACTGTGAACATTGGTAGAGAACAGGGTAATATCATTGGCGTAAGCCATAGAATTGAACAGTGTATCACCTGTTCTGAAGCCTGCATCACATGGCAATAGAATGCTTCCTTGTCGAGTACCACGAGTTACACAACAAGATTTACTGTAAGGACCATTCCATTTGACCATAGTCGTCAGCTTGCTGTACCAGTTATACAATAGTAGCCACTGGTGTACAGGTAGAACATGGATTAATTTAAAAAACGATGACACGTGACATATAAAATTGAAAAAAATTTCAGCAGCTGGGAACACTGGGCTGTTTTGTGATTTAAAATAAAATGTAATACCATTGAGTAAATTGCATGCAAATGTTATACCTCTGTTCTCCCAGAAACCAAACATGGTTATCAAATTATTAGTATTTGGCACAATCAGTGCCTCTACCACCTTGGTGAGTGTAGAACTTAGTGTAAATGACCTGTAGTTCTTTGCAGTGTTTGGGTTAAGAGTAGATTTCTTTAATACAGAAACAATTAAACCGGTGGTGAATAATGTTGGAACGCATGCCCTGGATAGTATAACACTACAGTATATAACAACGGGGCGATTCCACTGAAAGTGAGCCAGAGAGGTGACTTGCTATAATTGCACCAGGATAGACAAATCTTGACCTATTTACTACGTCTACATCTCCTTGTGAAACGAGTTAAAAATATGATTTTGTTAATTTTTATGGGAAATAATGGCCATTTTGCATACAGGTGTGTATTTTGTTATGTAATTTATTGTAATACCCATTTTCAAAATTCAAATAACCACATTTTTATCGTAATTTTATAAAATAAGTCATTTAGATGTACTCAGATGCCACTAAGTTACAATGAAATTAAATTTAACCCACAACAATATTTTTGTTAAAAGTTATATATACTTTTAAAATTCAATTCTTAACACCACACACATAATGCAATTTAATTATTATTATTTTTTTCCCAAACTGATTTTTGTTTTTTTAATCTAATTGTTTATAAATCAACATATGGATACTTCTGTAATACAAAAATATAAAAGACTTGAACAAATATTTAATTATAGAAAGTTTGAAATATATGTGTGTCACACACGTAATGCTACGTAGCCTACGTTACATTTGTGAATCTAATACCTACGTAAATCATGACACAATTATTTTTTACAAACTTTTAATAACTATAATTGAATTGTTAATATGTTACAATGGGACAACACCACATCAAGTCAATTATAGTTGACAGTGCTTGACACCCATGAGGAAATATACCCTCAATTCCCTCTATTTATGTCTGATTTGGATTCATCCTAAAATAAGTCACCATTCCTCTCATCACGTAAATATGTCACATCATTCATTGTTTCATCATAATCAGCTTAGCTAATTATGTGCTAAATTATAGTATGCATTAAGCATGTCATATTGTTATGTAAACTCAGTAGGGCCGGAACGATACACCGGTGCATCGGTGTATCGCAATATACATGGTACGGTACACGATACACAATATCCGTATGGCGATACGCTGCGATACACGATAGCGGTAGGCAAAACAGTATTTGCGCCACCTTTGTGAAGCAATAAACGTCCAGAGCAAACCACAACTGTTATAAAATGTAGTACGTATATATTATCTAACTATAATCTATGTAAAATCTTTACACACTATTCTGTTTTCAATGCGCACATGCAATTTGGACCTCATAGTTATGAGGGATGACGTAACGTCTGCAGTATCGTTATCTTGTCCGCGTGAGCACAGACATTCGTGAGCAACAGCCTGATTGTGATCCGGTCTCATTCGCCATTTCATCTGGATGTAAAGCTGCATGTTTGTTTCTGTTTGTAGAGTTGTAGAACTGAATTGTTCATTACTTCTGAATAGTATTAATTTAAAGCCATTAAAAACTTAGACAGTTTTCGTTTTATTTTAACTCACGTATCCAGATTTCATTCTGGTTTTGTGCAACGTCAAACCGTGTAGGGCTTAGTAATGAAGTGTTGCGAAACGCTGCGAGCTAGTAGACAACATCTGAAGTCGCTTTAAGTTTATCAGTATTTTGTCAGTCGGTAAACTATGTACAAACAACAGTATGAAATATTTCACTATAGACCACTGCCTACTCGATCTCGATACTTTTGTTTACAAACTTACAGATGCAATTACCCAGGGTACGTCATTGTGAAGTGTCTACTCCACAACCGTTCGTGCATGCCATCAGTGTCTACGCTAAGCCATGCATAGGTAAAATGGCGACAGCTAAAGACAACATTAAGCTTGAAGCTATTCCTGCTTCCTACAAGTCGGCAGTGTGGAAGCACTTCGGTTTCGAAGTCATCACCGATGAAACGAGCGTCAGTTCTACAGATAAATTGTGCACAGTATGTCAACATTGTTGGATTAAAGTAAAGTATTCTTGTGGAACCACCAACATGAAACTACACATGGAAAGGCACCATCCTAGCCTCACTGAAAGTACGAGTTCGAATGCATTGAATCCTATTCGTTCACTGCCAGGTATATAATTAATACCGGGTATACTTGTCTTCATAAAACACAACACAAAACATAATATCACATATTCTACAATTTCATCCACAATCCGTGGCATAACATGGGTAACCTTAATGCTATGCATTATTAGGCCTTTACTTTGTATCTTTGACTTCTTGTTTTTCTTTAGTTATGTTTATACCACGGTCCATGACCGGACCATGCTATCCACTGTTACATTTTTTTCGATGATTACTAATTATCCGCTATCCTAGTAATACATTTTTTTTCAGTAAAACACGGTAGTCCTATACACACTTTAAAAAAATTATACAGGTTTATAGCAGCTACTGCAAGTGCTGGCAGCGGAGCAAGACGTGGAACTGGGCAACTTCGCATACAAGAATGTTTCAATCAATAAAATGCTTAAGGGGAAAGCTTATAAAGGCACATTGGTCTGTTTATGGCTTGTGATCTAAGGCCCTACAATATCATGGAGGCTACCAGTTTTAAGCAGTTGATCAACATTCTGGAACTAAAGTACATCTTACCATCACGGACACATTTCAGGGAGGTTATTGGTCCACAGGTTTATAAGGAAATGAAGATGGAGGATGAACTCAGACGTGCTATTTCTGTCTCAATCACAACAGATGGGTGGACATCAAGGGCAACCGAATCCTACATTGCTGTCACAGCACAGTACATGAGGAATGACTGGACAATTGGAAATGCGGTACTTCAGACAAAGGTCCTGCCTTTAGTGTACACTGCAGAAAATATCAATGAGGTTCTGACCAATGTAGTAGACGAATGACAGCTTTGACATCCACATTGACTTTTGCCTGTGGTCACTGATAACGCAAGCAACATGGCGTCAGCACTTGCTCATGCAAACATTGGTTCCCAGTCCCAACATAACATGTTTCGCACACACACTAAATCTGGCTACACAGAAGGCACTGCATATTAGCACAGTCGACAAACTCCTTGGCAGAATTTGCAGGACTGTTGGCTTTTTCCACTGGAGCACAACTGCTGCATCGCTTCTGAAGGAAAGGCAGAAAGCACACGATCTGCCTACCAACAAACTCATCATGGATGTAAAGACTCACTGGAACAGCAGCTATGAAATGATGGAACGCTATCTCCAACAAGAGCCAGCTGTCATCGCAGCTGTCTTGGACAGAGACATGCTCAACAAGAAGGACATCAATGACATGGTCACCATGGCCGAAGGTGACATCCCCAACACCGAGATGCAGGTCACACTCCTACAACCACTAAAGATTGTCACATCATTGCTTTGCAGTGGAACTACTCCTACAGTATCACTGATTCTTCCACTGAAGGATCGAATCATGAAGACATTGGCAATAATCCCTGATGACAGTGAACTGGTGAAGGATGTTAAAACTGCAATCACCTCTGACATGATGAACAGATACACTTCTGAAACTGTTCTGTATTGCGTGCTTCAAGCCACACCTTTGATCCTCGGTTCAAGTCTCTGACATTCCTATCAGAAGAGGACAGATGCAAAGTGCAGACCTGATTAGTGCAAAGCGCTGTAGATCTTGCCAGTACGGGGATTGGGAGTGAGGTCACTAAAACGTAAAATGCAATATACATCATTTTATTTTGGACATTTACAATACTTTTATATGTTGTTCTATGTCATCTACCACAGCACTACCGGGTAGTCACACTGACAGTAGCAACCACTACAGTTGGTCTAATTGGCTATAATATCCAATACTAAAGATGCCGATTCAGCATTATGTTATACAAACTATTTTAATAACATAATAGTGTGACTAATGTGATGAATATAAAGTTAATGTGCTTGCTTCAAGGCTGATCTACACAACAGTTAAGCCAAATTGTTACACTCAATTCCATTGCTGTCATGATGTTTGTAATGCAATGTCTTTTTTGTGAATTTGGTTTCTTGAATGACATAATATGTGTTCATGGCCAACATTTAGTTAACAAAACAATGACCATAAATATATTTTTGCTGTCATTGCTGTGCATTGTTTGCCTTGAATACTTTCAGGTGAACAATATTGACTACACAGATTTGCTGCCTGACTTGGGTGTTTGCACCAACGTAGCTGAAACCGAAAGCCTACCCAAGAAAAAACTTGCAATAGTGGATCTGTTTAGGAACAGTTTCCTAACAAACATGACACCAGCTCAGTCTATGGGGGACACAGTATCAGAAGAGCTTCACAGATTTAATGCAGCCCAATGGATCCCACCAGATCCAGTTAGGCCAAATACCTTACTCTAGCCAAGCTGGCCAAATGTGTTCTGTCAACACTTTGAACATCTGCATAACAAAAAAATACATCTGGGGACATCATGACAGCTAAGTGTGTCATGCTTGATGCACACAATGTGGACATGTTGCTGTTCATTAAAGCCAATAGCAAGCTGGAGTGATGTGCAAGACTGCGAGTGCAACAGGGTGCTGCTGAGTGGAACCAATGGACTTGTGCTACTGATTTGTTTCAATCGTTCACAATAAATAAACAAGTGTTTTACTGTTGTTGTACTATTCTATTCAATGTAGTCTGTATCGCGATACGTATCATAGATCGTGACCTCTGTATCGTGAAGTAGTGTATCGTTTTGGCCCTACAACTCGGTAAACAGTGCATTACTAGGTAAATCTCAGCAAATCACTAAGTCATTTCCACAAGCATCACACAGGTAACAAAAGTATGTTTCACATATAATGTCACATTTATATTTTTATGCAAATTACAGTCATATATACATACACAGAGTTTTCCTATACATATATGCCTGTTTAGGATAATGCCACTTATTAACATATTTCTAAAACTTCACATATTTTTAACAAAAGCTGATGTGCCCATCTGAAGTTAGAGTTTTGAGTGTCACACACGTAACATCCACAGAATTGATTAATTTATTACAATCAAGTAACCTTACTGTTTTTTGTTATAGCATCATCATCTCATATTGTTATGTAAACTGTCAATTACTAGGTAAATTTAAGCAATTTACTAGGTCAAATTCACAAGCACCACATGCATAACAAAAATATGTCACACATGTAATGCCACATTTATATTTTTTATTTTTAAAATATTAACCAATCACAGTGTTTTACAGTTACACTGTATACCTGTGCACAAGTACTTATTCATGATAAAGAAACTTATTAACATACTTCCATAACTTCATAGACTTTTGGTAATAACTGATGCGCCCGTCTAAATTTAGATTTTTGTAAGACACGTAACGCTACATGTAACATATTTTTGAAAATTAATTAATGATGAAAATTAAATTTTGCATACACTAGCTATTAAAGAAAACAGAACAATGCTATGATCACATTTAAAACAGTTTCCAATACACTGGCATAGATCTGTAGAAGTTCAAATATTAAAAATGTCTGAATGTGACAGTGTAATTGCCCTGATGGGGATTTGCTATAAATAAGATGCTCAGCAGTTATACATTCAAGACTGGGAGATTTCCCCTTATGAAGGTTGGATATAAGCTGGTCGACTTGATCCTGATCTACAGTTTGTGTATCCTCCATACAATAATTATTAAAAAAAATTGATTGGATTTGTGCCATGATTAAAGACTGAGTTACAAAGACACAGTTATGTTGAGTTAATAAAGTTATGATGAGTAAGGGAGTAAAGGGACATGCATTGTGAATGTTTGTTCATTTGTGCATGTGGTTGTGTTCGTGAAAGTTGGATTTGGCGTCGCATTGTAACAATACAGATCTTGAAAGTCGAACGGTCATTGTTACATTTGTAGTTGTATAGTTTTAGATTTATCTCTGAAAGTTTGGCACCTGAGATGCAAGCTGTCTATAAGGAAAACGTTAACATAACTACATACATACATACATATACAGGTACAAGCATGATTATAGGTTGTAAGATACAAGAATTGGGCCTGAACTGATAACCAGTACAACTGTTTGCGATAGATGGTTATTAACGTTTTAATTGGATCTAGCCAATGTTGATCTCAATTATGGGCTTATTCCCTGTTTATGAATTATTACCGGTAAATACACATTTCCCCGCTGCCTTGTCTAAAACTGTTGAAAACATACTAACCCTGGTTTTGTTCTGCTTTTATACCAGAATTTATCTCCACACAGCATAAACCATGCAACCCTGGTTGTATCAACCCTAACCCTAATTTACGTCTCAAACTGAAAAGTTGGTAATGAGAAGTATCTGAGACTACAAACTGTTGTTTTGTTGATGCAGAGAAGTTAGTTCCGTATCTGATGTCGGCTGCACTGCCTGTTCTTGAGACGACCGTCCACGATTGGTTCTTCTCAAGCAACGCCATCTGCAGGTACCTCTTGTCCCTTGGTGGCAAGGATAGACAGAATGCTGCAGTCGATGAGTGGATGGAATGGGAGAGTTCGCACCTTCAGGTTTGTTAGCCATTGAAGTAATTTTCTGTACAGTACTAAAGACATGTATATATTAAGACGGTCAACTTGACTTGACTTGGTCTATGAAGTGACACAGCGACTGGTCTATAATAAAATACCTACCCTGTTCTCAGAAGAGACAGTGCTAAGCATGCCTTGTGCGAAGTACTGCAATCTGAGTGTTTTGACAGGTTATGTTGACTCAAGTCAGACAACCTGCACCAGTGTATATATATATATATATATATATATACCACCTTGCAGTCTGGCTAAAGAACAACAGGTGTGCTGAACTCTGGACATTAGCAAATGCTAATTCACCCTCAGCAAACCATAATGTTGGTCTCTGGTGGTCAATTAGTGGGGATTCCAATTAGCATTTAGCAGTTCTGTTCTATGCTGCTAGTAAAATTGGGGTACATAGAGACTGATAGAGCAGAGACCTGCTAGGCAAAGAATTGCAACCCATGTTTTGTCTGAATCACGGACAGTTGCTCACCGGACAGTTGCTCACCGGGAAATTAAAAGGCAGACAGTTGCTCACCGTTAACAAAAAATCGAATGTAATTTCGGTATTTGGCGTCTCGCTACTACAGTCGCGACATAATTGTTTGTAAACGTAATGTTTGTACGACTACGTTAAGTATGTTTTGACCTGAATTTTGTTTTAATGGGATGGCTTTTACCGTCAGCGACGGTGTATGTATTTGTAAAAGCTAATGCGATACGCTGACTTGTCTATTATAATGTCTGTCTGTTGAGTGTTTTCAAGTTGGCTTCCCTTCCTTTGGACGGAACTTCATTCTCAAGTATTTCCCAATGTTCACCAACAACAATAGGTGACGAGTAAAACTTTCTATCGATACAAATTGGAAAGCAATTGACCTGTTCGGAGATCGGTTCATTTCCGCTCTATGCAAAGCATCCTGGGTAACTCGCAAAATTTGTTTCGATTCAATCATTTTTTTTTTTTAATATCTGCGAGACAACCGCTCAGAGATTGGTTCATTTCGGTGAACAAGTGTCCGCCTCTTCATTTCCCCGGTGAGCAACTGTCCAGTGAGCAACTGTCCGAACACTGTTTTGTCTGTTGACAAATCCTTTTATGCATATAAATACTGGTAGTTCTGCTGTTGGTTGTTTTATTTTGGTTTTTGACCAACAAGACACATCCGAAAACAATTACAATTTAACCTATATTTTGTAGTTTATGTGAATGTTTATATAGAAAAATTTTGTCAATTTATTTCTGTTTCGATCAACTCTCAATTCCTCTTACTTTGTGGGATTCAATTCCAATTCAATCTATTTTGGTTTTATTCAATTCAAATTCATGCATTTTGTAATTCAATTCAAATTCAAGAATTGAACACACGTCTGGCCTTGATGCATACTTGGAACAGGACGCATGTGTGTCGCTAAAAGTTGTTGTTTTTTTAATTTTGTCAGGTGAGGATCTTGGGGGCTCAACATTTCAAAATGCTGTACCTGAAGTTACAACCACGGAATTTAATGTTTGTTCTATGTCATCATAAAATTAATATTGTAATAATGTAAGATACAAATCATGTTAGTTAACATAGGAAACA
Source organism: Escarpia spicata (assembly GCA_963995525.1). Lineage (NCBI taxonomy): Eukaryota > Metazoa > Annelida > Polychaeta > Sabellida > Siboglinidae > Escarpia > Escarpia spicata. Next base: position 38,693,992 of record OZ023209.1, on the reverse strand, counting down.
TTGAATGAATGACACATGGTTTCTATGCCTAACTTCAAACACGCCACTCAAATTTGTATGAATGAATTCTTATGTAAATAAATATACATATTTGTTGTCATACTTATATTGTTATTACTACTACTTACATTTTTAATCACACATGAGATGTGCATTCAGCCATGTGCCATGCTTGCCGATTGTGCATCCAATCACATGTTCGATCGCGCATCCGATCGCATCCCCGAACAAATTTGGACTGGCAAAAATTTGATCCTGGGTGAGGCACTGCTACCTGGCAGTATTAATTTATTCGCTGCCTTACATGAGTATTACCACATGGTAATTGGAAAAGAAAGTTCAGGAAAACAGTAATGGACCAAAATTGACAGTTTTTGCTAGGAAAAAAGTAATGAAAAGAAAGTAACACATTTTGCATCAAGAAATTAATTTTAAAATAAAAGAATATCTCGGAGATGATCCAAGGCAGATGTCATGGATTCACAGAGTGGTGGTCTGTATCTGTGACCATGTCTTTGATTCACAGAGTAGTGGTCTGTATCTGTGACACTGTCATGGATTCACAGACTGGTTGTCTGTATCTGTGACCCTGTCATGGATTCACAGACTGGTTGTCTGTATCTGTGACGCTGTCATGGATTCACAGACTGGTTGTCTGTATCTGTGACCCTGTCATGGATTCACTGAGTGGTTGTCTGTATCTGTGACCCTGTCATGGATTCACAGACTGGTTGTCTGTATCTGTGATCCTGTCATGGATTCACAAAGTGGTTGTCTGTATCTGTGACCCTGTCATGGATTCACAGAGTGGTTGTCTGTATCTGTGACCCTGTCATGGATTCACAGAGTGGTTGTCTGTATCTGTGACCCTGTCATGGATTCACAGAGTGGTGGTTTGTATCTGTGACCCTGTCATGGATTCACAGAGTAGTGGTCTGTATCTGTGACACTGTCATGGATTCACAAAGTGGTGGTCTGTATATGTGACCCTGTGATGGATTCACAGAGTAGTGGTTGTATCTGTGACCCTGTCATGGATTCACAGAGTAGTGGTTGTATCTGTGACACTGTCATGGATTTACAGAGTAGTGGTCTGTATCTGTGACCCTGTCATGGATTCACAGACTGGTTGTCTGTATCTGTGACCCTGTCATGGATTCACAGAGTGGTTGTCTGTATCTGTGACCCTGTCATGGATTCACAGAGTGGTTGTCTGTATCTGTGACCCTGTCATGGATTCACAGACTGGTTGTCTGTATCTGTGACCCTGTCATGGATTCACAGACTGGTTGTCTGTATCTGTGACCCTGTCATGGATTCACTGAGTGGTTGTCTGTATCTGTGACCCAGTCATGGATTCACAGACTGGTTGTCTGTATCTGTGACCCTGTCATGGATTCACAGAGTGGTTGTCTGTATCTGTGACCCTGTCATGGATTCACTGAGTGGTTGTCTGTATCTGTGACCCTGTCATGGATTCACAGACTGGTTGTCTGTATCTGTGACCCTGTCATGGATTCACAGACTGGTTGTCTGTATCTGTGACCCTGTCATGGATTCACAGACTGGTTGTCTGTATCTGTGACCCTGTCATGGATTCACTGAGTGGTTGTCTGTATCTGTGACCCTGTCATGGATTCACAGAGTGGTTGTCTGTATCTGTGACCCTGTCATGGATTCACAGACTGGTTGTCTGTATATGTGACCCTGTCATGGATTCACAGACTGGTTGTCTGTATCTGTGACCCTGTCATGGATTCACAGAGTGGTTGTCTGTATCTGTGACCCTGTCATGGATTCACAGAGTGGTTGTCTGTATCTGTGACCCTGTCATGGATTCACAGAGTGGTTGTCTGTATCTGTGACCCTGTCATGGATTCACAGACTGGTTGTCTGTATATGTGACCCTGTCATGGATTCACAGAGTGGTTGTCTGTATCTGTGACCCTGTCATGGATTCACAGAGAGGTCTGTATGACAGTGTCTGTGATGCTGTCATGGACTCATTGAATGATGGTCTGTCTCTGCCAGTTTGTGAATGAGATTATTACACCTACATGTAACTGTTTGCAGGCAATTGTTTATTCAGCTGTGGTGTCAAGTTCTCAGTCAAAGCAAGACTTCACTTTGCTCAAGGCATCCCTGAATCATCTAGAAGATGCAATTAAGGGGACTGAGTATCTTGCTGGCGTAAGTGAAATCACTGGTACAATAATAAGACATTAATTTCTTGTTCAGTGTTATCTAGGTGAAAATCAAGCATATTTTGTCAGTCTTTCACCATGTATCCGTTGAAACGTTCCAGTTTTATTTATGAATTGTTTAATTATACTTCTAGAAATCGACTTTCTTCCAGGGATTCCTTTGGAGTGCGGAAACGCATCAATGACGCGTTGTACGCTGGAATGCCGCATACTTTTTTGCAGCATGTGCCCAAAAGACACATACAGAAACATGTCTGAGTAATCTTAGAAAGTTTAGAGACACCTGTGTAGAATCCGAGCCCACCACGATTTTGTCGTTATTAATTATAGTTTTGCCTAAATTTGACACGTTGATGCGATAATTAAATAATTCCACATCATCCCAGGCATAATTATGCCATAAAAATATTCGTCTTGGGCCCAAATAGCGCTCTGGTTTGCTCCAGTCTTCGCCCGAACACGACAACGGCTGCGTGGACAACAAACAGAACAATGGCCTGAAAGAAAGTTATGTAAATCATATCTTACATTAATGACTGGACACTGAGAACAGTCTAATCAATACCCCTGTGCCTTGTCTACGCCTTGCCTGTCGTTGACATTGTTTATAAGGGCCAATGTCCCAAAAAGTGTACAATTAGGTTTTAACAGGTCTGTTTTTGGATCATCTAGTGTACATACCATTTAATAAGAATCAAGAGGTAGACGATTAAATTTGACTTAGAAACATTCTTTTTCTTCGTTGTTACTTTGGTGATAGTTTTTTGTACTCTGTTATTTCTTGGAATGGCCTATTTTCAATTAGTGCAGCTCTCTCAGAAAAGTGTGTGGAATTATAGCTGATACATAATCAGTAACCCTGATCAGTTATCTTTGTGTGTGCCAACTGTCATATGCATCCGGGGATCGAGACTAAGCAAACTGTGAGCTAAGAAATGAGTATATACTGATGACACTGGACACGCAATGTAGCTTTAATTGAAGACAATCATTATCCTTCGTCACAAATTACAAAACAACTACGAACACCATTTTAAACATGCAGCGGCATGGACAATAATGTCTACATTGAATTCTTATTCCTTATAGTCAGTCAAAGTATATTTCTGCACCTTCTTCGTACCATCTTTCACGGCATCCTTCTTGCCTGGCAGAAGTGTAGATTTATGCGGTCTCTTCATGAACTCCTTCACGTGTAATGGCATACGTCTGGCCTTCAAGTGTTGTGCTGTATTTTGTCCTGCGAAACCATTCTTGCGGAGAATGTATCGTTGGTCTAGGTACAACTTCTTCGCGACCATGTTTCCTGTCCGACTTCTCTTCAGGTGACGTCTTGTGAAGAGTGACTGCCTTTTCTTGACTGGAATATCTTGCATTTCGATCACAAGTGATTCATGGGCAGCGAGAACCTTTCTCACTTCTTTGTTTCGCGAAGGGTTCAATCCGTCCTTCCTCATTATTATGTCAGTGTTGTCAAAAACGGTGTTTATGGGAGTCGAATCAGTTCTTGTTTGGCCTGATCCTTCTTTCTGATTACGAGTAGAGCACTTTAAATTATTCTCCAAAACCCATACACGTCTTTGCAGCCTCTTCGTCTTCACCTTCAAGGCGTTTAGCTTCTTTTGGACAGATGACCTCCTTTTCATGGGTAGGTTTCCAGCAGTCGGTATTTCAGCTGTCATGTCAGCTCCTAATTCTTGTGCTACTTATGAATGTAGTTAGGGAAAATTCATCTTCACGACAAAGGTTTCTCTGAAGGAAACAAACAAGGACACAGGTTGTACTTAAGTTAAGAAGACAGCAAATTCCAATGTTCTTATAACATAAACTATGAATATTAAACCGGGAATTATATGTTTTTGAAATTACGGTTTACAAATATGTGTTAGTGTCATAATGTAACAGAAATAAGTATCTATCACCATGTGGGCGGTAGTCTGTGAGACCACTGAAAAGTTGTGTCCATAACAAGAACATCGGTTGTCATAATCATAGCCCATGCACTTGGTTTGTAAACGATAGTAATCCTCCACTGTGACCTATATATTACACGGAAGAAACCTGCCTTATTTAGCATGCACAACATAAAGCAACACATGCAGCCAAATATAAATTATGCTCTTATGCAAATATTGGCTAAGTTGTACATTATCTTGTTACATATTTCTGAAAAGAGTTGCAGAGTTAGTATCATAAATCGTATGGTGTAATGGTTTACAAGTTTGTAACACAACACACAATGCCTGACAATGGTACGTATTCTGAGTCAGCCAAACTCTGCGAAGACGTAGGCACCTCACTTGTAGTAAGTGGAAGGGATGGGTCGAGTTTCTTCGACTTCCTAACTTCCACCGTAGGAGTTGCCGCTGCAGATGTCTTGCTCTATATGCAAACATCTACATTTTACACATTAATAATAAATCACTTCTACATTAAACATTGATATGTAAAAGAAAGTTTACATGTAATATTAAAATAAATATAGACAATTACTTGAAGAAAAGTCAAACTCAAGACAAATATGTTATCGTACGCTACTTACATTTATAGCTTTGCGAGCTCACTGTGCTCTCAGCTTATGGTCTGGGAGGTATCTTGCGCAGACATGATATGCCTGGTTTTGAGCGGAACGATGAGCCAAGAAGTGGGGGTCTTGTGCTATCTTTCTATCTCGGTGACGGTGCGAGATCTTAGCACAATACATTTGCGTGTCGTGGCTTGCCATGATAATGCCTCTTTGGTTGACAGGGTATTCTAAAAATGTAGAACGCAATATTAATTATTCTGTATTTTATTTTTGTGAAACGATTAAATGCTTTTGAAAATAATTCAATGAGATGAGCAGATCACGTGAGATAACGGATACAGTAGTATGTAAGCGATATGCGTTGCAGGATCACACCCATAGCTGCATGTCCAGCCTTACTACCGTGAGTGAGTAAGCCCATTGGCCATAATTCTTCAAATTACCTTTTAATATCACCCAAATGCATTATATTGTTTTGCTACCTGTCTTGTTCTTCAAACGTATATTAATAGCTATTGTTTAAACGGAAATTATTCTTAGATATGTTGATTTTTATCATTAATTAGCAAATGTCCAGCGTCAGTATGGTTTATTTGTAGTAATGTGTTCTTCTAAATTGTATGTGAAATGTTTTCTTTTATATGAAGAGCAACATGTACTTGACACATCTACACTAAAAGTCAGTGTCAACTACAGCCGGTAAATATACATTTGGTTAAATTGGCGTGTCCAGCGTCATCAAGTTGCTTAGGCATTAGGATTGTCATATATTAACTATCAAATTATCGTTCATTGGTTTGTTAGAACACAGCTGTTAAGTATACTAACGCTATAAGTGGTATTACCTTTATTAATGTACCATATTAGCCTTATTCTATTACACCATTTCATATGAAAGACGTACATATAGGACCACAACTCATCAAATATTTATTGTAGGAAACAAAAAATACCCACCAGCATAGAGGCGACCGCCACGGATGCACTGATCACTGTAGTTCCTACATATCAAAGTAGAATGCGCTCTCAGCAGTCTTTCTCGGTAATCCCACAGATGACGATGGACACGCAGTGATGCTGGACATGCTCCAATATCGGTTTGATCCTTATTTGACCAAGAAATATTGTGAATATTGCTATTGCCATTGTTGGGGTTATAGCATGGTGGTTGCTGGTATGTATGAAAAAATTAAAAACGGCGTACGTTTCCTATTGTTTTGAAGATAGCCTTTTCTATCTATGACACTGGACACGCAGCTAAAATGCCACTCCATATTTTTTTTACTTGAACGTGTTATATTTTCGTCGAATTTAGGTTTATACTCATATTTATTTTGTATATCATTTACTTAACATGTAGGAAAAGAATACATATATAGGTATCCTACAACGACAATAATAAATTAATGTAATTGACCCGTATAAACCGATGATGCTGGACACGCAAAAATTGGTCATTATAGAAAATGCAGTGTACATTTTTTAGTTTTAATTTTTTAAACATCATTTTTTTACTGTACATTCCCAATACATACTCCATTTGCCCAGTGAACTCAGAAAAAATAAATACAGCACTGTTTTTGTATGGCACTACTTCAAACTTTGGAAACTTCAATTGGACACATTATTATGGCCGTTTTTTGCAACTTACGGACAATTTATGCCATTTAAAAAATTAACAAGGCTGTCAAACCTTGCATGTCCTGAAAGAACGTAATAACATCGATATATGGTGAAAATTTCGTTAGGTTGACTTTATAATTGATGATGTCAGAGACAAAAGACACGATTTTGGTCAATTGTACACTTTTTGAGACATTGGCCCATAAGCTTTAGTTGAGCACCGCGAATTGTGTTTGTTGGCGCCAACACCATATTATCACCCATCGTCAACTTTCAACTCTTGCTGAACAAAGTGCAATCCGTTCATGTCTATACTAAATAATATCCGTCCATACATGTACACTATATTCATGTTTTTTAATTCATGTATATATGTTTGCTAAATATTACAATTGGAGTACATTCTAAATGAAAAATTAACATTTTTTAAAAGCATGTATATCAGCCATGCCTCCATCACCAAGGCTCACAAATAATACATTAATTACAAATGCCTCCGTCACCTTGCGTCATAAACGTTGGAAAAAAAGACAATGCTATGTTCTAGTCTTACATGTAATAGTCTTACTGTATAGTATAATTTAATTGGGCTAATTTAGTTGGGTAATTTTCCCACAACGTATAATCTAATTTACTCTCGAAAGACTGCACCGATGCAATCTCAACCACAGACTGAGTGAGGCTATTCCATACATCTGTTCATTGGTGTATCAATGAGTTGTTTAATGAACATGGTTCTTTGAATATTTTTAGTTGGTGTTCTCGTGTATGTGAATCGTTGTCACTCAATGTCACAAACTGCTGCATCGTATTTCTCAGTTAGAATCTCCCTATCCTTGGAGCAGTAGAGAGCAGTAGACTGCAGTAGCATGACCAATATCCAAAAGGGGCACACCTACCCAGAATGTATATCTAGTTATAAAATGTTACAGATTTTGAAGAAAAAAAAACATTTCTGAGCACTTTGATATTGATGGTTATATGTTGTGTACCCAGAAATATGTCGCGTAGGCAGTCCTGAATAAAATTCAAAACAAGTTAAATAATATCATGATTGCATGCCTAATATTAAATAAATGTAATGTTGACATTTACCATGTTATTTAAGCGATCATACTTTCATGCAAAATTAATTAAAGGAAATAAAAACAAGGCATTAGGTAAAATCCGTTTTCTATGTGTACACAAAGTTTAACATTGTATGTAACATTCGAGAACATAAAAAAATACAGAAAAGTACATTTGTAGCATAAATTCGATTTTAAACCCGTCTGTGTAGCGATTCCCGTGTAAAAAATAAAAAAAGAGCTAAGCGATCACATGGTATCGTGACATCACATATGACCCACACTCGCATCAGGCCGACCCTTTCCATGCATTCAGAGCATGTTTACAAGGATAGCTTTTGGGTCGAAAGGAGCATCAGAATGAGTTGTTGTGCAATATTCCGATGTAATACTAGTCATCATAGAGGAACAAGCAGTTCTTTTAGACTTGATTCTAACCATGTCACCTTCATTGAGTTTTGAGAATTTCTTTGTTTCTCGATCGAAATATGCTTTCGCCTTCACTTGTCATTGTTTCATTGTAGCGTACACCTGTTCTGCTACTTTGTGTTTGAGCAACAACTCGGTTTTAGGAAGCTTGTCACGCAACTTTCGGCTCATGAGTAACTCTGCTGGAGAATATGGTAAACTAGCAAGTGGCGTGTTATGGTAAGCCAACAAAGCTAGGTGAGGATCTTGGTTTTCCTCTTGTGCTTTTCGCATAAGCTGTTTGACCGTTCCAATCATTCGCTCACTCTGTCCATTTGACGCTGCGTGTTCTGGACTAGATGTGCTGATCGTGAAACAATACTCAGCAGCAAACTTCCTCATCTCGTAGCTGTCGAATGGCATGTTGTCTGTGATCAGTATTTCTGGCAATCTGTGTCTTGCAAATACTGTCTTGAAATGTTGGATCACGGCACTAGCAGATTTTCCTTGCAGTGCACATACTACAGGGTACTTGAAAAAATAATCCACCATTATGAGATACACGTTTTCTCCTTACTCAAAGAAGTCTGCTCCAAGCTTCTGCCATGGAAGCAGTGGCATTTCATGTGGAGATAACGGTTCTCACTGATTCTCCCTCCTGTACTTCAAACAGGTAGAGCACTTTGTTATCATCTCGTTGATGTCATTGCACATTGCTGGCCAGTACATGACAGACCTCGCTCGGGCACGGCATTTCTTCATTCTGAGATGACTTTCATGGAGTTTCTGCAGTATTTCAAATTTCAAATTAGGATCAAACAGATGTAGACCAGGTGTTGTTGAAAGGATCTACTTGACTTTGTTGAAAGCATTCTCATGATCTGTGTTCCACATGAACGGTACGTCTGCTTTCAGTAGGTTTCTCATTGGAGCTGTGTCAGTAGACATACAGTGTATCTGGTATGTACTGCGACAAGTAGTTCAGCATTCAGCATGCCTGTGAGGCACAGAATGTCCTTCTCATACTCTGGTGCTCGCGTGTTGATGATTGCTTTGACTTTGGATGGATCTGGCGTCACTCCTTTGGCACCGATAATGTTTCCCATGTAGCTCACTTGCGATTTCATGAGCAGCAGTTTCATGATGTTGAACTTCACGTTCTTTTCCTGGGCTCGTTTGAACATCTTAATGAGTGTGCGATCAGTTTCTTTTTCGCTGTTAGACACAATGATTATGTCATCTGCAATCACGTGCACATCCTCAATGTCACCAAATGTTTGGAACACTCTCTTCTGTAGGATTTCTGATGCTGAGGAAAGTCCAAAGGGTATTCATTTAAAATACCTTCCCCAAGTTGTGTTGAAGTTAGTGAGAGGTGCATTCTCTTCAGATAGAGGAACTTGCCGGAATGCGTCTTTCAAGTCAATCACTGTGAACACTCTCTTGCCACTGAGACGACAGGTTACATCTTCCATTGTAGGAATCTGAAAGTTCTTCCGCTTTATGGCTTTTTTCAACTCTCTGGGGTCAAGACAGTCTTAGGGACCCGTCTTCCTTCTCCACAACCACCAGATTGTGTACTCAGTCGGTGGGTTTGTTGACCTTCTGAATGACATTCTGTTTCTCCATCTGGTTGAGTTTGAGTTTCAGTCAGTCCTGAAGCCCAAATGGAACCTTTCTAGGTGGCTCTTTCACTAGCACTGTGTCTTGTTCGAGAACAATATGATATGGTTCTTCGAAACAGCCTAGCCTAGCCCGTTACACACATCTTTGTATGTAGTGTTAAGGCTTTCAGTGGTAACTGCTTCTACACCTTTCATTCCTCTAGTAATCAGTCCAAGGTTTTTACATGCTGTGAGTCCAAGAATCAGTGGCGATTTCGAGTCAATGTGTAGAACTCACATTGCTTGTAGCGGCCATTCACTGAACATTCGAATTGACATTTCCAGATGTGTATCACACGTTGACCTCCATCTGAGCACAGTGTTTGACGGCTTTATCAGCGGTTTTGTTGTGATCTTTCTGAATGTGCCTAACGGCATCACGTTAGTGGCTGCTCCTGTGTCTAATTTTAATTTCACACTTGTCTCATTGCATTTAATGATAGCATTCATCCGATTTCTTGATGTTGCCAATGAATAGTGTGCCAAGAAAGAACTGTTCATCGTCTCTTTTACCTTCTTCTTCTTAAAATTTTTTGACAGACTAGCTTCGGCACATTTCTGCAAAATGATTCCTTCAATTGCATTTTCGGCAAGTTTTTCCCATGCCAGATATCTTTTCAGGGGGGGGTGTCTTCCACATCTCCCACACTTCAAGCTTTCTGTTCTCTTGTTGTACTGGTTGATTGGAGTGGCAGGCTTTGGCTCGTGCTTAGACCGTGACTTCGAACGCACATACTTTGAGTGATTTGATTGGACCCTTTTTCATTGTCTGCACCTCCTTTCTGGTCACTTCCGCAAATCTACATAAGTCAACTGCTCGTTTGAGAGTCAGTTTCATCTCTCTTAGCAGACGTTCCTGGATCCATTTATCTTTCATTGCAAACACAATTTTATCTCTAATCATGTTTTCTTGTTCCTTGAATTCACATGAATTGGCCAGTGTGGATAATTATGTGATACAGTCGTCAAAGTTCTGTTCCTCTGCATGCTCGTATATCCAGAATTTATACCTCGAAAACACGATGTGCTTTTCCCCAAGTTCGAATCGCTTGACAACGTCTGCATAGACATTTGCTCTCAACACATTGTCGTTGACTTGACAGGCATTGTTTTGTACAGGTTCGGCATTACCTTGTTGGTTGCCGTCAGTAGGTATAGGCTGATTGTTCGGCAGATCGTTCGGCGGATCATTCGGCGTATCATCCCACTTGTAGTGGTTGTAACGCTCCAGTGCATCTGGGCCAATAACACTGAGTAAAATGGCAATCTTCGTGAGATTCGGTTTCGAGTCTGCTTCGATGGCGAGCATGTACAACTCGAACCGTTGATACCATCGCCTCCAATTTTCAGCTGCATTACCTTGCAAGGTCAGATATACCAGGGGCTTTAGATGAGCTTCCATCATCAACTTATTTTCGAGAGATCCCGCATCTTGACACCATGTTATTGTCAACAACATGACACAGCCATGTGCTACATGCTAAAGGGCGAATTCCAAGCTTTATTCTGATTGGTTGATAATTACAGCGTACGGTCAACTGGCTATGGTGCACCATGCATGTCAAACTAAACATGTAAATGTACATTCTGTGACAGCTATTGCTGCAGTTGAGCACAAGAAGGCTGCTAAACTCATTAGTAAAGAGGCATTATTCACCAGCCTGTTGTCCGGTTGGTCTGTTGATATATCCGCCAGTGAAAATTAGGTGGTTTATGTCAGAATGTCTGTGCATGGTCAGATGTGTGTCCATTTGTTGGCCATGACTGCATTGAAGAGAGCTTATGTCAAGGGCATCTTTCAAGCTCTCGGGGCAGTCTCGGTTGAGTCGGGGCTAAATGCCAAACTCCTTGCATATAAAGATTGTAGGTTATGGGAATGAAGGTGCCACTGTAAACTTTGGTCACTAATCAGGTGTCATGACCCTCTTCCAGAGCCACATATCCTATTATGTCATTTCCATACATTGATTTGTGCATTGATGACTGCCTCATACTCTTCTGGCTTTGGACAAGCTCTAGATAAGTCATGAAGCATTTGTGCTGTCAGCCTATAACAGCCATTAATCCTGGTGCTTGGTTAAATTAGAATTTTATGTTTTAACTGCCAACAAATATTCTTAGAGGATAACTCCAATCTGACATGTGTAGTTTAGGTACTAAATGATTATCAGCTGGCGATACAACTGTACAGTTTTGTTCTCGATATTTTTACAGGTGTTTTGAGCTTGCGCAAATTTTGTTTAATATTCTGTGCAATGAAACTCATACTTGATGATGTTTTTAAAGGTAAAGAATGAGCCCGTGCCAACACGTTTATGCCAGCTATTCTGTGATTGGCTAAATGTGGTATTCACTGTGGGATTGAAAATAACCCAACAAGATACCATACTACAGTTTACAATTTTCCTGCTGACTGTTACATTTATTATTCATTCTCCTACGAAACATGGAAATGATCACCATGAGCCGGGTGGGATTTCCGACTCCAAATGCTGGGAAATCACTTCTCCGAGCATTTTTTCTGGGGGAGAGCCCCCCACACCCCCTGCCCATCAGGGCGCCGTAGGTGCCCATAGCAGGCTTAGCCTACCAGTTCCATGGTCTCACAATTGACCAACTCCGTACCAAAATTATTTTTTCTGCCGGAAACCCTGTCAAGGTATTTCAGTAGACTTGACACCATATCAGACTTCATGCAAATAGCAGTGGTCAAGGAGAACTCATATCTATTAATGTTATTATTATTAGGATACATTTTTTAAGCACCATGTATCAGGGTTAAAAACCTGCTCAAAGGTGCTAGCAATATAAAAAAAGTAAAGCACACAAAAAACAAGTAAAGCAAGGCAAGCTAAATAAATAAGTTAAATAAATATGTGATACTCCACATCAAAACCAACCATAAGGGGACACAAAAATTGATGCCTTGAGCTTATGCATCCCAGTAAAAGTTTTAAATATTCTCAATCTACTGACATACTCCATGTGCTAAGACATGTTACAAAATATGACTATGGTATGCATCAGATATATGTGGATTATTTAAATTTTGCATATAATTATGCAAATGAAGTCATGTGACTACAGAGAAAATAACCAAATGTGGACTGAAACAATATAATTTTGATTAAGAGTCTGCTAATATTTTTGGTTAAATATTTAACAAACCACTTGATGATGTATTAGATCGAATATATTATCACTGTAAGGAACTGTAAGTAACACTGACAGCTCACTTTACCGTAATTGCGGGCAGATGCGATCAGGGTCGCGTCTGCAATGGTAACATAAGCCAATTTGTGGCAAAACCAGTGGCATGTCACCAATAACAGTTTCACATTTGACAAAATATTTACATCTGTCACTATCTGTATCACTAGCAAAGTCCGTAACATCAAAAATATTTACATTGGACTGCATAAAATCCGTCCAACAATTTCCGCTCTGCCATATTGGATTTTTGCTGCTGTGCCTAGCAATGCATCATTCACTTGGGATAGAAATGTTCATTTCACTGGACTAAAACTATCATATTATGAAAGATCATGTTTAAGTACCTACCTAGTACATGCATTTTACAGAAAATAACAAAAATGAATATTCTATTGTGTCAGTTAAAATGTGCATAGCACGGAAACACATTGTTATGGTTGGTTTTGAAGTGGGGCTTCACATATGTTAAATCTGTAAGTTAAATCAATAAAATAAGTCAGTTGAGTACACAACTACAAAGTTTACATAGAAAATTTCAGGCCAGTATCTTTTTGGTAGGACAGTAACTTTTCAAAGCTTTTGACCCCCTGCACCATTGGATAAAAAATAATGTTGAAGCTAGGTAGTGGGATAATCAATGCTTTATGTTGCAGTCTGATATATCGGCTGCTGATATGACCATATGGGCCACATTGTATCCCATTCTGTGTGATTCATCACCGCTGAAAGGTAAATATAACAACACTCTTTTTATTTCTACAATGTATTTTTCTTCAAGGTCTCCTGGAACGTAACTATTACATCTAGCCATGAGTAGCTCACATCAACAGACAAACCAAAGGCATCAACAATGCCATTTGCAATCAGTCAAATTTACTAATTTTAGCTCCCTCGTTTGATCATGGGAAGTGCTGTGGCTGTGCAAATAAACATCACCAGTGACAGCTGTTTGGGGCACTTTCACATAAATGGTACCCTTTTGCCAAAATGATCTTTACCCTGCAATTGTGGTGCAATTGTATGGTAATTCAATGTGATTATCATGCAGTTGCTGTAGTAAGGAACCTACAGCCCCAATTTTATGATTATATATATACATAAAATATTTGTTGTTAAATATTTGTATAGTATGCTTTTTTACACACTTGTCCCCCAAAAAAGTGAGAAAAAAACTTCAGCTACAAACAGATGCCTGTCATTTTCCACCAAAAACATTCTCCAGAACACAAATTCCAAATGCCTAACAGTAATAAAAAGGTGATTATTACACATTAATATGTGATATTCCTAAACCATATTTGGCATGCTTTAAGATATCTTGAATTTTGTGATATTTTAAAGTTTGATTTTATTAGTGTAGCTGATTTGTGTGTGTGTGTAAATATTAATGATAATAATTTTTTTAAATAAATAAACTTCTAGTTCAATAGCACCTACAGTATAGCCCCAGAAATATGAGCTCAGAGGCACAACATACAAAAATCATTGGGCAAAATTGTTAACGGGGACAAGCAAGGGTCCTCTTCAGAACAACACCAAACTTCTTATACATGTAAATTTAATTATGTTTAATCATTTAGGATGGGCTAAAGGCTACTGTCTCTTACAGTGCTGCTATCCGACTAGTGTTGTACACAACTAAAGTCTTCTGTCTCTTACAGAACTTGGCAGTGATCACCCAAAGCTCACCAATTGGTTTGTGTGCATCAGTAAGCGTCCAGCAGCAGTCAGTGCAGTCAGTCTCCTGATGGACAAAGATGCTTTCACATGCATCAAGGTATACAATATTTTTTTTTATTGTAATTGTTAGTAGTGGCCAGCTTCTGTTTTGAGAGATAATGCTTGTTGGCGCTGCATTAATGTAGGTGGATTCCTGGCACGATGCGTTATACTTTTGGTCTTCTGCTTCATCCAGTACCCCTGGTGTCATCAGCTGAACCACTCTTAAGACAGACTCACCAGGTGACTGTGCCCCCGAAAATGTAGTCTTAGGGCAATCAACTTTCTCAACAGTTGTTCACTAGATAGTCTTAGGACAACAAAGTTTCTTAACAGTTGTTCACTAGATAGTCTTATGACAACCAACTTTATCAACAGTTGTTCACTAGATAGTCTTAGGACAACCAACTTTATCAACTGTTGTTCACTAGATAGTCTTACGGCAACCAACTTTCTCAATGGCTGTTCACTAGATAGTCTTAGGACATCCAACTTTCTCAACTGTTGTTCACTAGATAGTCTTATGGCAACCAACTTTCTCAACGGCTGTTCACTAGATAGTCTTACGGCAACCAACTTTCTCAATGGCTGTTCACTAGATAGTCTTAGGATAACCAACTTTCTCAACAGTTGTTCACTAGATAGTCTTACGGCAACCAACTTTCTCAACGGCTGTTCACTAGATAGTCTTAGGGCAACCAACTTTCTCAACAGTTATTCACTAGATAGTCTTACAGCAACCAACTTTCTCAATGGCTGTTCACTAGATAGTCTTAGGACAACCAACTTTCTCAATGGCTGTTCACTAGATAGTCTTTGGACAACCAACTTTCTCAACAGTTGTTCACTAGATAGTCTTAGGACAACCAACTTTCTCAACAGTTGTTCACTAGATAGTCTTAGGACAACCAACTTTCTCAACAGTTGTTCACTAGATAGTCTTAGGACAACCAACTTTCTCAACTGTTGTTCACTAGATAGTCTTAGGACAACCAACTTTCTCAACTGTTGTTCACTAGGTAATCTTACAGCAACCAACTTTCTCAATGGCTGTTCACTAGATAGTCTTTGGACAACCAACTTTCTCAACAGTTGTTCACTAGATAGTCTTACGGCAACCAACTTTCTCAACGGCTGTTCACTAGATAGTCTTAGGGCAACCAACTTTCTCAACAGTTATTCACTAGATAGTCTTACAGCAACCAACTTTCTCAATGGCTGTTCACTAGATAGTCTTAGGGCAACCAACTTTATCAACAGTTGTTCACTAGATAGTCTTAGGACAACCAACTTTCTCAACTGTTGTTCACTAGATAGTCTTAGGATAACCAACTTTCTCAACAGTTGTTCACTAGATAGTCTTACAGCAACCAACTTTCTCAATGGCTGTTCACTAGATAGTCTTTGGACAACCAACTTTCTCAACAGTTGTTCACTAGATAGTCTTAGGACAACCAACTTTCTCAACAGTTGTTCACTAGATAGTCTTAGGACAACCAACTTTCTCAACAGTTGTTCACTAGATAGTCTTAGGACAACCAACTTTCTCAACTGTTGTTCACTAGATAGTCTTAGGACAACCAACTTTCTCAACTGTTGTTCACTAGATAGTCTTAGGATAACCAACTTTCTCAACAGTTGTTCACTAGATAGTCTTACGGCAACCAACTTTCTCAACGGCTGTTCACTAGATAGTCTTAGGGCAACCAACTTTCTCAACAGTTATTCACTAGATAGTCTTACAGCAACCAACTTTCTCAATGGCTGTTCACTAGATAGTCTTACGGCAACCAACTTTCTCAATGGCTGTTCACTAGATAGTCTTAGGACATCCAACTTTCTCAACTGTTGTTCACTAGATAGTCTTATGGCAACCAACTTTCTCAACGGCTGTTCACTAGATAGTCTTACGGCAACCAACTTTCTCAATGGCTGTTCACTAGATAGTCTTAGGATAACCAACTTTCTCAACAGTTGTTCACTAGATAGTCTTACGGCAACCAACTTTCTCAACGGCTGTTCACTAGATAGTCTTAGGGCAACCAACTTTCTCAACAGTTATTCACTAGATAGTCTTACAGCAACCAACTTTCTCAATGGCTGTTCACTAGATAGTCTTAGGACAACCAACTTTCTCAATGGCTGTTCACTAGATAGTCTTTGGACAACCAACTTTCTCAACAGTTGTTCACTAGATAGTCTTAGGACAACCAACTTTCTCAACAGTTGTTCACTAGATAGTCTTAGGACAACCAACTTTCTCAACAGTTGTTCACTAGATAGTCTTAGGACAACCAACTTTCTCAACTGTTGTTCATTAGATAGTCTTAGGACAACCAACTTTCTCAACTGTTGTTCACTAGGTAATCTTACAGCAACCAACTTTCTCAATGGCTGTTCACTAGATAGTCTTTGGACAACCAACTTTCTCAACAGTTGTTCACTAGATAGTCTTACGGCAACCAACTTTCTCAATGGCTGTTCACTAGATAGTCTTAGGGCAACCAACTTTCTCAACAGTTATTCACTAGATAGTCTTACAGCAACCAACTTTCTCAATGGCTGTTCACTAGATAGTCTTAGGGCAACCAACTTTATCAACAGTTGTTCACTAGATAGTCTTAGGACAACCAACTTTCTCAACTGTTGTTCACTAGATAGTCTTAGGATAACCAACTTTCTCAACAGTTGTTCACTAGATAGTCTTACAGCAACCAACTTTCTCAATGGCTGTTCACTAGATAGTCTTTGGACAACCAACTTTCTCAACAGTTGTTCACTAGATAGTCTTAGGACAACCAACTTTCTCAACAGTTGTTCACTAGATAGTCTTAGGACAACCAACTTTCTCAACAGTTGTTCACTAGATAGTCTTAGGACAACCAACTTTCTCAACTGTTGTTCACTAGATAGTCTTAGGACAACCAACTTTCTCAACTGTTGTTCACTAGATAGTCTTAGGATAACCAACTTTCTCAACAGTTGTTCACTAGATAGTCTTACGGCAACCAACTTTCTCAACGGCTGTTCACTAGATAGTCTTAGGGCAACCAACTTTCTCAACAGTTATTCACTAGATAGTCTTACAGCAACCAACTTTCTCAATGGCTGTTCACTAGATAGTCTTAGGATAACCAACTTTCTCAACAGTTGTTCACTAGATAGTCTTACGGCAACCAACTTTCTCAACGGCTGTTCACTAGATAGTCTTAGGGCAACCAACTTTCTCAACAGTAATTCACTAGATAGTCTTACAGCAACCAACTTTCTCAATGGCTGTTCACTAGATAGTCTTAGGACAACCAACTTTATCAACAGTTGTTCACTAGATAGTCTTACGGCAACCAACTTTCTCAACGGCTGTTCACTAGATAGTCTTAGGGCAACCAACTTTCTCAACAGTTATTCACTAGATAGTCTTACAGCAACCAACTTTCTCAATGGCTGTTCACTAGATAGTCTTAGGATAACCAACTTTCTCAACAGTTGTTCACTAGATATTCTTACGGCAACCAACTTTCTCAACGGCTGTTCACTAGATAGTCTTAGGGCAACCAACTTTCTCAACAGTTATTCACTAGATAGTCTTACAGCAACCAACTTTCTCAATGGCTGTTTACTAGATAGTCTTAGGATAACCAACTTTCTCAACAGTTGTTAACTAGATAGTCTTACGGCAACCAACTTTCTCAACGGCTGTTCACTAGATAGTCTTAGGGCAACCAACTTTCTCAACAGTTATTCACTAGATAGTCTTACAACAACCAACTTTCTCAATGGCTGTTCACTAGATAGTCTTAGGGCAACCAACTTTATCAACAGTTGTTCACTAGATAGTCTTAGGACAACCAACTTTCTCAACGGTTGTTCACTAGACAGTCTTAGGACAACCAACTTTCTCAACGGCTGTTCTCTAGATAGTCGTAGGGCAACCAACTTTCTCAACATTTAGTTTTTTCGCTAGATAGAGTGGTAGAGTGATTTACTTTCTCAGTGTCGTCACACAAAAACAAGTATTCCTTGAGGTGTCGATAACTAGAAATGAAACACTAAAGAACATATTTACGTGTATATGTTCCAGAAATCCCTCTCATGCCAGACAGTACAAGCACTGCCAGCAGGAGGCTCTGCCAAAGTGCTGCTGGTGTCTACTCCGTCTGTAGAGTCACAAGAGGTTTGTATTTGTCAAATATTATTTGAAGTCTTGAACTGCAGTAGATTAGGCTAATAAAAGTTCTACATGTTTGTCATTTTTGTAGAGATTTATAGGAAACCATACAATTAAGGCATGTATTGATAATAGTGAATACCGTAAATTTTCGTGTATAATACGCCCCCATGTATAATACGCACCCTGACTTTCGCTAAATTTGGATAGAATTTCTATATCACCATGTATAATATGCACCCCGACTTTTGACATAATCCCCGATTTCCCCGCTTCTAATATTTTGCTTGAACCCATGAATCCATCTCAGAATCGTAAACATGTCACCTTTGCAAGTTATGGCATTGCTGCCGGCTTGTCGCTCGCTATAGTGACTAGTGTGTAAGCACTACGTAACTTGTGTTGCACCTTGACGATTGCGCAACTGATTAAATCAGCGCTTGCTAGAACTTACATTGTGTCATTCTGATTTCACTTTTAATTTAACACCAAGTTCTGTTCTGAAATGCTACATGCAAACCTGGTACTTTCAACTGTGAAGTATACATGCGCTACATTCGTCTTTATTTACATTCACATTTGCATTCACAATTTTAAACATGGAGTCACATTTGTTGACACCCGACCTGTGACACGGGTATCATTCACCAGAGAAAATCTTTTTAGCCTTAGCACCCTGACTTTTGAGTAAAAAGTGAAGGGAAAAAATGCGTATTATACACAGAAATTTATGGTAAATATACAGACGGAGCCATTACTGGTATTGCAAAGATAAGTTCTAGTATATCTGGTTGATGTTTCAGAGTTCGCCAGCAGTGACAGAGGAGGAGTTGACAGCCGCGTGTCACTCCTGGCTTCATGGCCGTCATAGTGCCCCATTGCCTGCCATCAAGACAAATCCTATGTATGCTACATAATTACCTCTAGTTAACGGCAAACAAAAGTCAATTGTTTATATATATATAAAAAGTAACCATTTACAACTAAAACTAAGAATATATAAGAGCTCTAGCACAGCAGTAAGATCTCCGGGTTCTTGACTGAGAGAACGCGGGTTCGAATCCTGTGCAGCGGTGTTGAACCTTGGGTAAGTTTGTTTACTCTACATTGCTTCAGTTCACTCAGCTATATGGATGAGTACCTGGCTATAGACAGTGGTGGATATTTGTGTACGAATAGTCTTCGCACATTAATGGCTGAAATCTTCCCAGAGAAATCGAGATGGTGTTCGATTGAACAGGTCTGCCAGGGACTAAAATGTAAAGTGCTTTGAGCAGTCCTATATTCTGCGCTATATAGGAACTTACCTTTGTTGAAAACAAAGGTAAGGTGTGGACAAAACATTTTCGTGGAAAGGCTGACATCACTATTTGTACTGTTCTCAATTAACCAGTCACTGAGCTGGGAATACTAATATTGTTTACGACGCTTGGGAAACCCATACATTGTGGCCAACCATTTGTTAGCATTTATAGTGGTATTTATGTTCTCAGCTGATTATGCCACTTTCAATGATGTAAGTTTTTATATATATATATCGTTAGATGTTAATTACTATCCATATTCCCATAGCCAATAAAGCAATTTATGACATAACTAATTGCCAAATTTGCTTTGTAGCTATAACTTGTAAAAATCTGCATAATGCACTGTATGGCATTATAATAATTGTTCATGCATATAAAAGTATAACTCAGCTTCTGAATCAAAGTGAATATGGGGTACCAATAAATTTACTGCACCGTGGGCAAGATGTCAGCCTCCATGATATCTGATATTTTGTTAGAATCATCCACATTGAGTCCACATTCCGAGTTAACCACTGATGTGAAAATGTTGATTGTTTGCAAATGGTTAGTTTGTATTAACTCTTAGGTGCATAACACCAGAAATTTGCCTTTTGTTTCCCTCAACAGTAGCACCCTATTATTTAACATTGATCAAAGTTCTTTGAAGCACCATCTTTACCTTCAATAGCTAGTCAGTATTCTCACAAATAAAAAGTTTTTATACAGCATGGTATCCAGTTTTTAGGACTGTTCAACGCATTATTTGCTTCACTGCATAGCAGATCAATTCACTCAAACACCATCTTAATTTCTCTGGGAAGAATTCATCCATGCTGCAATTACTGCGTGAAGGGTATTTGTTCTCGCACATCCATCGCTGTTTATTGCCAGATACTCTTTTATACACTGAGTGAATTGAAGCTATGTAATAGAAGAACTGCATGTTTTCATATAGATAAAATGTGTAAGTATAGATTCAGAAGTAATACAGTTAATTTGCCATGACATAAAGGGAATAACACACAGTGTGTTGACATTACTTGATCAGTAACGTGTTTTTTACATTACTTGATCAGTAACGTGTGCCTGCTACAAGACATAAACGCACTTGTAATGCAAACACACCATGCCTTATTCCCATAACGCTTTTTATTCTGAACAGCCTTCCATATTTGTTATTCACACAATCTGGGAAATTATTCATGTATTCAACAACAACAAAACTGCATTTATGTTATTATTATGAAACTATTTATACATGTATGATATATCAATACATGCCTTTGTAAATGTGTATGTGTAATGTTATTCCCTTAATTTGGAAACAAATGCTTGTGAACAATTCATAAAATTAAACATTAAATAGAATTGCACAAACAAAACATCTGAAATGCTAGCATAATCTTTGGAACGCACCTTGCACCATTGACGCGTACCATTTTGATCTGGTGTGTGACCATCTCAATGCCTATCACAGTGCCTAACATTTGAGTATGAATTTTTCAATGTATTTACGCTACTGTTGAAGTAGATAGCATGAAATGTGTGGTTCAGTTAGTTGAAATCATGTTGGATTCTTGATAATCCAAAGGCTTCCTTGTCCACTTACTCTGTCTTATGTTGTTACATGGTCAGTTTGTTGATTGCAGTCTACCAGTGGCTGGGGAGCGAAACTTCCTCATTACCAGTGCATTACCATATGTGAACAATGTTCCACACCTGGGTAACATCATTGGCTGCGTGCTCAGTGCAGACGTCTTCTCCCGGTGAGTAGGGTCATGTGACCAACTGCATTCTCCTTTAAAACCTTCTCTACGTCTTTCTGGATATTTATTTGGCTGTCATATCAAGTATGTCATATGCTAGTTAAATTAAACAATAGCATTTTATTTGGTTATGCAAAAGCACATACTTGATTCCGTTTCTTGAATGATGTTGCACCAGGAAAGAGACCAGCTAGTTGCTAGGCAACAGCTGGATTTCTTTCAAAATTATGTAGTGGTTATATTTCTGTTATTTTATTAGTTTTACAGCTTTGTTTGTTTATTTGATTTAATCTAACATTATCTTGAACGTATAGTGCTGACATACAGTGTATACAAACATAAGCTAAGTATGTTAAGATTTATTTCTAGACTTTTTTTAGTTACTGTGATTCATATTTTTCAGTATTATCGCTTATGACTTCATTCCCATTATTTGAAGACTGTTAACTCATTTTACTTGTTTGATTCCCTTGTGACTTTGTTTATTAATTCATGACATATGGTATGGTAAATGCCCACAATTGCTAAGTTGATTATTCTGGCATTGGGGGTTTAGAAAATGAAATCCACAGCAGCTTTTTCTATTTCCCTGCATGGGATCTTTTACTTGCCTGGCATAGACACCAGATAGCAGGAACCAATGGCTTATAGCGTCTCTTCTGAAAGAGACAGGCAATGTCGGGTGAACGAAATTGCCCAAGTTTTGATATGTTCGTCGAGACCAGTACTGAAAAACCGCCCGGCAGCACCAGGGTTCGAATCCTGGTTCCTCTGAACGACAGTCCAGCACTCTATCCGCTTGACCACTGCAAGTCTGCAACCCACATGTGTTTTATGTGCTTCTTATCTTCGTGTTGCTAATGATGACTTGCACTAACAGTTTACATTTTGCACCTCATTTTATAATATTAATGTCATTTGTATAAATATGCAATACATTGTCTTAGATTGTTGTTGTTTTTTCATTGACTAAACTGTAGTGTCTGGATTTGGTTCTCCTCCATCTAACAGGCCTTGGAATTACCTTAGTTTTAGTACTAAAATACTACAAAAGGTTGTAGAAAGTCGTCTAAGGTCTGACATTAGTACGTATGTCTTAACTAATGTGTCACAATCACCATAAAAAACAGTTTTGTTCAACAGAAACTGCTCTCCTAAAAGTACACAGTGATACTAACTTGAAAATTGATCATGGTAATGTAACTGCACTATACTTACTTGATCTATCTGCTGCCTTTGATACCACTGAACACAACATTCTAATTAATTAATTACCAAAGTGGTACGGCATACATGTATGTGTCACAGCTCTGAGCTGGTTTTCTTCATACCTAACTGATTGATACCAAACCATTACAATTAGGAAGTGCTTTTCCGCTGCACTGCTCACTTTATGTGGTGTTCCCCAGTGTTCTGTTCTTGGGCCTTTACTTTTCAATCTTTATACCATGCCGCCAACCTCTTATCCAAAGTCATAATTTGGATCATCACGTTTATGCTGATGATACACAGATCTACATTTCTTTGGCTACCCCGGATACAAATCGCTCCCTTAACCAACTTAGTGATTGCCTCCAAGATATCTTCCACTGGATGACTCACAGCAAATTACAGTAAAATGCAAATAAAACTGAATTTCTCATCATTGGTACTCCAGTGCAGTAAACTTAATGGATTTTTCCCAATGCATATTTTGAGGCGATATATCACAGCAACTTCGGCACGGAATCAAGATGTATTCTTTGATAATAACTTAAATTTTAGACATCATATATCTCAAACATGTCACTGCTGTTTTAATTATTTCTGTGCAAAAAATCACCACCAACTTTGTGGAACTTACTCCCTATTAGTGTTAAGTCAGTAAGAAATATAGTTTAATTTCACCGTCATCTAAAACCTATCTATTTTATACTACATATCCTCCTGAGCGTCTTAGCAATTCCATCTATCTGTTGACGACTTTTGCACTGTACAAGACAATGAGAATGCTTAATCCTTCGTATTTGTTGCGACACTGAGCTCACATTTTCCAAGGATATTGGCGCTAAGGAAATCATTTCGTTATTATTATAAGATGGCTTTGGCCAGTTGTATTGTCACATATTAGATGTGTCCATTTCATGGTTTTTGGTTGTAAGTTACTCTGGGTGACTGGTCAAGGATGGGGAGTGAAGCCCTTTCATAGGTTGTCAATTTGTGGGGTACCAATTTATTAAAATAAGTGATGAGTACTACTAAAAGTAATGAAATATTAATGCTTATATAGATTCTGTCGCTTGTGGATCTAGTTTCTTGAGATGTAAAAACTATGTTGGGAATACCTAATAATATTTTGTTAGCTTATAAGAAACCTATTGTTATTAAGAATTTTCTGTGACAGATTCTGTCGGCTGCGGAACTACAATACACTTTTCATCTGCGGCACTGATGAGTACGGTACAGCAACAGAGACGAAAGCGATGGAGGAAGGCCTGACTCCACAGCAGATCTGTGACAAGTACAACAAACTACACACACACATCTATGAGTGGTTCAACATCAGCTTCGACTACTTTGGCCGCACAACAACTAAAAAACAAACTGAGTAAGTCATTCGTAGTAAGATACAAATGTCATTCTATTGTTATCTCCTCAATTTTATATTGTGTGTACACATGCACACTTATGGAGGGTTCTAAATTGTCTGCATTTTGCAATATTAGAAGAAGAAAAACCGTTATTCTTAGTAATTCTCAGTTGACATCAACTAGCAAAATGCCCATCACCTGATGGGATCCCTTGGTAGAAGACAGTCGTGAAAGTAATATATACACCAAATGTTAGAAAACACACAGCATCATTATATAAACACCATAACGCATTCGCAGATACACGTTGTTTGTTCAAAATAATGACGGTCGGAGAGAATGTGAAGCTCATGTCCATTGATAGGCCCTTGCCTTGATAGTGTAGAATTGTCAAATAATATTGCTATGCTATTGGCATGAGGGTAGACATAAATATTATTGTGTCTGCATCTACTCCATGTCTATGAAGCCGGAGCTTGATGGCACACGCGACACCATACAATGTATTGCTCCATCAGCGGGACCAATCTCTACCCTTTTATCACAAGATGAAAATGGGGGAGCCTCAGTACTGCACCATTTGTTTTTTTGTCACTATTTGATAAATATTCCAATCAAGCTGCCGTTGCGGAAACACGTAGTCAGTTGGCAGCGAGAAAATGCACTATACCAGTGTTTCCCCTGGGTAAAATGGTGGGTGAGGTGGTAGGGAGTGGGCTATGCGAGCACCGCAGGTGCGAAGCGTTGCTAGGGATGTCCGGGAGCATGCTCCCCGTAGATAAAAAAAATTTGCTTTAAAATGGTGCATTGTGAGGTATGTTTTAACCTTTACTCTTGAATATGGAGGGGAAGATATAAAACAAGACACTACTTGTAAATGTAGTAATCATGATCAATAAAAGTTAGTCAACATGATTGTTTCACCGTGTTGAGGTGTGGTTTCTATTTTACCACTGGTACTCAGTAGAGGTGTGGTTTCCACTTGACCACTGATACATGGTTGTGGTTATGTTTTTCTTGCACTAAACCTTGGCCTTGTTACCACGCTGATAGAGTCACTAAAAGGTAAGTTCTTGTATAGCGCAGGACTGCTGAAAGCGCTTTCCACTTGTTCAACACCATCTCGACTTCTCTGGGAAGCATCCAGTGGTATCATCTGAAGACTCTCATCATCACCTTTAAATGATTATAATGTTGTGGTAAATTAGTGGTTTATGTTCCAAAGATTATATTTTATTTGTTGCCAGCATGCTATGTAGTTAATTAAACAGTCATTTCTGGAGTGCCACAAAAGTATGTTTCTATTAATCGTAAAAACGTTTCTCAAACTGTCCTTTTTTATAAAACAGTACAAGTTGTTTTGTATATCCAATTTCTGTGCAAACATCATTGTCTAACACAAGTTATTGATAACCCATTAGTGTAAACGGCTTTGGGCAGTAGGTGTCTTTTATGAGATGTGAACTTCGGTGGTTTATATTCGTAAATACTTCACTCAAATCAACTTTCTCAAAAGTTTGTTTGTACAACTTTGTTGGAATATGTATTATATATTTAGCACAAAGATAACTTACGAATCACATTCCTTATTTTGGTAAAAAACATTAGTTGAATAGACTTGTACTTGTAGGCATTAACTTTGATATCTCAGTGAGATAGTTCAACCATTCAACATCATCCTAGGTATATTTACCTTTAAGAATATTGCGTCTTACACCCATTTGAGGCGTAAATAGCGCCCCGGTTTGTATCAACAAACGTTGCTATATCGCTGTGCGGTAACGCACGGCCGCAGCGGCACAGACTAGCGCAAACCGGGTCGCTATTTGAGTTTCAACAGGGTCCAGATTCAATACAAGTGCCGACTAGTGAATAGGATGCACGGTTTTTATTTGGGCTTCAAAAGAGTCCGGATTCTACACGACGTAGTGCCATCAGCCTGCACGGTTTTCACTTCCACCACTGTCATAAACCAAAACGCAAGTTACCGTTTGGGTGCCATTGTACACGAATGTTTAGATTTGTAGTATGTCAAAACTCCGCAAGGTGTCACCATTGAAGACACTGGGGATCCCGCAGGAATATTCCGTGATTGGACAACTGACAAGTGATATCTTTCACGTTGTCCAATGGAGTTAAATCATAACCGCTCTGAGCGACATTAAGACGACTAAACGATGTTGCTACAAATCTGCGATTTTGCAGGAATATAAGTGACTCTGTGGTGTCATTTCGCGCTGCTCGCCGACGCTGAGTATATCGCGAAAGAACAAAAAAATGGGCGTACGAAATAGCTATGAGGCGGCAATTTCGGCATATTTTGGGCAAGGCGGCATAGAAAAATGCCGAGGCGGCCCGCCTCGCTTGTCATATACCAGCGGAAACACTGTTAATACAGGGTCACCACACCTTTCGCTGTCACTAGATCCTCACTTCCTGCTCCACATTTTCAGAGAGCGCTAACCAGAACTGTTGCGATGTCAACCTCCTATGCTTCCTTCGTCCTCACACCCATGGCCCTTTCTGGCCGCTAGAAGATGTGGTTCGGAGGGTCCCTTTCGTGGTTGAGGAGGAAGGAGACATAAATTGTGTCACACTCCTCAATCACCGAGTGGCCTGACCGACTCTGGGTTCTCCAGGGATATCCCAACAGGCAGTTGTGTTACCTCCTTAACTTACAAAGAAGGTGGGAGCTAATCTATTCCTATTCTGCGATGTCTGGAGATGAAAGACGTGCAAAGAGTAGGTGTGCAGTGTTGTGGAAGTTGGTTTCCATCTCCGTTTCAGGGAATGTCGTCCCATGATATGTACCACTTCATGATTTGTGCTCAAGGGCCCCCTCATGAAGATGAAAGCACTCCTGGCATTTGTCATAGATTGTACTATAGCTGGAGACCATTATAATGGGTTGGTTATACGAACTACCTTGCCATGCTATTTTACCATTTATGAATAAAGGAGTCATCATTTCCTGTTGAAGCAAGAAGCACATGTTGTGTTGAATACGAATATATAATGTGGTGTCAGAAGTGGTGTTCATTATCTGATAATGAACATTAAAAGGTTGGGTTGGTACACCTACAAGGTAGGACGTGTCTGTCTACAAATGGACTGATATTTAAGGCTGTGTGAGTGAAAAATTGAATTTTTCAAACCACCTCGTCACATTGCATTTGAATCTTGATACAACCAACCTAGATGAAGCCTGGAGGAGCTGGGAAATTTTTTTGTCACTGCTTCTGAATTGAACGCGAAGGCACCAGGGGTTCAGGTGGCCATATTGCTCCAGTCTGCTGGTTCTGAAGCACAGGAAGTGTTCAACCAGTTCATGTTCGGACCAGGAGGACCTGACAGTAACCCACCAATAGAAGAGAATAATAACTGGGAGACTGTTCAGTGTGAGTGACAAACAAGTTAAGGAACGACTTCTGAGAGAGTCGGAGCTTATACTGAGTAAGGCAGACCTGCCTACCATTCTGGATTGTCTGGAATCATTCCGGAAAGTCACCTCAAATTACGGTATTACGGCGAGGGATGAAAATATTACGGACTGTCACCATGTTCGCCAATCACTCAAATTTAGCTTCCACTATATTCAACAGGTGGCAGCATATGTATGCAGCATGTTATGACATGGTTTTTCATTCGCTGAGTTTGGTTGTAATCTAACCAATAGGAAACAGCGTTATGACAAATTCGCATTTCCGCGATCAAACAAAACGAAATCACGTGGCACGAAATGATGGCTGACAGCGAAACAACGCCACCACCAACCAAAAAGTAATGTGTAATGCAAACATTTTGTGAGTGTTGTACTTGTAGTGTTAGGCCAACTGACTGAGACTAAGTTAGTGTATTTATTGAGGAGTTTAGTCTATCATTTACAGCCTATCATACAGTCACTAGAGTCTAGGCGATGTCGATGACAGCGTAATGTAATGGTGTTTTGTCCGTCGCTACCCCCCCCCCCCCCCCCGTCTATCATTTATCATTCTATCAGGCTATAATACAGGGATAGGATAGGCTTATATACTAGAGTTGAGTAGACTAGAGTCTAGGCGATGTCGATGACAGCGTAACGTAATGGTTTTGCCGTCGCTACCCCCTCCCCCCGGTGACAATATCTGACACGGTTCTGAACAATTACTGACAGGAAGCCTATATTCCTGAAAATCAGTGTAAATGGGAAGATGGATTACTGACAGGAAGTTTTTGGGGTAGGCAGGTCTGGTAAGGCAATAGACGTTTGTTGAGCAGCCAAGACCAGAACTGTGTTGTGATGTCAACCTCCTATGCTTCCTTCGTCCTCACACATTCTGGACGCTCCTCATAGTACAGCGGCTAAGAACCAGAAATTTAACGTATTGTGCACATTTTGACAAAAGAATTAAAAAATTGGCACATATGTAGTTTATGATGTGTAGAATCATATAAAGCTAGGTACCCATCGCTACCGACATGGTACCTAGCCGCCATCTTGATTTTTTAAATAGGCGTCATAGAAATCCATTAGGCAAGTATATTAGTTTCTAAACAACATAGAAACATGATCTTGGTGTTCAAACCAACATTTCCAGGGTCAAGGAATCCATTTCTGTGATGTGCAGTATCCAAGAATGACGGTCGTATTGATTTTCAAGATGGCCGCCATGGAAATCCATTAATCAGCTTTCTCAGCTTCTAAGCAACATAAAAACATGTTCTTTGTGTCTAAACCAACATTTCAGGGTCAAGGAATACATATCTGCTATATGCTATATCCTCAGACTGGCATTCACGTTTTACAAGCATAATTTTAGTGCCTCTTGATATTGAGGACTCCACATGACGATTCCATAGGTGGTTGATATGTTTCAATGTCAAGGAATCCTGTCATGCCACTTGCATTATTTCCATATGATGGCCATATTGAAAATCAAAATGGCTGCCATGGAAATCATTTGTCCGAATATCTCGGCTGCTACACAACATAGAAAAATTTCTATACCAACATATTCAGGGTTAATTAATCTATTTCTTCCACATGTTGTATCTCCAGAAAAACAGACATTGAAATTCAAGATGGCCTACATCCATGTCGGTTTAATTCAGCTTACGTGCAACACAAAACATACTCTTTGTGTTTAATCGGTAATACAGGTGTAAATAAATATAAATAGACTACCGGTATAACAATCAAATGTTTGCATTGCATATATACGCTCTAGGAACATGATCTGAACATACCTGGTTTATGGTACTTCTTCACGATTATAACCTTATAACCTTTCAGGTTGTTGCAAAAATGTTACTCAGTTATATTCTCAACCATAATATACCTCACAACATAAATAGTCATAACAAATAATATCTATATTGGGCTACACTTAGATTTGCAACCACAGTGCATTAGGTCATTGCATTGCATTGGATTGATGCCTCTGGGAGATCATGTTTCCATACTGAATCATTTGCACTCCAACCACAGTGTCCAAGACCAGTCAGATGGAGATTTGGCACAAGCGCTTATGACATCACATAACCAATTTGATAAACAGCCCTTCTCACATGTTGGTGCGAAGCATGTTTTGTTGGGTATTCCAAGTTGTACCAGATCCCTGGACAAACAGCTGTTTCCTTGCTTCATCCACCCTGCTAAATGAAAAAGTCTTAATGTAAATTTCGGTGATAAATCTTTGTATCTAAAACATTAATTTAAATATTCAATAGCTAGGAATGCCTTACAGCCAGAATAAGCACATCTGTAAACACTACCGGATATCCACTTTGGGAAATGCTTGGTGAACACATTGTGCTGCATAGAGTAATATGCTCTTGTGTTCATGACTGAAAGTACTGCAGGTCGTTGGTGGCTTTATGGATTGTGGTCACAACTATCTGATCTTGTGTGCTGATGATTACCTATCCACCGGAAATGAATGACCTTGTACAGTTTAGCATATAATGAAACAACCTCTGAAAGGTTTGGCTATGTATTCTGTGTTCTCTTGTTGCTGGCGTGAGGATGTCAGCAAAATACCTATTACATACAATACATATTCTTCTCACAGATGCCAACTGGGATGTAATGCATATGATACATTATTGCTGGGCATCATTGCCAACTGCCCATCACCTGGATAGCATCATCATCCAACACCTTTGTGTCCAGATATGGAGCAGTCTGCAATGATGTTTGGTATGCTAGTCATAAGTGGCATTTTTCAGTTGTTTCGTCCGCATATCTGCTCTGCTATATTTCCATGTGTCCATAACAGTTTGTACTCAGTTTTGTCCATGACTAAGTTTGTACTCAGAGTCTGCATATATGTGCGAATTTCAGCGATTGTTGAATTGCACAAATGTTTAAATGTTGACACTAAAGATTATATTTATTTAGCAAAGTTATTTTGTATGTCAGGGTGTAGTACATTTATGGTTTGTTGAATTTTTAATACGCAGTTTGAATACTATCTTCGAACTCTGGTATATCTGGTCCTGTCACCATCTACCTCTCCCAGGATTGTGGATTTCGATTAAACTTACAGCACGACCGTCATTCTTTGTGGGTGATTGACTTGATCTCGACATCGGCCTAGTGTTATTGTTGAGAACACATGTTGTGGTTTCTGCACAACAAAACGTACATTCGTAAGTTGCCAGTAACCTCAAGACGTGTTGTCAGCATCGTTGAGTATGTTTTCCATATCGCTGACGTGAACTCGAAATTTAACCATTTGTGTTGTCCATTCTTAACCAATGACATATTTGTCTTCACTAGTATATGCACTGCTATTTATCTTATTGTTCAGAGTGTAGCTCAGAAACAACTGCCAACAAGAATTGACATACTCGTGAATATATATGTATTCATATATGAACCACATACGGATTCCTCAACCTCAAGAGAGCACATACACAGGGCATCCATCTTGGATTTCAATATGGCCGTAATCTAAGGATACAGCATATGGCAGAAATGGATTCCTTGACCCTGAAAATGTTGGTTTAGATACAAAGAACATGTTTGTATGTTGCTTAGAAACTGATATATCTGGGTAATGGGTTTCCGTGGCAGCCATCTTTAATTTCAATATGGCCGTCATCCGCCATATTGTATTTGACAGAAATTGATTCCTTGACCCTGGAAATGTTGGGTTAGACATCAGGAACATGTTTTTATGTTGCTTAGAAGTTGAAATATCTGGATAATGGATTGGCGTGGCGGCCATTTAAAAAATCAAGATGGGGCTAGGTACCATGTTGATAGCGATGGGTATCTAGCTTGAAATTATTTCATATACCGTATTCATTCTATTAAACGTACATGCCCTAATTAGCGTACACCCCCTTTTTAGTAGCAACCGACGCCGTGACAGTGATCTCAATGCCAACCTTGACTGTTGAATCCATTATTGTGTTTTAATTTCTACCAATATCAATAGAATAGATTCAATGCTTGATGAGGAAACAACATCGAAAGATCCACCTAAATTATCACATTTTTACAGTGTTGTGGTATCCTGTTGCTCGTATGTCAGATGCAGAAATCACTGTACTGTACGCTTAATAGAACGAATACGGTATATCATAATCTACATGTGTGCCAATTTTCATGCTTTTGTCAAAAAGTGCACAATCATGTCCCTTAGCTGCTGGATTATCAGCAAGAGTCTACCCTGGCAATCTGTGAGTCCAAGTGGAGGGTCTCCAAGTGGAGGGTCTTCCCTACTTGGTGATGCATACAACAGATTAATCCATTGTCAGCCATTATTTGTCTCTTTCTGTTGCAAAAACTATCGCTTTCATGAAAACAACCAGCATATACACTCCTGTATGTATATTCATTGCTTACTCATGTAAAAAAACGAAACCTATCTAGCTTGATCATCTAATTCTGATTTACTTATTGTTCCTTGAGTCAATACTAATATTGGAACTAGGGCATTTTCTGTTGCTGCACCAACTCTCAGGAATATGCTCCCTCTTAGTGCTAAATCAGTTGAAAATATTATAAATTGATAATTTTATTGATTAAGATATACAGTGTATATATTTGTAATCATTACACAAAAAACTACTCCCAACTAGCTGGCCCCAATTTGTTTTGTTGACCCCTAAATTTGAAAGTCCAGGGGCCAGCTGGAACTCGTGTTTCTCAACTCTGGAAACCTGAAAGCATGGGATGTTTTTACGGACAGCTGCTCTGACCCCTGTGAACTTGCGTCTCGTCTTATGTTAAATTCTGTGAAGAGTCCGTCATCAAAACCAAGACAGTGCACGTGTACCCAAACAACTAGCCATGGATAACGAAGGACCTTAAAGTGCAGCTGAATCAAAAGAAACTTGCCTTTCTGCACTGAAAGAAGGATGAATATCGTGAGAAAGAAAAGGAATTTAGAAGGCTTGCTAGGATTGCCAAACTTGAATTCAAGAACAAAGTTGAGGGAAAATTTCAGACTGGTAATGCTAGGGAGGCATGGAATGGACTCAAAACTATGATGGGTAAGCAACAAATCAAGCAGCCTGTGTACTATACTGGTGATCCTGTTACTGCAGCAAATTAACTTAACCGTTTTTATGCTCGATTTGATGTTCATGGTCAATGTACATCTCTGTGCCAGATTGTTGTACCAGAACACATTGAACTCTCTGAGGATGAGGTTGTGAAAACTTTCTCCAGATTGAACGCACACAAAGCTTCAGGCCCTGATGGAGTGAAAAACAAAGTCTTAAAGACGTATGTGGCTCAGCTGGGGAGGATTTTCACTACCATATTCCATGCTCTGTTAGACTCTCACACTGTACCCCTGGCAATGAAAACTCTATGATTATCCCTGTACCCAAGAAACCTAGCGCCAGCCAGTTAAATGACTCGTCCAGTAGCACTTACCTCCACCTTAGCTAAATGCATGGAGAAGATTGTACTCAGTCGTTTGGTGTCAGATGTGTCTGCACATCTTGACCCTCTCCAGTTTGCTTATAAAGCCCATAGGGGTGTTGAAGATGATTCTCTCTTGTTGTTTAATCTGATTTCACAGCATCTTGAAGACTCCAAAGCCTACATCAGGGTGTTGTTCATAGATTTTTTGAGTGCGTTTAATACCATCGAACTATGTTCTTCTGAAGTGCTTGATTGATCTTGATGTAAGCCCAGATATTGTTCTTTGGGTGACTGATTTTTTGAAAGACCATCCACAGCGTGTTAGTATTCAGGGTTGTCGGATGAGATTATTTTAAATTCCGGCACACCCCAGGGCTGTGTCCTCTCGGCGACACTTTTTTTAATATACACAGATCACATGAGGTGTCAGACCTCTAACTGTCTAATGAAATTTGCAGATGGCATGGCCTTAGTTGGCCTCCTGAAAAAAGAAGATTCTCTGGCAGAATATTTTTCACAAATCTCTGTTTTGGAGAAATGGTGCGCTGACAGCTTTCTTCACCTTAACAAACGAAACGAAAGAACTTGTGATCGACAACAGGAAAGATGTTTTTGCTCCTGCCAAGATTAGTAATGAACCTGTTGAAGTTGTGTCCAGTTTTAAATATCTTGGCACTTTTTATGACAACAAGCTGTCTTTCACTGACAACACTGATCACATTGTAAAAAATGCAAACCACTGCCTCTACCTTCTAAGGAAATTGAGATCTTTTGATGTGAGCCAAGAAATCTTGGAAATGGTGTATAGGAGTGTAATAGAGTGTTCTGACCGTCAATGGTGTGGTATGGTTTAGTAATCTGAACATGAAAGACAAAGGTAGGATGTCTCGCATTGTCAAAAATGCAGGAAAAATTATTGGGTCAGGGCAGTACTCGCTGGATGACTTGTACAGTGGCGCTATCAGAAGGAAAGCTACTACTATTGTTTGCGACCCCACCCATCCTCTTTTTGGTCATTTCCAGCAGCTTCCATCAGGCCGACGATATAAGATGCCCTTTGCTCGGAAGAATCTCTTTAAAAAATATTTTATACTAACTGCAATAGGATATACATTCTCAACTGTAAGTGAATGTATTCTGTAGCAGTATTTTGATTGCATTTAGTTTTTTTTTATGTCATATTGTGCTGTTTATGCCTTAGTGTCCTGCAATGTATATGTCGTGGCTCCACAGTTTTTTTAACTTGTAATGCCGGTTCCAGAAGTTGAGTCATGGTAACGCCATTCTTCTTTTATTTGGATTATTATTTAACTTAAGGACTGAATGCTCATGATAAAAGAGTGCATGTGTAAATGAATCTTAGCAATTTTAGGCATGACTATGACTTCACAATGATCATTTGCAATATATATATATATGTGTTTAATTGAATAATTACAATCTGTGATAGTATGCTTACCATTTTATAATGTTTACCATTTTATAATGTATTTACTCTGACCCCATGTATTAGCCTGATTGTTTACAGTACTACTTGTATGATAGACATTCTCCTCCTGTGGTTTATTTGTTTACCTGTTTACTTATTTACTTACCTATTGTGGTTTACTTGTCTATGTGTATGTGATCTATCACTATATCCTATTGTGCATGTGATATGAATATTATGTGATAACCTCGCTCTTAGTACTTATCTTAACCTTGTATACATATATATGTAAGATTTTATATGAACAAACCCAAAGGAAATTTTCTGTAACCAAACAGACAATAAAGTTATTGTATTGTATTGTATTGTAATTATCTTGGTGAATTTTAAGCCCTCTGAATTGATGGATGTGACATTGCTATGCAGTATTGCCCAGGCTATCTTCTGGAAGCTCTACAACAATGGCTACATCCTAAAGGACTCGGTGGATCAGCTACAGTGTGAACCATGCAACAGGTGGGTGGTCATCTGTATTTAGAACAGGTGGGTGGGTGGTCTACTCTAGTCAGGACTGGTGGGTGGGTGGTCTCCTGTAGTCAGGGCAGGTGGGTGGGTGATCTGCTCTAGTCAGGACACATGGATGGGTGGTCTCTTCTAAGAGAGTGACCTGGGAACATTTAAGAAGATTTGGTGAGTTGGCATGGAATGACCCACTGTTAATGTTGTCATTTGTCAACAGATGGGCAAAAATGCTAGTGAGTCAATAATGGAAAACAAAAGAACACTTACATATTTCTTATTAATTATTTATGGATTTAACACCTGTGTAAAATAGATTGTTATTGGTGTATATTTTATTCATGAGCAGAATGAATGACAGCTCGTGACAGTCTTGCTGACAAAACGTGACCAAATTTGTTTGGTTTTACTACTTCCTGTGTAATGAATTTATCCACTCATAAATTCCAGACATGCCGTATCAATGGAAAGCTCTATTGGCCAATCTGCCAAAAATGACATCAGCTGGCTGACCTAATTCAGCAAAATCAGAACAAAGCATTTCAAAAACGTTTCGGAGAAGTATTCTCTTTGAAAAGTTTACTTTGAATTATCTCAAGTTTCCGCATCAGTATTTCGACAAAATGCATGACAGTATTCATAAATAAGGTTATTATACTAGCTCAGATAGCTAGAACGACTTTAGGTACTTTTTGAGGTGAAAATTCCTATACCTGGTAACAGTCACAGACAAATGTACAAACAACGTAAATAATCTACTGATTTGGATAAGGCATTAATATAGTCATGGTTGTAATCATGATTACATGCAAAACATATTCAGAATCATTACACATTTTAAAGTAATTACATTAGTGAAAATGTTAAGCAAGTTGGAAGAATAATGTCAAAAAATTCTCTATGACAAAACTCGTAATTGAAATTCACTTTTATGTTTTGACTGATGTCGGCAATCTTCATCAGTAATCGTACTCATAGATATCAAGACTACTCGTAATTTGTGATGTAACCGTAAACCGTCCCCTCTGTGTGTCGTAGGTACCTGGCAGACAGATTTGTCGAAGGCACGTGTCCGTTTTGTGCCTACGAGGATGCTCGGGGCGACCAGTGTGACAAATGTGGCAAGCTCATTAATGCCATCGAACTGATCCAACCACGGTGTAAACAGTGCAGCAATATGCCCGTCATCCGTACGTCCCAACATCTCTTTATGGACCTCCCCAAGGTACACACCTCACAACACCTCTTTATTACCCTCCCAAAGGTACACACCTCACCTCACAACACCACGTTATTACCCTCCCCAAGGTACACCCCTCACAAGACCTCTTCATTGCTCTCCCCAAGGTCCACACCTCACAACACTTCTTTATCTCTTTCCCCATGGTACACACCTCACAACACCACAGTTTTACTTTCCCAAGGTACACACCTCACAACACCTCTTCATTGCTCTCCCCAAGGTACACACCTCACAACACCTCTTTATTACTCTCCCCAAGGTACACACCTCACACAAGATACACACCTCATAACACTTGAACATTGTGATTCAAACAAGGCAAATTCTCTTTCAAACGACATATTTTTAATTTCAGAAAAAGACAAATTCTGTTTTAAACAACGCATGTTCTGTTTCAGAGAAAACTAATTCTGTTTCAAATTCTGTATCAAATGATGCTTTTCCAATTAAAAATTACATATTTGTTAAGTTGAATTTTAAATACATGTTAACCCTCTCGTGGTCAGAACGCTCAAATCAACCCGACTCCCACTCACGGCCAGAACGCCTGAATACGCCCAAATACAGGGGCACATTTAAACTGGTACCGTGAAACAGTGTCATCCAATAACAGCAATTTATTTTGGCAGTTAGCATATAATAATATTGAAGTTTCACTGGGAAGCGTCAAAAGTTAGAAATTATGGCGATTTCCGTGGCTAAATATCGCCAACCACCACGCGGTTTTGTATTCGAACGCAGCAACACACAATTTCCGGTCTCTCTTTTATGCCACGCAGTGAATATTTTAATGGTGATTTTCAGCCAATGAGATTAAAGTTTAACATTTGATGCGGGCATAAACATGGAAGCACCCAGAAATTATTCCAAAACGCGCCCGCAGGCGATTTCTATGATTAAATGCTAACTTTTGAGCGGTCTATTTTGTTGTAAAGAAGTATTAATGTGCCGCGCAACGAAGCGGGTGGTGTTTTTTAGCTTTGATGTAATTCTCGACATTGTCATTATGTCGAACTCCAGTAATTCGGACTTTGATGGGATTTTCGAATCGAGTTTATAACGAACGCTGCCATCGAAGGGGAATGTTTTGCACTATGGTTACGCATTTTAAATATAACACCAACTTAATAGTTCAGACGGGACGACGGCTATGATCACAAAGAACGCCATTTTGTATAAAATCTTGAAAATACATGCACTCTGAAAAACTGAAATTATTTCAGTTTTATTTATCATAGACATTTAATTAGTTTTTCATTCTGTAGCATAGTAATTTATGAACTTTTCATATGCAGCATGTAACTGCTAATTATTAATGGAAAGAAAAAAAAATTGGAAAACTATTTAAATTATTTTTATCAAACTTTAGCAATTCATATTTGGGTAATAAATTGACATATATGTCACATACTTGGCTAGTTACACCAGAAATTAGTTCTTCAGATGTAGTGAACATTTTATTTGAATCGGATCAAAAATTATTTATTTGCATTCATACAACCCGAGTATATCACATGATTCACTCACAGCACATTCTCTCGATTTAATAGGATTCAATAACAGGTACATATTTCCATTAATCTGGCCTTGAGAGGGTTAAAGAAGCCCATTTCTGTTCAGAAAAGAAATATTGTATTACAAAATTAACTTTGAAAAATAAAACCTTATGTGAAATACTTAAAATATCACAATGTTATGATCTATGGCTCTGTATCTAAATAATACTGTTTTACTGTGTGGTTAACCTTTCTAAAAACATTTATTTGTGCAATATTTGCAACACTATCAACTGCACATAATCAATTTAGATAATGAAATAATTCCTGTCACACAATAACATTGAATTAGAAATGACTGGTTGTTTCTAATGCAACAGTTCTTAATAATTTTGTTCAACCATAAACTAGTGCGTTATTTGACGCTATCCAGCGGAATTTGTTTGAATTACAAAACGCGGACTGTATCACTTTGAGCCAGGGTAATGTAAGCTGTTGTTATTCCTTCGATTTTATTGTTTGAAACCAGAATCTGTAATCTTATGCGTGTTCACTTATGGCAGCTACATTTAATAAGTAACATGTCTTTAATGTGCTTAGCGGACAGCCAGATAACGATCGCGAAACGGTATACATTAGCGCCTTCCGTCCACGTCCCTGTTTATTTCTATTGGCACGAGGTTGCACGGGGGCCATGACACTTTGTAGCATCGACTAGCGACTTGACTCGAGCATTTTTCAAACCATGTGTCATAAATCCACCAAAATTAATGAATACTGTTGCATATTAATCATGTTAAAAAATATTGCTAATATAGTCAGTATTGTTTACGGTGATGGTTATTCTATTCTTTCAGCGATCACAGAATTTCCATTTGCAAACGCAATTCCCATTTCATAATGTGGATTACGTGGAATTCCATCCATTGTCCATGATCGCGGAATTTCTGTTCCAATACATCAATTCTTTTTTAAAACCCTAACTCCACAAATTCCATCCATTTCCGTGATTGCAGAAAATCAATGTCCCTACAAGAGGGACGACTTACGACTAAAGCCACAAGGACGTAGTAATGATGCAGCAGTATTTTGATGGATAATGACACCTCTAAAACCTGACAGTAACGTACAACTTCTTCAAGTAACCGGCCAAAGATGTGCAGTTGAAAAAATAGTGGACTGTTTCCCTTGTTTTAATGCAATAGACGCTGACGTGCCTTCTTGGCTGTTGCTGTTGCTAGGATACGAGACCGGATGTCGCATAATTGCTAATCATCCTAGTAGTGCATGATGAACCAGTACGATACGAGATGATCCAAGGTAAAACTTTAGTCACTACCACAGCCTATAGAAATGCAACTACTAGAGCAGCAAAGGGAGGAATGAGCATTTTGCTCAACACAAAAGGCACTGGAGCCCTAGCCAACAACACAGTAAATGAATACTGATTGCCAACTTCAGCAGCAATCCTGCTACTACATTTATGTATTGTTCAACCAACTCTGCTGTAGTAATTAGCATAGTGGCCCACTACAACCATATCCAAAGTGCAATCGAGTTGGTACCACTACCCAACATATTGTAGGAGACTTTAACACTCATTCAGACTGAGGGATGCCAAATTTCCCATTACAGCCCTTACAATAACACAACAAACCGTAATGGGGAATTCCTTATCGACTGAGAAAAACCTAGAGGTTGCAAACACCAGATAACACAAAAGAAATGGAAAACGCTGGACGTTTATGGACCAACATGGAGAAAAACCACAGCTTGATTATATCCTGGTCAACAAAAAGTGGAGAAATAGCATGATGA
Organism: Escarpia spicata; assembly: GCA_963995525.1. Classification (NCBI taxonomy): domain Eukaryota; kingdom Metazoa; phylum Annelida; class Polychaeta; order Sabellida; family Siboglinidae; genus Escarpia; species Escarpia spicata. The sequence goes on along the minus strand of OZ023209.1, from coordinate 38,654,406 downwards.
ACTGTGAACCATACAGTACCTTTGCAAATGTAGGACCTGATCATAGCATTGTCACAGCTACAATATGACTCGGCCTATGTAAGAAAAGGTCACTGTCATGCAAAGTAAAGTATGACTGGAGTGTACTAAACAAGGATTGTGATTACAGAAACAGTACACGTGTGAAGTACGGAACAGTTTTCAGATTCTGGAATTGCTAGATGAAACAGAAAGGGAGTGATACAAGTGTTTCACGTCAGCAAATAGAGCTGCCACAGAAAAAATAATTCCACTTTGTAAGAAACAGAAAATTAAAATATACTCGGATGACCTGCAAGTAACATCGACCAGGAAGGAAGGTGAAGAGATCTGTAGAGTCCATCAGCAAAACACTGTAGTTGACAGAGTGAGATGTAAGCAGGCCAAAAAGAACATGGAGACAGCTTATAACATTGTGCAGGAGGAAGAACTTTGCAGCAACATATCAATGTCGAAAATGCACATGTTAATTGGAAGACATGGACAGAGCTGGAAGCTTATAAATGAGATAAGTGACAACTCGTAAAGGACAACTAAAGGGCAAAACAGCAGAACAAAGGGTGGACAACTGGTACAAATACTTCCACAAACTACAAGGCAGTCCATCAGACATAGAAGATAAAGATGAGGAGATCCAACCTGTAATCACAAATATCAACATCAAGGAAGGAGCCTTTTAAAAGAGATGAGTAGGAGAAGGCCAAGACATCCCTGAATGATGGAAAGAGCTGCGGAGGTGATGGTATACCACCAGAAGTGCTAAAACACTGCAACCTCAACAATTATTACCCTTAACTTTTTAGCATTATGTCGAACACTAAACATTAGTAGTGGATACTAATAGCATCATGACAGTCCACAGATAATCTGACCGACTCCACAGGAGTTTTGGCAGTACTGGTATACAATCAAGAAAAGATGAGATAAGCCTGCAAATGTTGACATTGATTCTCAAATTGAAGAACTAATTCCCACTATGATTTTCAGTTGTTCATCATAAAATTCTGAGTATGGCAATAGTCATATAATCTTTCTATTATTATCATTGTCAAAAATATAAAGGAAAATGTCAACGAAAATAAAAAAAATTCCACCACTTCAGTTTTTGTAATTTTTAATAACATAAATGATCCATTTTTTTCTTTTCTATGAAACTGTAATTTTCTATATTTCTGTCATTTTAAATTGGTCATTTATGGCTTTTGTATGTTGTTGACACATAAAATCAAAAACGTAACCCCATCCAATGTCTCCTAGTGAGAACATTACTAGGAGACTTCATTTCACTCTTATAGCAAAATGGCTTGGCAGATTGGCATGAAATTTTGTATGTTAATGTATATTTTTTGGCTTTCTATAATGGTTGCCACTGGGTGGCGCTAGACGCTAACATGTATGCAACAACAACAACGTCTCTGTATGGTCTTCGCTAATACAATGTAGCACATGGGTTAAATCTAAAAAGCAAATGTTTATTACAACATCCGTAGTTATGACTATATTAGGATAGGATATTTTCCTCATCCATGCATATTATTAAAAATAGTACCCAAATATTTAGATGTACAATTTTTTGGAAAAGACATTGATATTTTACTTTGAAAAACTAAACCACTTATTATTTATAATCACAACAACTATGGTAAATAGGTACACCTAAGAGACATACAAATGAGTCATAACATCCCGTATTACCACTTAAATGTGCCTTACACAAGGTTCGGATGTATCAGCAATGTAATTGAGGACATAATAAACATCGCAGTGTTTTTGTCATATAGCTGCCCAGGTTAATGGGCATAAATAGCAATACAGATGTGGGACACTTTGAAATTATTTGACTTCTTATAGCATAATCTATCTGGTAGCGGGAATATCTCGATTGAGAGTCTGACGCTCTAACCACTGCACCATCACCCTCCACACTATAGTGACATCTAAAGTGACATCTGTTCTAGTGTATAGAAACCTGACACCATTTCAGGGTTTTTTTAAAGTGATTTTCTAGGTTCTTTCAACAGACAGCAGATTTCTTGATACATTGTTTTCACTGTAACAATTGTCACCATCCCTAATTGGTTAATTTTCTGCCACCAGCTAGAGCCACTGCTGGTGAAACATCTTGACCGAGTGTTTGCCGATGGTCTGTGGAGCAATAATGCGAAGGTGATCACTAAGTCATGGATTCGAGATGGACTGAAACCCCGCTGTATATCCAGGGATCTCAAATGGGGTATCCCAATTCCCCTTGAAGGCTACACAGACAAGGTAATTGTTATATTATGTGGTTTTACAGATACCAATTGCAAATACAAGTTAGCAAAGGTGGCTGTTGGCTGAATACAACATTAATTAAAGGGCGTGGCTCTTAATTAGTCCAACATAATATGCAGGATATCATATCCCTCCTCACCTGGTTATGAAGAATTACAAGTCAAATTATAACTGTCTAAACATAATTAGGTAGTCATTGCAGCACAATCTGATATCTGTGTAACACAATGTTTACATTAAAATAGAGTTCAATCATGCAATACAATGTTCTTGACTTGATTCTTCAAAATGTCCTCTATAATTGAATGCTTCTTGAACCAAACACTAGTGTTCCTTCAAACACTCTAACACTAGCGTGTCTCTTATAGTCTCTTAAAGTCAGTTACCTTAGCAACATATTTTTGGGATATGGACAGACTGAATAAAAGCATCAAACTTTTATCACAGCTTTCTTAGGTTGGTAGCTTTAACATTTTGATCGGGTTAGCAATTATTTTGGGTGTGTTCATTATTTTTCACCCTCTATCAAACAAGACAGCTGATTTACTATGTCTATCCATTGGATATGAATACAATCTGGGCAACGTCCCAAATGTCTTTCTGCATCCTTTGGTTATTAGCATTAACTTCTTGAATGAAATCATAACTTTGTTGGATTGGTCCAATATTTTTCAACCATAATCAATTAAAAGATCGACCGTTTTACCACATGTCTCCATTGAATATGGGTACAGACTGACTGACATCTCGAACAGTATTTCTCTGATTCCATATGTTATTAGCTTTGACTTTTTGATAGGGATCAGCAATTGTTGTGGGTGGGTCCGTATTTTACCCCCCTTGAACCGAGATATGCCGTTTTATTGGATTTCACCATATTTCAGTGCAGCATGCCCTATATGTACATATATTATTTGGAAATAGTAAGTCTGATAGATGAAAACATATAATTTGTAGATCTTCACCACGTCTTTAGTTTACCATATAATACAGTTTTGCATCATAACGTAGTCAGAAATTTTGGCTTTGACAGCACTTGCATTATTATCCAATCTACCTACAGGGTGTCATGGCAGAGTGTTCATGTCCCATGTCCAGCCCCAGACATCTGCAATGGGTGTCTGCTATTGGACCTGTGAACTGGTCAACCAAATAAAAGCTTGGTATGCTATATGCTTTGAATGCTGCTACACAACATCCTGGGTTGGTGGAATATCTTCATTATTATTCTTTGGTAGAATAACCTCTCATTGCCTCTATAATGGAGACTACTCTAGTGACAGAGGACAATGGTGAAATGTTCTGGGAGTTGAAATGTTGTGATTCCAGATACAAATGGATGTACGGATTCAGCGCTAGGTAAATTAATGCTGTGGTTACTTCATGGTATGCATTCTAGGTTTCCCAACCATTGCCAAATAATGCACATATCATATTGCACTTTGGCTAAACAGTGGAAACGTGTATTTTCACAGAGCATGACAGATGTTGTTACCATTATGATGAATAAAGTTATTGCCTGTCCCAAATGTATGCAGCTGATGACAAATGTGACTAGCTGTAATGATTGGAAGCACACGGACATTCTTGTTCATAGTTCGAATAGAATATGGTGTTGGCCACCCTTTCCAAAATATTCTGCACATAAACCAGCATTAAACTGATGACCACTGAGGTGCCTAATGTGGCAAACACTTCCTTTCAACCTGGATAGTGGAGATTTGCAACCTTGGTGGAGAGAAGTGCAAATAGCTCCTGTTTGTTGGTGACTTCGCGAAGGAAGTATTTCCAGTTTATTGGCACCGTGTTGTCCCAGGTTCCCTTCCTCCGAGTGCCGTTGCCACCCCTCTCTTTATGGTTATTTCATGCTGCTGGCGAGTTACGCATCCCAGATGACGACATCAAATACTGTTGGAGTTAACTAAGTGCTTCATGATCTGAAGAACAATAACAGTGTGTGCATACTCATCAAATGTGGTAATGTTGGTTGTGGAAAGGAGAAGGGAAGTAGGGCAGATACAGATGAGTTTCTTGTCTGAACAATGCATGTATATAAAGGTTCCTTGCTGCAAGAAGATGCATAACCGAAAGAAGAGGGTCAAACAATTCTTCAGCTTTTCTGTTGCTTGGTTTTGGACTGGCGTAGGATGTTTGAAGATGGTGAGCGAGTTCTCCATTTTTGGGACATGGATGGAGTGTGTGATGTCAACGATCACAGATTTATCATTGTTGTCATACTAAACTTTGCTCAGCGCTTTGATCACATGGATGGTGTTTACCAGAAATAAGCTAATGCTGGCTTTCCTCAACTTCTGGAAGTTATGCTTTCTCAAACTTTGATAATTTGGGCCATTGGAATGTGTTGACTTTGATTCATTAGTGAAAACGTTGTTCAAGGAAATAGCAAACATGTGCTTTTTTTCCAGTTTGTATTGTGTGTTGGTTCCTCAGGTGTTCTACATGTGGTATGATACACCCATTGATTACATTGTTTTATTGCTGTGGTTCCTCAGGTGTTCTACATGTGGTGTGATACACCCATTGATTACATTGTTTTATTGCTGTGGCTCCTCAGGTGTTCTACATGTGGTGTGATACACCCATTGATTACATTGTTTTATTGCTGTGGTTCCTCAGGTGTTCTACATGTGGTGTGATACACCCATTGATTACATTGTTTTATTGCTGTGGCTCCTCAGGTGTTCTACATGTGGTGTTCTACACCCATTGATTACATTGTTTTGTTGCTGTGGTTCCTCAGGTGTTCTACATGTGGTATGATACACCCATTGATTACATTGTTTTATTGCTGTGGTTCCTCAGGTGTTCTACATGTGGTATGATACACCCATTGATTACATTGTTTTATTGCTGTGGTTCCTCAGGTGTTTTACATGTGGTGTGATACACCCATTGATTACATTGTTTTATTGCTGTGGCTCCTCAGGTGTTCTACATGTGGTGTGATACACCCATTGATTACATTGTTTTATTGCTGTGGTTCCTCAGGTGTTCTACATGTGGTGTGATACACCCATTGATTACATTGTTTTATTGCTGTGGCTCCTCAGGTGTTCTACATGTGGTGTTCTACACCCATTGATTACATTGTTTTGTTGCTGTGGTTCCTCAGGTGTTCTACATGTGGTATGATACACCCATTGATTACATTGTTTTATTGCTGTGGTTCCTCAGGTGTTCTACATGTGGTATGATACACCCATTGATTACATTGTTTTATTGCTGTGGTTCCTCAGGTGTTCTACATGTGGTGTGATACACCCATTGATTACATTGTTTTATTGCTGTGACTCCTCAGGTGTTCTACATGTGGTGTGATACACCCATTGATTACATTGTTTTGTTGCTGTGGTTCCTCAGGTGTTCTACATGTGGTACAATGTATCCATTGGTTACATTGTGTTGTTGCTATGGTTCCTCAGGTGTTCTATGTGTGGTACAATGTATCCATTGGTTACATTGTGTTGTTGTTATAGTTTCTCAGGTGTTCTACGTGAGGTACAATGTATCCATTGGTTCCTCAGGTGTTCTACGTGTGGTATGATGCACCCATTGGTTACATCTCAATCACGGCAAACTACACAGATGACTGGGAAAAGTGGTGGAAGAACCCGCAACAGGTGGGTGTGTTTCCAAACAGACATGTATCAGTTTTAGGATTTTGTAAGAAAAAAAATTCTGTGTAAAATTGAATAGAAAAAAGTTGGCCATGAAGTCTGTATTGTTTGTTTTTAAAGGTGACGTGAACATGAATTTTCTATTTTAACCAAGTAAATAACATACTAACCTGATGCTATTTAGACAGGTGTAATGCCTGACAGGTTCCTTAGTTAATATAGACACGTAGTTTAATCTGACCGATTTCCGAATGAAATAGTGTGCATGGCTGCTGCTTGGAAAAGTACTGTGATGTAATGTGTCACAGCCCAAATCTGCCTCACCACTGGAAATATGGAAGACATGGTATAAGATTCTGGTGATTCGGATTTGGAGAGTTGTATCGCAAATGTGAGGACGTGTAGGACTGTTGCCGCATACAGCGATGAACCAGTGACAATAGACGTCACTCAGGAAAGTTTATGACATGTTCGATGATGATGACGATGTATAAAAGGAACATTTTGAGACTGTCGTCGTTGGTGACAAACGACAATTTTAGAATCATGGACCTAACATTGACAGTTTTTTTGGGAATGGACCACACATGACATTATGCAGAATCACACAGATTGTTTTCAATGTCAGATATGCATAACTGCATGACTTCACCAAAGATATTTGCAGTTTGTTGATGATGCCCCCCATCCAGATTCACCTGACGTAGATGATGCCTACAACCAATTCTCCTCTGTAATCATCCACATTGCTAAGCGACACATACCACAGGGCCATCGCAAAAAATACATTCCAGGATGGAATAAAGAATGTGATGAACTGGCAGAGAAACATCACTCCGGCAAGTCCGAACAAGAGATACATGACACTGTGACAGCACTGCTTTGAACACACAAAACGACACGAAAGATGGGTGAAAACCGTACAGACAGTTAACTTCACCCACTCCAGTCGCAAAGTGTGGAGTGTAGTAGACGACTCACCGAGGAGAGCAACAAGAAACCTCGGGCATCGATCAAAGTCAGAAAGATCTCACAACACTGAGAAAAATGGCCGCTGTCCTGCAGTAAGCACCGAGTTCACCCGTGAAGTCAACAAAGAACTCAAAACAGAAATGGCAAGAAGCATCAGCCGACATTGACCTATGCACAATTGACAAGATGCAGCGCACACTAAGATCATTCAAATCCGGTAAAGTACCGGGACCAGACTCGATCAACCCTGAGTTTCTAATGCACCTCAGCAAGGAATGTCAGAACTGGATGCATGTGTTCATGACCAACTGCATGCACTAATCAAGGATACACAAAATCTGGCATCATGCAAAGATTATTGCCATACTCAAACCTGGCAAGAACCCACACGAAGCTGCCAACTATCATTCGATAAGTCTACTATCGGCTGGATACAAACTACTTGAATGACTGATAAACAATCGATTGCTTCCATTCGTTGACCCACAGGTGCCACACGAGCAGGCTGGATTCCGACCCAAATGAAGCAGCATAGAACAAGTCATAAAAATAACGGAAGACATCGAAGCAGCCTTCGAGACCAGAAAAAAGTGCGGAGCAGTGTTCGTCGACCGCAGAGCCGCATGTGACACTGTGTGGCACAGAGGCCTAACCTTGAGTATGCTCCGACTAATCTCTAACAAACACATGGTCAGGTTTATACAAGAACTTGTCACCAACTGAAGCTTCAAGCTACGCATCGACAAAAACATATCAAAGACATACACCATGAAGAACGGGGTACCACAAGGTTGAGTTCTTGCACCGATGCTCTTCAACATCTTCACACAACATCAACGAAATACATCTAAGCCGATGACATCGCCCTTATGGTATCGGGACTGAATTATAGTGACATATAGCAAACAGTAACAAACCATCTGCCAAGTATGGAACCGTACCTTCAACAGTGGCATCTCTGACTTAATTTAAAAAAAAAAGGTGAGCAACTGCTTTCATCTGTCGAACTGTCTGACAAACCACCATATGAACGTTCGCTGCAGAGAGAAAACGATCCCGACAACAGCAAACCCCAAGTGCTTCGGAATTACATTTGACAGGTCACTGACTTACTCATCATAACACCAAGCCCAACTTTCGAGGAAAGAGAATACACGGTGCTGGGATATCGTCTCCTGACTTTGACGACTAGTTGGCACAAAATGAGGAGCCCATTTTGATGTTCTTCAAAGATCAACAGTTGCACTAGCTTTTGTGCTGGCCAAGTATTGCTCGCCAGTGTGGTGTCACAGTGCTCACGCACACTGACTCGACGCAGCACTAAACAACAGCCCCCGACTGGTGTCTGGATGCATCCAATTGACACCAACTGTCATGCTGCCAGTTGTTGCTGGGATAACGTCTCCTGACATTCGTCGAAACAAACAGTGCCTTGCACTAGCCTGTCTTGCCAAAGCAGATGACCAACACACGTTACTTACCACGGTGACAACAGCTACACCTGGGCGAAAACGTCTGTGTTCTTGACACCCCTTCTCTGAGCACGCATGACGTATCATCATCAGGGCAGTGTGGTCAAGCAAGGCGTGGACAAGAAGGTGGGACGTCGCCTTGTAGACTTAGGGAATTCATCCCAGACCCATCAACATAAGCAGTCGGACACGACCTTAGCCAACGCTCACTGGTGCAACTCAACTGCATAAGAACAAGCTATGGATGATTCAGACACAATATGAATTACGAACCAGATTGGACTGGCACCATTAGCTTCGTGTGAGTGCGGTGCCAAAACCCAGACCAAACTCCACATCACCAATGAGTGCCCGCTACATAAATGCAACGGCTACTTGGTCAGGCTGGACGAGACAGCACGCACCTAGCTTCAGTACCTCAAGTGTGACATGTGATGACCCCTCTATCTGTACTTGAATCACGCAGGAAGAAGAACGGTGCTGTTTTTTTTAACATTTGGTAAACATTACTATTATGACTGTCAACTACCAAGGCTTCCTGTCAGACGATTTTGCCCAATGGCAATGATTCTTGTATGTTGTGCCTCTGAGCTGAGATTCCTGGGGATATAGGCGCTATAGAAGTTTACTATTATTATTTTTATTAGCAGCTTGAAAGAAATACTGATTAATTTATTTTTTATGCGGTAATGCTAGATTAACCTTTGACCTGCAGGTGCAGTATTTCAACTTCATGGCAAAAGACAACGTTCCCTTCCATAGTGTGATCTTCCCCAGCAGCCTGCTTGGCTGCGCTGAGAACTGGACCTTGGTCAACCACCTCAGTGCAACTGGTGAGTTTCTCACACAACACACATTAGTCAGTTCTTTTTCGCTTTCAATTTATGCACAGAATTGCATCTAGTGTGAAGTTGTTTGGGTTTTGTTAGTGAAAGATTATTTTATAAAACCTAGTTAGCACACTTAAAACAGTCCATATTAACCACTTAGCATAACAAATTCTAAATAGGTATGTAGACATTTGTTGATCTTGTTAAGATGACTTTATCAGCGAAACATATCTTGGTAGGATGGCATCATCATAAACACAGAGAAACTTCACCTCTTCATGGACTTGCTGCCTCTAGTTTCCATATAGATCTGCATAATTTCTTTGTGTCTTCCCCTTCAGTGTCACTTATTCAATCTATCACACGGTGCTCACATAACAAGTCTTCTCTGTCAGTGTCACTTGTTCACCCTGTCACATGGTGCTCACATAACAAGTCTTCTCTGTCAGTGTCACTTATTCACTCTGTCTCATGGTGCTCACATAACAAGTCTTCTCTGTTAGTGTCACTTATTCACTCTGTCTCATAGTGCTCACATAACAAGTCTTCTATGTCAGTGTCACTTGTTCACTCTGTCACATGGTGCTCACATAACAGGTCTTCTCTGTCAATGTCACTTGTTCACTCTGTTACATGGTGCTCACATAACAAGTCTTCTCTGTCAGTGTCACTTGTTCACTCTGTCAGATGGTGCTCACATAACAGGTCTTCCCTGTCAATGTCACTTGTTCACTCTGTTACATGGTGCTCACATAACAGGTCTTCTCTGTCAATGTCACTTGTTCACTCTGTTACATGGTGCTCACATAACAAGTCTTCTCTGTCAGTGTCACTTGTTCACTCTGTCAGATGGTGCTCACATAACAAGTCTTCCCTGTCAATGTCACTTGTTCACTCTGTTACATGGTGCTCACATAACAGGTCTTCTCTGTCAGTGTCATTTGTTCTCTCTGTCACATGGTGCTCACATAACAAGTCTTCTCTGTCAGTGTCATTTGTTCACTCTGTCACATGGTGCTCATATAACAAGTCTTCCCTGTCAGTGTCACTTGTTCACTCTGTCAGATGGTGCTCACATAACAGGTCTTCTATGTCAGTGTCATTTGTTCACTCTGTCACATGGTGCTCATATAACAAGTCTTCCCTGTCAGTGTCACTTGTTCACTCTGTCAGATGGTGCTCACATAACAGGTCTTCTATGTCAGTGTCACTTGTTCACTCTGTCACATGGTGCTCACATAATAAGTATTCTCTGTCAGTGTCACTTGTTCACTCTGTCACATGGTGCTCACATAACAAGTCTTCCCTGTCAGTGTCACTTGTTCACTCTGTCAGATGGTGTTCACATAACAGGTTTTCTCTGTCAGTGTCACTTGTTCACTCTGTCAGATGGTGCTCACATAACAAGTCTTCCCTGTCAGTGTCACTTGTTCACTCTGTCAGATGGTGTTCACATAACAGGTTTTCTCTGTCAGTGTCACTTGTTCACTCTGTCTCCTGGTGCTCACATAACAAGTCTTCTCTGTCAGTGTTACTTGTTCACTCTGTCAGATGGTGTTCACATAACAAGTCTTCTCTGTCAGTGTCACTTGTTCACTCTGTCAGATGGTGCTCACATAACAAGTCTTCTCTGTCAGTGTCACTTGTTCACTCTGTCAGATGGTGCTCACATAACAAGTCTTCTCTGTCAGTGTCACTTGTTCAATCTGTCACCTGGTGCTCACATAACAAGTCTTCTCTGTCAGTGCCACTTGTTCACTCTGTCAGATGGTGCTCACATAACAAGTCTTCTCTGTCAGTGTCACTTGTTCAATCTGTCACCTGGTGCTCACATAACAAGTCTTCTCTGTCAGTGCCACTTGTTCACCGTGTCACATGGTGCTCACATAACAAGTCTTTGTCATGTACTTTCATAATGATATGGTCATTTAGCGATGTCCTTGCACCTTGGATGATTTGCCAGTGTACCATATCTTTTCAGTGTGAGTGTGTCCTGTCTGTCACAGAGTACCTCAACTATGAGGACACAAAGTTCTCCAAGAGCCGTGGCGTTGGAGTGTTTGGCAACAATGCGCAAGACACAGGAATCCCCGCTGACATCTGGCGCTTCTACCTGCTCTTCATGCGGCCAGAGTCACAGGTGAATACTGAGCAACTTCAAGCCTCATATGGCTCATTGGTTTTACTATTGCAATAGTATTGCAATACTGTAGTAACTATTGCAATGGTATCACAGTACTATCTGGAAATAGTAAATACCCAGAAAAAGCAGTCCCAAACCATATTTTATGGGTGGCGCCATCATGACCTTGAAGGCAGTTGATTTTAAATGATGAACCCTTGATTGACAACGGTTATTAATATTAGGTCGATGAATAACTAAAAATACGAAATGAAATTGACTAGGCATGTTTATAGAAATTTTTATTTTGTGGAACAAATAGCCTTCCTGATTTGTTTTGGCAGCTATCATAATACTATTGATAATTCACTGTACTAACGATAAGTATTAATAGTTAAATTTATTATTGATAGCAGTTTGTTGACACATCGACTCTCATGGATGGTAAATTGATAGTTTGGTGTATTGCTTCACCCTTATTATATATATACTGTATATATATATATTATTTTATTGTCACAAATGAATACACCAACAAGTACAGTATAATAAAATAACAAAATAAAGACCTTACAGTTAATAATATTAATAAGAAGAAATCATTATTGGTTACCATCTATTATATTTCACAATAATAAATTATATTTAAATTGAACAACAGAGTGCAGAAACACTCCTGGCATAACTTCTGATTCTGACACCAACTCGACTTCTTAGGAAAGAATTCAGCCACACAACAAATACTAATACTGAATGAAGACTACTTGTTCACGCAATTCCACCTCAGTTTGTATGCAAGTACTTATAGAGTTGGGTAAATGACGAGGATGTTGTCACTATTGTCTGGTTTGTAGGATTCTGCATTCTCATGGGACGACTTCATGTTGAAGAACAATGGGGAGCTACTCAACAATCTGGGCAACTTCATCAACAGGCGAGTGCAAGCTGGGGTCATGCATCTAGGAATGCACCTCTTGCCCATTGTCAATGCATTGTTTTAGATAGATGATAGACAGATAGACAGACAGGTGGGCAAGCAGGTAGATGCATTTATTTTTCCAGTGTTGTAAAACAGTAATACAAATAAAGTGTACATATGTGCATGTTAGGCACAGGATTATAAAGGATTGGTGGAAACCGTAACTTTTTTGCCATTTCAAATTGTGTCAGATATCTATACCACTGAGAGGATAGAAAAAAATAGAGTTAATTTCCTAATGTTTCAATTTCTCATGTTCATAGCTTCCTTATCGACATGACCATTGGCCCTAGAGTTATATTGTATTGTGTGTGCATTTGTGTATAAATGTGTAAATTATGCTGAAAGCAGTTACAAATGACATTAGGAATACTAATATACTTTGTCTGTGTTATAGCTGTGTATTTATATTCATGTCATGGCCACCTTGGAGGTTTAATAATTGTCTATCATCTATTGAAATAATTTGTCGTTGTATTCCATTGATGCATCATTATTCAATCCTGTTTAGATGTATGTATGTACGTATGTAGATACATACATATGTATGTATATCTCTCGCTGTCAGTCGTGGTTGCGACTATGACTGCATGGTTCGATGCTTAGGAGTCCTCTCCAGGTCGGTCGGTCCCGGGCAAGGTAGTTCCACTATCTGGATGGAGTCTATTCCTTATTTCTTCAGGTTTCGTTTTATAATGTCTTTTTGGGGCGGCCTCTGTTCCTAGTTCCTTCTGATAGTTGGGAAAATAGAGTTTGTTTTGGAAGTCTGTTGTTAGCGAGCCACATGACCTGTCCATCTGAGGTTTGTCTGTATGAATAGTTTTTCCATGCTCGGGATGTTTGCTCTTTTGAGTAATAATTTATTTGTAATGTGGTCTCCATGTTATTTCCTTGATGGATCGGAGGTATCTCATCTGTAAAGCATGTAGTTTTCGAACTTGCTTTTGGTATAATGTCCAGGTTTCAGCTCCATAGAGCAGCATAATGAGAACTATAATGCCTGTAAGTGTGTTAACATGGCAAGATTCCACACCGGCTGGCGACATGCACAATTATTGCCCACTGATCTTAGCATTGGGGAAGCCCGGAAACAGTTGTTGACAGTTAGTTTATCGGTTTATTGTAGCTTTGTTAATTGTGTTATGGCATTGTCACTTCAGTTTTATATGGATTATACATCAGGGAAATTAAAAATGCAGAGAAAGAGCCAGGCAGCAGTTGACGGCAGTCATATCTACTGAAATTTGTTTTTGATCCAGAAATGTTTTTGTTTAAATGAAATAGATAGTAATATTTAGTTAACGTAACAAGAACCAGTTCATATGAAAATATGAAATATAACATGGATTGATAACCACATTAAGGGCAATGCAGCAACTACTGTCAACTGACTGTGTTGATTGTGGTAAACTTGCACTGACACAGTGACACAACTGACTGTCTTGATTGTGGTAAACATGCACTGACACAGTGACACAACTGACTGTCTTGATTGTGGTAAACATGCACTGACACAGTGACACAACTGACTGTCTTGATTGTGGTAAACATGCACTGACACAGTGACACAACTGACTGTCTTGATTGTGGTAAACATGCACTGACACAGTGACACAACTGACTGTCTTGATTGTGGTAAACATGCACTGACACAGTGACACAACTGACTGTCTTGATTGTGGTAAACATGCACTGACACAGTGACACAACTGACTGTCTTGATTGTGGTAAACATGCACTGACACAGTGACACAACTGACTGTCTTGATTGTGGTAAACATGCACTGACACAGTGACACAACTGACTGTCTTGATTGTGGTAAACATGCACTGACACAGTGACACAACTGACTGTCTTGATTGTGGTAAACATGCACTGACACAGTGACACAACTGACTGTCTTGATTGTGGTAAACATGCACTGACACAGTGACACAACTGACTGTCTTGATTGTGGTAAACATGCACTGACACAGTGACACAACTGACTGTCTTTATTGTGGTAAACATGCACTGACACAGTGACACAACTGACTGTCTTTATTGTGGTAAACATGCACTGACACAGTGACACAACTGACTGTCTTTATTGTGGTAAACATGCACTGACACAGTGACACAACTGACTGTCTTGATTGTGGTAAACATGCACTGACACAGTGACACAACTGACTGTCTTGATTGTGGTAAACATGCACTGACACAGTGACACAACTGACTGTCTTGATTGTGGTAAACATGCACTGACACAGTGACACAACTGACTGTCTTTATTGTGGTAAACATGCACTGACACAGTGACACAACTGACTGTCTTTATTGTGGTAAACATGCACTGACACGGTGACACAGACTGTATAAATGGCGCTTGTTCTTCACCCATGACACGGAATGAAGTGGATTAATTAAAACGACAATGTATTTGAGCTAATATGTTATCATGTGGTTTGTTATATATTTAATAAAAATTATAGCAAGGAAAATCTAATAAAGATTATATTGTTTCTGTGTACATTTAGTTATTTTCACTGCAGTCATGTGACTTCATTTTCATAATTATGCACATAAATAATTAAAGTCATACTGAATGTTCTTCACAATCATATTTTGCAACATGACTTAGCACACGTATGTGAGTAGATTGAAAACTAATCAGTAGTTTTATTGGGTTGCAGAAGCTTATGGCATTTGAACTTAATAACTCTGCAGTGGTCTTGACCACTACCCTGAACCTGGTGTATACCGTAAATGTCACTGTCTAATAATTCAGATGAAAATCCTAACTAATAACACAATCAGGATGGTTTCTAAAATGCATTTGCCAATCTATACATTTCAATGGTTACAGCAGATCACCCAAACACTCAATGGGAGGGTGCAAACCTCCTCATAATACCCCACACAGGCCAAAGCCCTGGCCTGTTCTATAAGTGTAGCAGATGAAATAATCAGTGTGGCTGTTTACTACAGTTGTCATCCATCAATGTGGCTGTTTACTACAGTTGCCATCCATCAATTAGTACACTTTACTACAACTTTAAAAAATCCATTGGAACCCCAGATGTCTAAATATAACACCAGTGCAATAAAATTTCTTTATTATAAAAAATGATCTGTCTTATGTCAAACTGTATTGTTTTGTTCAGAATTGATTATAATTATACTAGTTCTAGTGATGAACATTAGATTAATTATTATAGCACTATCACAGCTGATGCAAACCTTTTAACAGTTACATAATAATATAGACTTGCATGGATGAATATGCCAGTAGTTATCACCCATATGGAATCCACACATTATTACACAAATAAAACACCTTGAAATAGCACAACACTGCTGCCAGATTTGTCAAAAATGGTTATACACAAAAAACTTATTGAGCAAACATGAATGGTCATCCCTTGAGTGACAGTACCTTAGTAAACAAGCCATTACTTTTACAAAGTTCTAATAAACATTTCTGACATCAGCCCCCTACAAGGTCTATTAATCCAATCATGAAGCCGTAAACACCATTTAAATCCCATAAGTGCAGCATAAATGTAGTAATCTTTTAGTTTTATCCCCAAGAAATGTTCCCATCCAGTACAGTCACATACAAAATGACTGACATAAATAGCAACACGCAACAACAATGAAACTGTGGCAACTGATTATGGAGTATGCGTATGACAGGGGCAGTTTACCCACACCAATAAGTCTGCATCAACTATCCTTAACATATGCGCACAAATCACCACAATATCCTGTATTAATGCAAGATTGGGCTGTTTTGTGTACAATTACTTGACTTGAGGTACGGCATGTAAATTACTGTTTGACAGGTGTGTCAGATAAAGTATGATGCATGTGTATTTAATTCCAACATTTGACATCATTGCCTACCTACAGATATAGAAATGATTATTTTTGTTAATTATCATGAGATGCATGCATCATATCTAATGTCTGGATCATAAACATACTCTTTTAAATAAGAGATTATTATAGGACGTTGCATTGGGTCTCCCATTTCTCAAAACTAGACAATTTCACAAGATTTCCAACCAAAGCCATCAGCTCCAGTTATAATACTGACAAGGAAGCCATTGGCATTTTGGTATCCAAATATTTGTAATCCAATCATAAATGTAATACTATCAGTTGTTTCTAGTTTCACATTTTTCATTAGACCCTGGGGCTTTCAGGGTCCAAAACCAAATTAAAATAAGTTGTTTTTTAATATTACCAGTGAACACTGATTATGGTTGGTCAAGAAAATGATTGGCTGGAGCATTATGAGTAAGGACAACCACAGTGATCATCCAACATCTTCTTATTCTTCCACTTAGTGGCTGGAGCATTATGAGTAAGGACAACCACAGTGATCATCCAACATCTTCTTATTCTTCCACTTAGTGGCTGGAGCATTACAAGTAAGGACAACCACAGTGATCATCCAACATCTTCTTATTCTTCCACTTAGTGGCTGGAGCATTATGAGTAAGGACAACCGCAGTGATCATCCAACATCTTCTTATTCTTCCACTTAGTGGCTGGAGCATTACAAGTAAGGACAACCACAGTGATCATCCAACATCTTCTTATTCTTCCACTTAGTGGCTGGAGCATTATGAGTAAGGACAACCGCAGTGATCATCCAACATCTTCTTATTCTTCCACTTAGTGGCTGGAGCATTATAAGTAAGGACAACCACAGTGATCATCCAACATCTTCTTATTCTTCCACTTAGTGGCTGGAGCATTATGAGTAAGGACAACCGCAGTGATCACCCAACATGTTATTCTTCCACTTAGTGGCTGGAGCATTGTGGACAGCTACAATGGTTGTCCAACATCTTATTCTTCCACTTGATCCTTGCCATGATAATGCTCCACTTCTGCTATGTTTCTCACTCTTAATTATTCATTCCTGTCCTTTTGAGATCCCTCTTCACACCGTCTTGCCATCATATGTTTGGTCTTCCTTTTCTCGGTAGTTTTACAATATACCGCCTGTTGTTGTAACATTGTAACCTTTCAGGGCTCTCATGTTTGTGCACAACAACTTCGGAGGCATCATTGGCGTGATGGATTTGATGGACGTCGACCGAGAGTTGCTAGTGATGGTCAACAGGGAGTTGAAGACGTACATCAACAACCTCGAACACATCAAGTAGGCTGTCTCTTACATCAACAACCTCGAACACATCAAGTAGGCTGTCTCTTACATCAGCAACCCTCGAACACATCAAGTAGGCTGTCTCTTACATCAATAACGTCGAACACATCAAGTAGGCTGTCTCTTACATCAACAGTGTCGAACACATCAAGTAGGCTGTCTCTTACATCAGCAACCCTCGAAAACATCAAGTAGGCTGTCTCTTACATCAGCAACCTTGAACACATCAAGTAGGCTGTCTCTTACATCAGCAACCCTCGAACACATCAAGTAGGGTGTCTTTTACATCAGCAACCTCGAACACATCAAGTAGGGTGTCTCTTATATCAGCAACCTCGAACACGTCAAGTAGGGTGTATCTTATATCAGCAACCTCGAACACATCAAGTAGGGTGTCTCTTACATCAGCAACCGCAAACACATCAAGTAGGCTGTCTCTTACATCAGCAACCTTGAACACATCAAGTAGGCTGTCTCTTACATCAGCCACCTCGAACACAACAAGTAGGGTGTCTCTTACATCAGCAACCCTCGAACACATCAAGTAGGAGGGTGTCTCTTATATCAGCAACCTTGAACACATCAAGTAGGCTGTCTCTTACATCAGCAACCCTCGAACACATCAAGTAGGGTGTCTCTTACATCAGCAACCTCGAACACGTCAAGTAGGAGGGTGTCTCTTATATCAGCAACCTCGAACACGTCAAGTAGGGTGTCTCTTATATCAGCAACCTCGAACACATCAAGTAGGGTGTCTCTTACATCAGCAACCTCAAACACATCAAGTAGGCTGTCTCTTACATCAGCAACCTTGAACACATCAAGTAGGCTGTCTCTTACTTCAGCCACCTCGAACACAACAAGTAGGCTGTCTCTTTCATCAGCAACCTCTAACACATCAAGTAGGCTCTCCCTTACATCAGCAACCTCGAACATATCAGGTAGGCTGTCTCTTACATCAGCAACCTCGAACACATCAAGTAGACTGTCTCTTACATCAGCAACCTCGAACACGTCAAGTAGGCTGTCTCGAACACATCACGTAGGCTGTCTATTACATCACAACCTCGAACACATCAAGTAGGCTGTGTCTTACATCAGCAACCCCAAACACATCAAATAGGCCGTTTCTGAATCAGTAAGTTGTTCTTATTTATGTGCTTATCCTAATAAGTAGTTTACTACTAAAAGGTAAATGTATGCTTCTACACACTGCATCCAGTACTTTGTTTTGACTGCTCGCAGCATTTTTTTTCGCTTAACTCCATGGCAGACCTGTTCAATCCAATGCCATACTTTTGAACAAGGGCTTGCCGCCTACATCAGTATTGTCCTATTGTAACATGCATTTGTCCATGGAAGATTGCAGTTGTGACCAATAATGATGCTCGCTTTTGGATTTTCAGTTTTGGGGTCTGCATGCGTGCACTTAGCTTTTAATTGTCTGTTACTACCTTCAATAGCTCTTATAAATGGAGCAGCATCCTGAAGTGACGGGATGAGGACAACTAGTGGAACAAAATAAAAGTTATTCACTGCACATCCATACGTTGTTTGTCTTTCTCTTCATGCAGGTTGCGAGATGGCATTCGTAACATCCTCAGCATCAGTCGCTATGGCAACCAGTACATGCAGGCCAGCAAGCCGTGGGTATTGGTCAAGGGGACTGAGCAGGACAGGTCAGTCAACATTTATATCAAATTGTGTCATCCCATGTAATCGTCCAAGATAGTGGTGAAGTAACACAAATAATTGGACAAGGCAGAATACTGCCTCCGAGTATTTGTGCATTCTGTTAGCCGTTGATTGTGCTTATCATAAGATACATTGCACTCATGTTATTTTTATTTCATGCACATCCAAGTTGGGCAGCATATTTTATTTTGCTGTATTAAAATGTTATTGAATATACATGTATTACATTGACCTCATTCTAACAGTCAATGTTACATACTACCATTGCACCTGTTTGTGCTTGTAGATCTGTGTGTCTTGCACATGTTATCCTGCATCGTGTGTCTTTTTAACACGAAAATACGTAGTGATTTTCCACACCATCAATAAATTGGTTGATTTCTCTGATAATGTCACACCTTGAACATGATCTTTGTGGACCGACCTATTAGTCTAGGACCAAAATCTCAAAAAATTACATCAGGGGTACCTAAATGTTACAAGCTATCATCCATGTCATGATTTATCTATGACCTTTACCGGTTTTAACCAGCTCGTATGACACTTTCTATTGAGATTTTTTACTGCATAGTGAGCTATTTAATGAAAATGGAGGCAGGGCTGTTTGAAGGATTTTTAACATGTACATAATCAGCTATGTATCTACTAATTATAGGGCTCATTCACTCACTCACTCACTCACTCACTCACTCACTCACTCACTCACTCACTCACTCACTCACTCACTCACTCACTCACTCACTCACTCACACACTCACACACTCACTCACTCACTCATTCACTCACTCATGTTGGCCACTGGGGTCGAACATTAGTGGCTTCAATCATCCGTCTTCAGTTCCCTCTGTCTGCCATTGTCGTCTTCACCTCCTCCGTCTCTAAATCCACATCTTCCTTTAAGCAGTCGATGTAAGTTGCTGCTGGTCTTCCTGCCTTGGTTCTTCCATGTGTCGGTTGCCACAAGATGGTATTAGATGCCATTTCTTCCTTATGTCTGCAGCAGTGTCCGGCAAATCTCAATCGTCTTTTCTTATTTTATCAGTGACGTTACACATTCCGCTGTATAGTTCTATGTTTGTCAAATGCTGTTACCAGTGAATGTTAAATGCGGCTCAAAGCATTCTTGTATAACATCCGTCTAGTTGTTTGTCAAGTTTTTTCGGCATTGTCCATGTTTCACATCCATAGAGTAGCACAGACTCTACTGTAGCAATAAACACTTGGTGCTTGATTTTGCGTGGGAGTGCAGATTTCTATATTAGGTTTAGTTGGTTGAGTGCTCTCCATGCCATTGCCTTCCTGGTTTTGATGTCGTTGTCTGTTGTGCAGACCCATGAGCCAAGGTATTTGTAGTCTTCAACCTTCTCTAAAACAGCTCCTTTACTGGCAATGATGCTGGTGTTTCTTAATTGGTTGAATGAGATATATATTTTTTTTTTCGGGATTGATCTTTAAACCAATCTTTGCACATGCTGTTTCCACTCATGTTAGAAGCTCCTGTGCCTGATTGATCACTTCAGATAGCAGCGCAATATCATCGGCAAATTCAAAATCGGTGATCACCTCAGGTTTAACACGTTTACTTTTCCTTCTTGTTATCTGGAATCGAAGTTCCTCTTCTCTTCCGTCGATAGCTCGCCGCAATGCATAGTCAAGGACTATCACGAAGAGGTATGGTGCTAGCGTGTCACCCTGTAGCACCCCCGCCGTGATATGAAAAAGCTCAGTTTGTCCATCCGATGATTGCACTTTGGTACGTGTGTTGCTGTACATGTTGGAATTAGCTGTTACTAGCTCTTTGGGGACACCATAGGCTTCAAGAATCTTCATCATCTTGCCATGATGAACCGTATCAAATGCGTTTCGGAAGTCTACTAATGTCATAATTGCAGGAAGATGCTTTGCTCTAAATCCATCAGTTAACCTTCTCAGGGTTAGTATATGATGTACTGTTGACCTCCCTGTCCGGAATCCATCCTGATTGTCTCTTAGGTGGTGGTCAATTTCATGATGTATTCTGTTCAATATCATCCTGTTGAATGTCTTTGTCACAATGGAGCTCAGGCTAATGTCCCTGTAATTCCCTGCTATTCTTAAATCGCCATTCTTAGGTATTTGAATAATGTTCAGAACTGTCCACTGTAGCAGTATTTTTCCCTTCAATCAAAGCTTTGTTGCAAAACTCTAGCATGATATTGTCCAGATCGCAGTGTTTTAGCACTTCTGGTGGTATACCATCATCCCCGCAGCTCTTTCCATCATTCAAGGATTTCTTGATCTTCTCATACTCATCTCTTTCAAAAGGTCCTTCCTTGATGTTGATATTTATGATTACAGGTTGGATCTCTTCATCCTCATCTATATCTGGTGGACTGCCTAGTAGTTTGTAGAAGTAATTGTACCAGTTTTTCACCCTTTGTTTTGCAGTTTTGCCCTTTAGTTGTCCTTTACGAGCTGTCTTTCTACCACTTATCTGGTTTATAAGCTTCCAGCTCTGCCCATGTTTTCCATTAATGTGTGTGTTTTCGACTTTAGCAATGTTGCTGCAAATAATGAAATAATAATAATATTGAAATCTTATAAAGCGCTGATATCCGCCGTAGAGGCACTCATGGCGCTTGCACAGTATTTGACCATTGATGACTTCAAAGTAGTAATTTTAAGAATTGTAAAAGCACTATTCTAAAATATAATAAGAGCAACGTTCTAGAAATTATAAAATGAGTATCATTAATTACACATCATACAATCAATCAAAATTATTGTTATCAATGTAATGTAGACTCGTTAATACAACCTTTCTAGAAATCTATATCTAGTTGCATAATAAATGTTACGATATTTTTTAAGTAATATAATAAATACAATAAAATAAATATTCACAACTAGTATAAGATCAGTATTATACAATGTCCAGGAAATTTCCACATCATGTCTTATTTTAAGTATTCTTTAAAGAGGTGGGTTTTCAGGGCTGTTTTGAAGGTGTTGATAGTTGTATTAGCTCTAACATTGTTTGGAAGTGCATTCCAGATCTTTGCAGCGGATACCATAAACGATCGTGCACCCCACAAGTTTTTCGGTTTGTGTTCTACTAGGAGTAACTTGTTTGCGGAGCACAGATTGTCACAAGATGGCAAAGTTCTTCTTCCTGCACAATGTTATAGGTTGTCTTGGCCTGCTCATATCTCACTCTGTTGTCAGCTACAGTGTTTTGCTGGTAGACCCTATAAGCCTCTTCAACTTTCTCTCTGGCTGATGATACTCGTGGATCATCTAAGTATATTTTCTTTTTCTGTTTCTTATTAACAGAAATAATTTTCTCTGTCGCAGCTGTATTTTCTGAAATGAAACACACATATCACTCCGTTTCTGTTTCATCTCTCATTTCCAGAATCTGTAATCTGTTCCGTACTTCACATGTGTACTGTTTTTGTAAGCCACAGTCCTTGCTTTAAAGCACTCCAGTCATACTTCACTTTGCTTGGTGGTGACTTTTTCTGACATAAATTAAGTCATATTGCAGCTGCGACAATGTGATGATCAGATCCGACACTTGCAAAGCTACTGTACAGTTCACAGTTCATCGTGCTGTTTCTCCATTTTTGTTGTTGACCAGGATATAATCATGCTGTCATTTTCCTCTATGTTGGTCCATAAACGTCCAGCGCTTTCCATTTCTCTTGCGGTATCTGGTATTTGTGACCTCAAGATTTTTCACAATGATAAGATCAATAAGGAATTCCCATTACGGTTTGTATTGTTATTGTAAGGGTCTGTATGGGTAAATTTGGCATCCCCTGGTCCAAGTCGTGCGTTAAAGTCTCCTACAACCAGCAACATGTTGTTCACTGGTACCAATTCGACCGCCCTTCTTAAGTCGTTGTAGTGATCCACCACGTTATCTACTTCAGCAGAGTTGGTTGGACAATACGTGATGATAACTGTTGTAGCAGGATTGCCGTTGAAGTTGGCAATCAGTATTTGTTTACTGTGTGTTATAATGTTCTCTGGGGCTCCCGTGTCCCTTGTGTTGAGCAGACTGCCTTCTCCTCCCTCTGCTGTGTGTTGTAATGTTCTCTAGGGCTCCCATGTCCCTTGTGTTGAGCAGACTGCCTTCTCCTCCCTCTGCTGTGTGTTGTAATGTTCTCTGGGGCTCCCATGTCCCTTGTGTTGAACAGAATGCCTACTCCTCCCTCTGCTGTGTGTTGTAATGTTCTCTGGGGCTCCCATGTCCCTTGTGTTGAGCAGACTGCCTTCTCCTCCCTCTGCTGTGTGTTGTAATGTTCTCTGGGGTTCCCGTGTGCCTTGTGTTGAGCAGAATGCCTACTCCTCCCTCTGCTGTGTGTTGTAATGTTCTCTGGGGCTCCCATGTCCCTTGTGTTGAGCAGAATGCCTACTCCTGCCTCTGCTGTGTGTTGTAATGTTCTCTGGGGTTCCCGTGTCCCTTGTGTTGAGCAGAATGCCTACTCCTCCCTCTGCTGTGTGTTGTAATGTTCTCTGGGGCTCCCGTCTCCCTTGTGTTGAGCAGAATGCCTACTCCTCCCTCTGCTGTGTGTTGTAATGTTCTCTGGGGCTCCCGTCTCCCTTGTGTTGAGCAGAATGCCTACTCCTCCCTCTGCTGTGTGTTGTAATGTTCTCTAGGGCTCCCATGTCCCTTGTGTTGAGCAGAATGCCTACTCATCCCTCAGCTGTGTGTTGTAATGTTCTCTGGGGCTCCCGTGTCCCTTGGGTTGAGCAGAATGCTTACTCATCCCTCTGCTGTGTGTTGTAATGTTCTCTGGGGCTCCCATGTCCCTTGTGTTGAGCAGAATGCCTACTCCTCCCTCTGCTGTGTGTTGTAATGTTCTCTGGGGCTCCTGTGTCCCTTGTGTTGAGCAGAATGCCTACTCCTCCCTCTGCTGTGTGTTGTAATGTTCTCTGGGGCTCCTGTGTCCCTTGTGTTGAGCAGACTGCCTACTCCTCCCTCTGCTGTGTGTTGTAATGTTCTCTGGGGCTCCCATGTCCCTTGTGTTGAGCAGAATGCCTACTCCTCCCTCTGCTGTGTGTTGTAATGTTCTCTGGGGTTCCCGTGTCCCTTGTGTTGAGCAGAATGCCTACTCCTCCCTCTGCTGTGTGTTGTAATGTTCTCTGGGGCTCCCATGTCCCTTGTGTTGAGCAAAATGCCTACTCCTCCCTCTGTTGTGTGTTGTAATGTTCTCTGGGGTTCCCGTGTCCCTTGTGTTGAGCAGAATGCCTACTCCTCCCTCTGCTGTGTGTTGTAATGTTCTCTGGGGCTCCCGTCTCCCTTGTGTTGAGCAGAATGCCTACTCATCCCTCAGCTGTGTATTGTAATGTTCTCTGGGGCTCCCGTGTCCCTTGTGTTGAGCAGAATGCCTACTCCTCCCTCTGCTGTGTGTTGTAATGTTCTCTGGGGCTCCCGTCTCCCTTGTGTTGAGCAGACTGCCTACTCCTCCCTCTGCTGTGTGTTGTAATGTTCTCTGGGGCTCCCGTGTCCCTTGTGTTGAGCAGAATGCTTACTCCTCCCTCTGCTGTGTGTTGTAATGTTCTCTGGGGCTCCTGTCTCTCTTGTGTTGAGCAGACTGCCACTCCTCCCTTTGCTATGTGTTGTAATGTTCTCTGGGGCTCCCGTGTCCCCTATGTTGAGGAAACTGCCTACTCCTCTAGTAGTCGCATTCCTCCAGGCTGTGGCAGTGATCAAAGGTTCACCTTGGATCATACTGGTTCGTCATGTAGTATACGGTGCTCTTGAATACCAATTACTTCAACTCCCTGTTTCTTCATGTTCTTCACTAGTTCTTCTCTGAGCATGGGTGATCGTATGGTTCTAATGTTCAAGGTTGATATTTTTATGGGTTTTTTCATTTTACTAGTTTCTCCCCTTTACATCCACTGTTGTCAAACTTACAACGTCCTTCTGGCTTTAGTCGTAAGTCGGCATATGACCCTCTTCGAGAATCAGTGGTCATACCAGAAGACAAGTCGGTAGGGACTTTAACCCTGGTGTCATACGTTGTAGCCATAATGTTTTTCTTTAGCTCTAGCTGGTGTGGGCACCACTCCTGTCACCACGGTGTTACTTCGGAGTATCCTTCTCCTAGACCACTCGCCTACCAAGGCTTGTGAGCGTGGTCTACCCCTTGCTATTTGTCCATAGCTGGAAACTGGATTAGTGAGCGTTGTCGGGACGTGTCCACACGGAGGTGGGCCCAACACACTGCACGTAAGGGTTCCAGCCTGCTCCCAGATCCCCAGCACATTAGCCTGGGGCCGCAAGGTACTCGGTATCCGTAGTGTACCACAAGGCGGTTGTACTGGGGTCATGTCTATGAAGAGGCTATGTACCAGTAAGGGAGTCTTACACACTTGGCTCCCTTTTCACTCCCAATAAGGAAGTTAGCTGGTGGCTGTAGCTGAACGCGGATAGCATGAAGCACATGCACTGCAAACTACCCACTACACTACAGCACTAGACGCATCACACAGACCTGATTTTGTTTGCACCACACTACCGGGCTACATGATAACATTTTGTGTCGGCATGTGTGGAAAAACAAGTCACGTATGTGCAGCAAATTTTAATTCAATACAATAGATATAATTGAAATGAAAGCACAACATATACCAAATTATATTGAAATTTTAGTTAGGTTTTATGACCGAATGTGTACAATAGTTCGAAACAATTACTAATAACGTATGTGGCACAATACAACTATATTTACATCAAAAACTTCTCAATTCATTTCCAAATAAAACATCACTAGAGTCTCTGACAAACGATGTAATATATTGCATATACAACCAAAATAGAAACCCTACCCTCTTCTTTTTCATAACCGCCGCCCAAGAACATAATACGGAATATATTTAATAATTATAAGGTTACATAACTAATTGCGGTATCAAAATGTTTCCAATGGTGAGATACGTATTTGTGGTTAATGTGTACATCAATATTGTAGACGAAGTTGAAAGAAAAACACAACATATGCTAAGATATATTAAGTATTAACAATTTAGTTTGGTTTTGTGAAGGGTGGGCATTAGTTCAAATCAATATTTACACATCTGATGCATGACAATCATGTTTTATCTCCCAACAATCCCAGTTCACTTCTTAATAGAATAACACTAGATTTTCTGACAAACTGTAATATTTGGCATACAAAACCGAAATGCTAACCCTACCCCTTATTTTATATAACCACTGTCTTCAAACACAACCAACTATATATCTACCATTTGCAGAGCTACGTAGCTAATTTTTATTTCAAAATGATTGGAAAGGTAAGATTTGAATTTGTAGTTAATAATGATTGCCAATATTGCAAACCTACGTGAAAGAAAAACACAACATATGCTCTGATTGTTTTAATATTTTCATTTGGTTTAGTGACCAAAGGTGTACAATAGTTCAAATCATTACTTACACACGTGGCGTATGACGATTGATTTTATCTCGCAACAATCCCAGTTCATTTTTAAGTAAAATAGCATTAGTTTATCGGACAACAAATGTAATATATTGTCTATAAAGCCAAAACACTAAACCTACCCCCTTAGTTTTCATAACCATGGTACTCAAACACAATAGGCTATATATCAACTAATTGCAGCGCTACATAGCTAATATTGGTATCAAAATGTTTCGAAAGATATACAGATTTTATGTGTTAATGTATATGTCAATATTACAGACCTACTTGAACGAACAGTGCAACATAGGCTCAAATATGTTAATATTTTAGTTTGGTTTAGTCACCGAAGTTGTACAATGGTTCAGTGCATTACTTACACTCATGGCGCATGACTTATTTTTTATTTCACAACAATAAATTCAGTTATAAAGAAATGACAATTACAGTCATGTTACCCAAACTCTTTCATTAGCAATGGTAGATTGTCCAGAAATACAACAGATATTGTTAATGGTTTAAACGATTTTTTTAAATGTTGGACCAAATCTTGCAAAAAATATAAGAGTACCAAATGGAAATATAAGTGAGCTTGATTTTTTACAAAATACAAACGCCAACACCATGTTCTTAGCTGGGGTAGAAGAACAGGAAGTGATGAATATTGTTAATGTTTGTAAAAAATGAAAAGTCTACAGGTTATGACAATGTTGATATGATAATTGTTAAAAAGGTAATTTCCAGTGTTGTAATACCATTTACACATATATGTAACAAATCATTTAGTAGTGGTGTATTTCCCACAAAAATGAAAATTGCCAAAGTAATTCCTATATTTAAGGCAGGGGAATAGAATGTTTTTACTAACTACAGACCAGTATCTCTACTTCCGCAATTTTCTAAAATTTTAGAAAAATTATTTAATTCTAGGCTAAATAAACAATTTTCTAAAATTTTAGAAAAATTATTTAATTCTAGGCTAAATAAAAAGTGATGAATATTGTTAATGTTTGTAAAAACGAAAAGTCTACAGGTTATGACAATGTTGATATGATAATTGTTAAAAAGGTAATTTCCAGTGTTGTAATACCATTTACACATATATGTAACAAATCATTTAGTAGTGGTGTATTTCCCACTCAAATGAAAATTGCCAAAGTAATTCCTATATTTAAGGCAGGGGAAAAGAATGTTTTTACTAACTACAGACCAGTATCTCTACTCCCGCAATTTTCTAAAATTTAAGAAAAATTATTTAATTCTAGGCTAAATAAATTTTTAGAAAAATATGACATCAAAATTGTCAGCAACGGACTATTAAAGCTACATATCTGGTTTTCAGTTAATAAATTATCTTTAAATGTTGCTAAGACAAACTACATGTTGTTTACCAACTATAGTAAGACAACAAGTGTTGATATAAAAATCCATAATACAACTATTGATAGAGTATATGTTACTAAGTTTTTAGGATTTCTTAATAGATGATAAGCTTAGCTGGAAAGATCATATAAATATGATCAAGTCCAAACTAACAAAAACTATTGCCATTATATACAGGGCTAAATATTTATTAGATAAAAAGTAGTTTTTTATACTATATTGTTCATTATTTCTCCCGTATTTATCCTACTGCTGCAAAGTACTGCTGCAAAGTTTGGGGAAATGCGTATAAAACATATATTAACGGTGTTTATATATTACAAAAGAAAGTTGTACGAATAATATGTAATAAGAATACATTAAGTCATACTAATACATTATTTTATGATCTAGGCATTCTTAAACTTTATGACTTAACTGAGAACAAAATATTTCTATCAATATTTTCATAATCATTCAATATTTTAAACACTTCTATCTGATCTCCTCTCAATCTCCTGGTCTCTAGTGTTGTTAAACCACATTTTTTTAGGTGTATTTCGTAACTAAGATCCCTCAGTTTTGGTATCATTTTAGTTGCTCTCCTCTGCACTCTTTCTAGCATATCTATGTCCTTCCTGCGATAAGGCCTCCATGCTTGAATACAATATTCTAAATGAGGCCTAACTATTGTTTTGTACAGCGGTATTATTAGCTCTTTTTCTTTATACGTTATGTTTCGCCTAATTAATCCAAGGATTTGATTTCCCTTTGAAGCTGCAATTCCACACTGCTCTGAAACCTTCATATCAGCACTAATGGTTAACCCTAAGTCCTTTTCTTTTACAGTAGTACTTAGTTCACTACCCCCCATTGTATATTCTACCTCTTCGTTCCCATGTCCTGCGTGGAGGCCCTTTTAAGGTATGTGTCAATTTAATTTTTAAACATTCACGCCACTAGCACCAACACAATCAGGAGATAATCTGATTTACAGTCCTTTGTGAGAATGAGAACTTTCTTATATATAATCTACACTGCTCCTTTACTAATATAACTTCATGTCATCTAGTCCTTCTATCTTTCTTAACTGAGGAAAAATATTTCTATCAATATTTCTATAATCAATATTTTGAACACTTGTATCTGATCTCCTCTCAATCTCCTGGTCTCTAGTATTGTTAAACCACATTCTTTTAGGCATATTTGGTAACTAAGATCCCTCAGTTTTGATATCATTTTAGTTGCTCTCCTCTGTACTCTTTCTAGCATATCTACGTCCTTCCTGTGATATGGCCTCCATGCTTCAATACAATATTCTAAATGAGGCCTAACTATTGTTTTGTACAGCGGTATTATTAGCTCTTTTTCCTTATACTTTATATTTCGCCTAATTAATCCAAGGATTTGATTTCCCTTTGAAGCGGCACTGCTCTGAAACCTTCATATCAGCACTAATGGTTAACCCTAAGTCCTTTTCTTTTACAGTAGTACTTAGTACACTACCCCCCATTGTATATTCTACCTCTTCATTCCCATGTCCTGCGTGGAGGCATTGACATTTCTCAAAATTGAACAACATTTGCCATTTTTCAGACCATTTTATCAATCTGTCAAGATCATCTTGTAAATGCTGTCTATCTTCATCACGTTTAATCCTTCTAAACAATTTTGTATCATCCGCACATTTCAACACCTTGCTTGTTATATCATCGTCCAAATCGTTAATATATCAGAATTGATTTCCACTTTGAAGCCTCCACAACAACTACTACATGTTGTCTTCTGTCAATCAGCCATTTTTCTATCCAGTTTATTATACCATTTCCTAGTTTAAGCTGTAATCTTTGATGTGGCACTTTGTCGAAAGCTTTCTGAACATATAAGTAGATGATATCAACTGGTGATCCCTCGTCTACCCACTTAGTGATGTCTTCCCCAAAAACATAACACATTTGTTAAGCATGACCTCGCTTTTAGAAACCCATGTTGAGATGAGTTTATCAAGTTATGTTTAACAAGAAAATCCACCATGTGATCTTTAATTAGTCTTTCTAATAATTTGCAAATCATCGACGTTAAACTCACTGGTCTGTAGTTCTCCGACTTGTTTCTGGAACCTTTTTTAAATAACGGTATAATGTTTGCCTATTTCCATTCTAAAGGAACCACTCCCTCTTCTAAAGACAAGATGAAAACTGTAGCAAGTGGTACGCTAATTTGTTCTACAATTTCCAATAGTAGTTTGGGCGGAATCCCATCCACTCCAGGTGATTTATTATCCTTCATAGCCCTTATTTTCTTAGCTACCATTTCCGGGTTACAATTTACTGTCCTGAATAGTCTGATTCTGCCCCCTTGAACTTAGCCTCTGGTACTGGCAGTGAACTAATATCTTCCCTGGTAAACACTGAACTAAAATACTCATTCAGGTCTTCTGCCATTAAGAATCCCTCTGATATTATATTTCCAGCACTATCTTCTAGAGGACCGACCTTATCCTGAATTTTCTGTTTGCTCCGAACATATGCATAAAAACTCTTGCTGTCTTGTTTTATATTACAAGCTAATTTTTGTTCATAGCTTCATTTCGAATTTCAGTTGTAGCTTGGTTTAGTGCTTCTTTATTAATGTTGTAGTCTTCATTATTTCTAGTACGTCTATATGACTTCCACATCGTTTGTTTGTACTTAATTTTTCTAATGGATTCTTTCGATGAGTATTTCTTTCTGGACCGTTTCCCTTGTTTTTTTAAAGGAACAAATTTATCGACGATGCACTTAATTTCACTCTTTAAGATATTCCAGCATTCTGTTGCTGACTTATTCTTCAGTGTGTTGTTCCAGTCTATCTTTGCTAAATATTTCCTCATTTCACGCATGTGTACCTTATGTCTTCCTTTGTGAAAATTTCTCCTGAACTGCTTTTTATTATTTCTCTCTGATTTTACTTTGATGGTAAAATGTATCTGGTTGTGATCACTACTTCCCAGTGGCTCGCATAATTTGACATTGTCAACTAATTCATTCTGTGAGGACAAAACTATGTCTAACACATTCTAACCCCTGGTTGGCTCTAACACATGTTGAGAAAGGAAACTGTCTTGTACTAAAACTAAAAACTTGTAGTCCTCACTCCCTGTACTCTAAAAACAGATAACCTTTATCTACTTGTTGGTATTACAAAAATCTGTGCACACAGAGATATACTACATAATAATTGTTTTTGGATTTAAATGAGTATCCCCTTTACGGTACTATGTTATAGTCAAGATATACGTAATTAAAATAAGTTTTATCTTAATATTATTTGATAGCTTAATTGCAGTGCAGAAAGTAACTATTCAGTTGCACCTTGTTATTTATGTAATTACGATGATGTAGTGAATATAGTCAAAATATATATTCCCATAACACTTTTACACTGAATGATGACATGCCAACCAGGTTTATTAAGAATGGTAGCTGCCAGTTCAACATTTACCAAAGGAGTCAGACGGAAGAAAAAAAACGACACAATACAAAGGTTTCATGGAATTAAGCATTGCCATTGGACGTGATGTTATGACATGCAAAGTTCTACACATTTATAATATACACACACTCCAAATATCAAACAAAACAAGAAATATAATATCCAACAACATGGCCAAATGTTATATTGTATACATGCTAGAAAGACATGTTCGCAATCGCGAACTGCCAAGTCAGTAATTAACAACAGTCAAGCCGAGGAGTTGAATGACTCTTTGAAGCGAAAGCAGTGAAGTGCTCAGCTTCAGTTAATGAACAGTCCCTTTCCATTCACAGATCTGCCCTCCAAAAACTGAGAGTTCATTGGTGTTATTAAAATATTCTGAGTAATTTTGTATACTCAATTTTTTATCGGAAGAGGGGATGGTTCCTTTAGAATGGAAAGAAGCGAATATTATACCATTATTTAAAAAAAGGTTCAAGAAACAAGTCAGAGAACTATAGACCAGTGAGTTTAACATCGGTGATTTGCAAATTATTAGAAAGACTAATTAAAGATGGTGGATTTTCTTGTTAAACATAACTTGATAAACCCATCTCAACATGGGTTTCTAAAAGCGAGGTCATGCTTAAAGGGGCAATGTATAGATTGCGATATTCCACGACAGAAGTATTTTGTTGGCCAACACTTGGCGTCTGTGGCTATTTATAGAACAGTCTGGTGCAGGCGATATGTTTGCCGTCGTTAGTTCTCGGGAATAGAAGACAAATGTATGCTGCATCTAGTTATTGTGTTGTTGATAAGGATTTATTTATTTAGTGTTGTTAGTTTTCAACAGTATATGTCGTAAATAAATTGTTGTGAGATAAAATATATTTGTCAAGCACCAGAAGTGTTGATGCCAACATTAACTATTACTGTAGCTCAATAATTAGTAGCTATAATAGCCAATTGTTTTTTGCGGAAGATGGTTATGAACAAATAAGGTATGGTTAGTGTTTTGTTTCTGAGTGCAATTTGTTATAATCTTTGTCTGACAAACTAACAGTATTTTATTTGGAAATAAACTGGGATTTTTGTCAGATAAAAAATAATTGTCATGCGTGATGTGTGTATGTAATGCATTGAACTATTGTACAGCTTGTATCATTAAAACAAAAATTTTAACATATCTGAGCCTATTTTGTGCTTTTCGTTCAAGTAGGTCTGCAATATTTACATCTACGTTAACTACAAATACGTATATTATCTTTCCAAACATTTTGATACCAACACTATGTATCTCTGCTGTTAGTAGAGTTATAACCTATTGTGTTTGAGTATGGTGGTTATGAAAATTAAGGGGTAGGTTTGGTGTTTTGAATTTGTATGCAATATATTACACAAGTTTTTGAGAAAGTCGTATACGACTTATTGTATGAGCATGTGCGTAACACAATTTTGGGCAGCCAACACGGATTTGTGAGGTGTAGAAGTACAGTATCTAATCTAGCTTGTTATATGAATGCCATTTCTGAATCTATTGACAACAAGAAACAGGTTGATTCTGTTTATTTGGATTTCAGTAAAGCCTTTGATTCAGTATGCCACCCATTGTTAATTCACAAGCTTAGATCGTATGGCTATTCCCGGCAATGCATAGAGTGGTTGCAGTCTTACCTTGTCAATCGAAAACAACGCGTGGTTCTCAAAGACAAAACATCTGACTGGAAGCCAGTGTTGTCTGGTGTACCACAAGGTTCACAAATTGGACCACTTCTGTTTATCTTGTATGTTAACGATCTCATTAATCATGTTGATTCATGTGAAATGTCATTGTATGCTGATGATTCCAAATTGTTTAAAGAAATTACGTCGGTGACCGATTGTCAGTTGGTGCAGAAGGATCTGGACAGTGTATGTCTTTGGTGTGAGACATGACACCTTAAACTTAACATTGAGAAATGCTGCATAATGTCATTCACTAACAAAAAGAAACGTATATCCTATGACTACATGATTTTAAGCCAGTCTCTGCCCAAGGTCACCGCTGTCAAAGATCTCGGTATCACATTGACCGACAGTTTGACTTTTTAAGATCATATTAATTGTTGTGTTTGTAAAGCTTTTAAGATGAGTGGTTTTATTAAGCGCGTTTGCACAACATTTACTGATGTACAGGCTTTGCGATCCTTGTATATATCTCTAGTTAGAAGCCAGTTGGAGTATTGCAGTGTTATCTGGAATCCCTGGCAACGTACGTTTATTGACAAAATCGAACGAGTTCAAAAGAAATTAATTAAATATCTATGTTACAAATCCAAAATACAGTACTCCTCTGACAGTTATCCTGAGCTTTGCCATAATTTTAGACTACCTTCCCTTCAACATTGTAGGCAAGTTGCAGATCTTATGTTTTTACACAAGCGTATGCAATCCCAACTAGACTCGTCGTATCTGGTAGGGGCTATCCAATTTAACTGACCTTCACAATCTCTATGAATCTACATCCATTTTGGAGTTTCCAATAGCAGAATCAACATTAGAAAACACTGTGTTTTGAATAGATGTATGACTACTTTCAACACATTGTATTTAAGTGATCCAACTTATGATAT
Source organism: Escarpia spicata (assembly GCA_963995525.1). Lineage (NCBI taxonomy): Eukaryota > Metazoa > Annelida > Polychaeta > Sabellida > Siboglinidae > Escarpia > Escarpia spicata. The sequence goes on along the minus strand of OZ023209.1, from coordinate 38,620,390 downwards.
ATATATTCAGGAGCTGAACGATTTAGATCGTCAATTCAACAGATGTTTGCCTGGCATATTTGATGTTGATATTGTGCGGCTTTTATGTCCTTATTGTTCTTATTGTTTTTATTATTCTATTGTTTTATTATTTATATGTATTGTTTCAGTTATCAGTCCTGTTACTGGGTCCACTGGATCTGTTGGAATCTGAATAAATACAGTACAATACATTCGTTTTCTGATAAACTAATGGTATTTTATTTGGAAATGAACTGGGATGGTTGCGAGATAAAAACAATTGTCATGTGCCATTTGTGTAATAATGATTTGAACTATTGTACACCTTCGGCCACTAAACCAAATGAAAATGTTAACACAATCAGAGCACAGAGCATATGTTGTGCTTTTCTTTCAAGTAGGTCTGCAAATATTGCAGTTCATATTAACTACAAATTTGTATCTTACATTTCGAAACATTTTGAAATAGAAATTAGCTATGTAGCTGTGCAAATAGTAGATACCTGATGTATATAGTCGATTGTGTTTTCATGCGTATACATGCTTTGACACACTTATTGATGAAGTAAATGTGCAATTAAAAAAATCTCCATGTGGTTTCATACCAATAAGCTTTCATTAAACACAAAAAAACCTAAATAAAACATGTCCAATTCATTAAATTTCTTGGAGTAATTATAGATGAACACTTAAACTGGAAGAATCATATTGACAGTATATCAAATAAAATAGCACGTAATATAAGAATGCTAAACAAACTAAAACACTTTCTTCCTATCTCCATTATGAAAACTATTTACACTGCATTAATTTCATCACATTTACAATATCGTACTCTACTGTGGGCAAATTCATATAGCACAAACCTAACCAAACTAAAAATACTACAGAAGAAAGCTATTCGGATAAACACATTATCCCAATATATTGCACACTCAAATCCACTGTTCGCGAAGTTAAAACTATTAAAATTGGATGATATATACAACCATCAGTTAGGTATTTTTATGTATAAAGCAACAAATAAACAACTCCCAGATAATATTTCATCAATGTTATTGCGAACTGATAATGTACATAAACACAAGCTGAGAAACCATAATGCATATTACATCCAACAAATAAGAACAAACACAAGGAAATTCACAATAAATTATTCAGGACCAATATTCTGGAATGCACTACCTCATAATTTACAACTAATTGTTTCCATCAATCAATTTAAGAAGAAACTCAAAGAGCTGTTATTGTCTTCATTAATTCTTATAATTTTTTTAAATATCGTACCTTACAAATCAACCATAACCATACCATCGTTTTATCATGGTGTAAATGATTAAGTTTTTATGTATTCATGTTTATTTGAAAATTAGTTATATTCTTTATATATTATTATGTTATAATGAGTGCAATTTAATTAGTAGTCAACCTGTTCTATTTATGTATTGTAAGTAATGTATGTGTGTGTGTATACATTAACTGCATCTATGAGATGATTTATTCACTTAGTTCCAGAAGAACTTACTGTCCTACTTTTATGCTTTAATTTTATGGAACAAAGAAACTATTGTTAAATTATTATTTCTGGTGGTCCTCGCTATAAGCCCCTAGGGGTTTCTAGAGGATCTCCACGGTTGCAATATTTTTGTTTACTGTTTTTATAATCCATTGTACACGTGTTCACTAATTTGTACTTGTAACCGAAATAAAGTTCATTAATTCATTCAAAACTGTGGTTATGATAAATAATGTGACAGAAAAATGTTATCATGTAGCCTATAGTTAGTAGATATATAGCCGATTATGTACATGTTGAAAAAGCCCTGCCACCATTTTTACAAAATAGCTCACTACGTAATAAAAAAATCACAATAAAAAGTGTCATCCGGGCTGTCTATGACTGGTAGAGGTCACAGATAAATCCTGGCACAGATGACAGCTTGTAACATTTAGGTACCTCTAATATGAATTCTGGAGCCCTTTTGAGATTTTGGGCCTAGACTATATGTGTGATGCATGGTAGACACTAGACAACGAGTGTTTGTTGTTGTTCAGGGTGCGTGCTGGTACTGTGACTGCTCTGGCAGCCAACATTGCCTGCCTGCTCTCTGTCATGGTTCAGCCATACATGCCCCAGGTCAGCGCCACCATTCAGGCACAGTTGCATGCTCCACCAGAGTGCAACATTCTCTTGGACAGCTTTCTCTGTTACCTGCCTGCAGGACATCACATAGGACAGGTAAGATGACTGAGATGTTTACCTGTCTGCAAGATTTGTCACCATATCAAATTTCAGATTAGGGTTTACTGTTAAATACTAAAGTTTTTGTTGAATTTCCTGTCTGTTAGTGTCACACTGTGTATGTGCCAATCGCTGACATATTGAGACATGCCTCAATGTCGACAGTTATTTATTGTACTGTGTTTGTTTTACAGCCAGCACCGTTGTTCCAAAAGATCGAGGCATCTTTTATAGCTGATCTCAAAAAGATGTTTGCCGGCAAGCAGGTCTTTCCAACGAAGGTTTGTTGAATCTGTGTGTCACAATCTGCTCATTGTCAGAGTACAACATCAATAACAAACTAATATATAAACATTAATTGGGCGTTTTCTCTATAAATCATTTATTTGTACCTTATATATGTCCAAATAGTTTAACCAAATATATGCTTATGCTGTTACAAACCAAACTTTCTTCTCTTTTTTATTTTTAAAAGTTTAGTATTAATTCTTTCAATAACAATGTTTTTGTAATTGAAGTGGATAAAGCAGATATTTATCATCATCATTATGCAGCTGTAGTGTCCCGTGGTTGGGTGAAGGCCTCAGCATATTATTTCCAGATCTGCCTGTCTTGCGCTATCCTCTGCCAGATGGTGCCTTTCCAGTAATCGTCTAGTTCATCTCTCCACCATCTCGCCGGTCTTCCTTTAGATTGTTTCCCTTCGTTAAGTCTCCAGGTAGTGATATGCAATGTCCATTGGTTATCTTGTAGTCTACAGATGTGCCTTGCCTAGGTCCACTCCTGTCTTATTTATACAGTTATTTATACAGATATTTATATTTACATATTTATGTATATATATTTATATTATGTATATTTATTTATACTGGTATTTATACGACAAACGAAATGCAAATGTTTCAATACAGCACAAAGCTGCTAAGTATGATGTGATGAATTCACAAGGCACCCCAAAACATGTACTATCAGAGCTATCTTTGACAAAATAGCCTTTGGTGTCAGAAATAATCTGCTGCGAACTGGATGACTTCGGGTGATCACTGCAAAGCGAACTTGTATCAGAACGTATGGTATCTATTTTAAAGATTTTTATCAGCAAATCAGTGGTTCGCTGTTTTACAGTTTAATAGGCCGCTGTTCGCTGGCCAAAGTTCCAGGTGGTTTCATTGCCATTGGGGAATCTTTTCATTGTAAATATGTCATAAATATGGCAATCTTGTATTGCAGTGATCACCCGATGTTGTCTTGTTTGTGGCCAATAATTTATTATTCCAGTGGCTGCTCTGTCAAGGACAGCACTGATAGCATGCCTTGGGATGTTTTGTTAATTCATTTGATAGAATTATTAATGCCCACCCCTCAAATTTCATCGCGTATGTAGTCTCTAAACTAGACATGCTTAACTACGCATGTGCACCCACGACAACACGCCATGTTTGTGTTACATGAAACCACCTGGTGAATGAAAACAAAAGTATCACCATGTAGCATGAGACAGTGAAGTCGTTTTGGGAACGAAAGAAATAGTGATTATGGGTGAACGCTTATTAGAACACACATTTTGAAATATTTGCGCATCTCAAATATGTTTTTGGTGTACTCTATGCTTAATTTAACGAATATATAGATATATATTTCTTCTTTTCCAAAGGCGTTTTGTGGTTTGTGAAGTTATTCATTCTGTTGGCAGCCGAAGCAGCAAGGGAAGGCCTCTGGCAAGGAGGCACACAAGGGACCAGCATCTGCCGAGGAGATAGAGAAGATTACGACAGAGGTGACAAAGCAGGTGGGAACACAGGGGCATAGTTCTCGTATCAGTATAAAGCAAACCAAAAGTTCCACTTCAGACAGTGATAGCCCTGATAATGTTGCCCTTGGCAAATAAATTGTCATCATTCACTTAAGGGCAGCTATAACCCCAATTTCGTATCTTTCTTGTTACAAGTCGTAAAGATGTCAAATTTTTTACAAATTAGTATAATAATATGAAAACAAAAAAATGAGAAAATGACCCAATTATGCAAAGTCACATGACCAAAGATGGCCGCCAAAGATAAATCCATAGGGTATTTTCATGTCATTATTTCAAGGTTATTTCTGTATATAATAAGTTGATATTTTAACAGTATGATGCCAATAAGTTATATTTCAACCTGTACTAAAAGAAACAATACCAGATCAATATTAAAACAAATACAATTTTTTATGTACAAAAGTTACAGAAACACATATTCGTCATGGACACAACATGCCATGTCTCTATAAGTAACTGAACAATATCAATCATTTTAGTTCAACTTCTTCATCTTGTACAGCTTTAACAATATGCCAATTTTCACAAACATCAGTCAACAACGTTTCTAGATATACTGACATAAGACTACATGCACGGCTCCAAAACACAAAATGGCGAAAACTGCGTTTAAACGCTTGGTACATGTGTACTGACAACACTACTTCACTCAGAAAGCTCCACGTTCATAGCTACCATCACTAGTGTTTGTACCAGCCTGTGCAACCCGCCTCCTCTTTCTACTGGTCTTGGCTGAAAAATTGTTGGCTGTATTAAGGATGTTATATAGTGCAAAATATGCAGCTTGGTGAAAACCTGATGTAAATTGGTCGAGTAGATCGTGAAATATAGTCATTTAAAATTATGCATATTTAATTAGGTACACAATACAAGATAGGTGGTTACTAAAATGCACATTTATTAATATTTATAAGTTTCATTTAGATGTGAATTTAACAGTATGCGTAGAATGATAACTACATATCATTATGGTAAAAAAAAAAAAAATTCATGTAATTAAAAACAAAAATCATATCTAGGGGTTATACCTGCCCTTAAATGAATAGCTGTTAATTATGGTCGGGACTATATATGACTTTTCCACATTAAATAACTAACAGTCTAGGATATTGATTGTATTCAGATAAAAAAGCTTTGAGTAGAATTATAATAATTTTGTATGGCAATTACAATAATTATAATAATTTATATGCAGTCAGACAACGCTGCAGCGCACTGTGACTGGCTTGAGGATTTCTTTTGTCTGGTTCCCGTAGCCAACAACAAACAAACGGCAATGGAGGACTTCTTCAAAGCAAATTAACTGGTGTCATTCTGTGTGTGTCAGGTCAATGAGGGAAATCATCAAAGCTGATTGTTAGCCATGCGTTATACGACAGTTCATCCGTAACAGGGCTACGCAGTCGGACGATACTGCAGGATTTCCTGTTTTCTGGTGCCCTAGCCAACAGCAAACAAACGACACTGGAGGACTTCTTCAAAGCAGATTAACTGGTGACATTCTGTGGGTGTACAAGAAGTAGTAGTTACCGTGGCTTCATCCTGCCACAGTTCGTGTTTTTGTGTGCTTGGATGCGACATGCTCGCCAAGTGTTTACGTCATACTGTATTTCGTTACGTTTTCACAAATGGTGGACTGCGATCTTATACTATACCTATACTTAATAGTAACATTTGTAACTGTTTTATGTGTCTACTAAATAAATGTTACGCAACAAAATATTTTTGCATTTGATAGACAACTGGGGCTGGTTTCACGAAGCAGCTAAGAACAATTTTAACGCTAAGATGATTGTCTTGGTAAACGACGTGATTTTTAAAATATAAGCGAACATAGGAGTTTACGCAAACGCGTGACACTAAGTAGTTCCATAATTTTAAGTATGCTTCTTGAAACTGGCCCCTGGTGAATAGTTTAAAAACTCACATACAACACTGCCACCTAGCGGGTAAACGCATACACGATATAACAAACTCGTTAGCTTAAAAAATTACTTTTTAGCATAATTTAATGACTCTACCTAATGTTATCTTAATTAATATATTTCATTATATGTTTCTACACATGGCTGCCTACCAATATGGATTTTCCATAATCATTATGAAAATAGTCCTCAGATTACGGTATTACGGAAATTGCTGCCATACCACAGAAATAAAATATCTGACTATAGAAAATTATACACATTAAAGAACTGCTAGTCATATAAACCAGATGCCTTGAAGAAAATGTCATCATTCACTTGTTACAATGTATCAATAAATGTTAACTACACTTCTTTCAGGGATTAATCTACAACCCCACGAATAGAACATAACACCTATATATTTTCAAAATACCCCATATATGTCAATATTCTCACTTTTATGGGGTAAGTCAGTTGTTTGGAATGTAAAACGTAATTTGTGTATAATATTTAAAACATAATTTGTTTACATAACAATGACTTAGCCTGTTCATGTCCATAAAGGGGTTATGCACACGTAATTCGAGAGGTCCGCAATATAGTTATTTAGCATCCTAAATAAGAATTCCTTCAAGATTTGAGATGACTCCCTCTATTCCAGTCCACAATCCACCGCTACATGACATGCGCAGTGCTTTCAATTGTTGCGCCATTAAGAGAGACACACGTGTAATTTCCATAGCTCTAGAAAATTACTGAAAACAGTCCGCTTCAGGGAAGTATCCTTTTATTGTGTTGTTAACTATTAAATGTGTAACTTTACTGGTTCTTCTTGGGTTTCTTATCCATTTCCGGACGTTGCAGCCTTGATGGATTGTCTATAGCAGACCTGCCTACCATTCCGGATTGTCCGGAATCATTCCGGAAAGTCACCTCAAATTACGGTATTATGGTGAGGGGTGAAAATATTACGGACTGTGACCATATCACTCCAATTTAGGTTCCACTATATTCAACAGGTGGCAGCATATGTATGCAGCATGTTGTGACATGGTTTTTCATTCGCTGAGTCTGGTCGTAATGTAACCAATAGGAAACAGCGTTATGACAAATTCGCATTTCCGCGATCAAACAAAACGGAAGTCACGCGGCACGAAACGATGGCTGACAGCGAAAGGACGCCACCGCCAACCCAAAATAAATGTGTAATGCAAAAATGTAGTGAGTGTTGTACTTGTAGCGTTAGGCCAACTGACTGTACTAAGACTAAGTTAGTGTATTTATTGAGGAGTTTAGTGTATAATTTACAGTTACTACAGTCTAGGCGATGTCGATGACAGTGTAAAAACTGTAATGTAATGGTTGTGGTCCATCGCTACCCCCCCAGGCTAGAGTGTAGGTGATGTTGATGACAGCGTAACTAATGGGTTTGACCTGTCGTTACCCCCCCCCCTTACTGGGATTACTGACAGGAAGTTATTGGGGTAGGCAGGTCTGCTATAGACAGCTCTTTCGTTTGCCAGTCTCCCCACTTGCCAGATGTCGGCTCCCATCCATTGTCTCCTAGGTCTTCCTCTGCTTCTGCTGCCTTCCACTTTTTCTTCCATTATTAGTCTCTAGAGACTGATGCCGTTTCACATGGCCGAAATAACTTACTTTCTGTTTCTATACAAAGTTCAATAAAGTCCCGAAACTTGTAATATCTTTCTACAACACTTGTTTTCAAATGCATTTATACGTTTAGTAATGTTCTTATTAAGAGTCCAGGTTTCGCATTCATACGTAGCCGTTGGAAATATGCAGACTCGGATAATTTGTAGTTTCATATCTTTGTTCATTGCTTTCCACAGCTTCTTCATCTCCGTCAACTTTTTACTCCCCATTGCCAACCTCTGCTTGATCTCGTTCATCCCATCTCCATCCGCTTCTAGCAGTGACCCCCAGATATTCAAAACTTTCCACTCGTTCTATTTCCTCGCCATCAACTGTGACTTCTGATGGTTCTCGACATCCCTTCACATCCATAATCTTAGTCTTCTTTACATTTAGTTTCAATCCTTTCATCTTGCTGTGCTCTTTAACAGTAGTTATCAGTTTATCCAATCCTTCTTTTGTATCAGATATTAACGCTGTGTCATCGGCATATCTCAATTCATATATCTCCTGTCCATTCACTTTCAGTCCATTAAAAAACTTGTTTCTCGTGTCAGTCTCGACTTCTCTCATAATATTCTCTGTGTATAGACTGAATAGGTGGGGGGACAAAATGCACCTCTGTCTCACTCCCTTGCCGACTGGGAACCAGTCTGTGGTACCACACTCTAATCTCACTGCAGACTGGTGTCCAACATAAACATTTTGGATAAGTGATGTAATTTTCTAGTCAAATCCCATGCGTATCAAGGTTTTCCAGAGTTGTTGATGACTAACATTATCAAAAGCTTCTGAATAATCTATGAAACAGATCCTAAGGTCATGGTTGAATTCTCTGCATTTCTAAATTAACATCTTCAGGTTAAAAATGTGATCTCTTGTTCGTCTTTCAGTCCGAAAACCAGCTTGTGTTCTGTTGACTTCACATTCTAATTTTGTTGTGATTCTCTTCATTATGATGTTTAGCATAATTTTGCTCGCATGGCTGATGAGGGATATAGTCCTGTGGTTTGAGCATTCTTGTATGTCACCTTTTTTCGGTATTGGTATAAGGATGGCTCGTTTCCAGTCCATGGGCCATGTTCCACTTCTCCATATTTTCTTGCATAATGTGTGATAGATATCCACGCCTGCTTCTCCACTTGCTCTTATTAGCTCTGCAGTGATGTTATCAGTGCCAGGTGATTTTCCGTTTTTTTTACTTTTTATTGCCCACTCCACCTCTGAACGCAAAGGCTCAAGTTCATCTTCTGGTTCTGTCTGTCTCTGCCTTCATCCATGTCTACCTCTTCTGTTTCTTCTTTCTTAAACATGCGTTCACAATATTGCTTCCATCTTTCAAGTATGTCATCACTTTCTGTCAGAGTCATTCCCGTTTCATCTTTAATAACGCCAAGTCTAGGTTTGAATGACTGTGTCATAGACTTGATTTCCTTGAACATACTACGACTATCGTTCTTTCTCATACATAGTTCTATTTTTCGCATTTCTTCTCTAGATATTTCTTCTTGTCTTCCTTACACATTCGTTGCACTTCTCTCTGTATTTCTCATGATAATTCTCACTAATTTCTTTGTTCTTCTTTAACTCTTTCCTTTCGTCAATCATCTGCAGTGTGTCTTTGCTTATCCATGGTTGTTTTTGTCTCCTCTTTTTAGTGAAGTGTTTGTCAGCTGATTCCATAATGATGTTCCTAATTTCTACTGCCAACTCTTCTCATTCCTTCTCGTCAGCCACTGTCTGTAATACTCCGAAACGGTTCATAACCTCTACTCGGTATCCTTCTTTGATATCACTGACGTCATACCTCACTATCTCTTTCCCTCTCTTAATTTTCTTAATTTTATCGCAATCTTGGCGCTTAGCAATTCATGGTCAGAGCCACAATCGGCTCCTGGTAATGTCTGCATTAAACACAGACGTCCTCCATCATTTTGGTATCAGTATAAAGTCGATTTGATTTCTGTTCCGACCATCTGGTGTTGTCCAAGTGTACAGTCTTCTTTGATGTTGTTTGAAGAAAGTATTAGTGATCATCAATTCAATCTCTATGATAAACTCAACAAGTCTATCTCCTCTCCCATTTCTCTCGCCTAGTCCATATTTCCCGATATTTTCATTTTCTTCTTCGTTTTGACAACTGCCAACTTTTGAATTGAAATCGCCCATCAGTACTACCATGTCTCTCCTGTTTACCTCGTCAACTGTTCGTTGCAGTGTATCATAAAATGTTTCTATTACATCGTCGTCTGCAGTGCTCGTTGGTGCATAAATTTGAATACTTGTTATATTCGTGGATTTTGCTCGTATTCGTATGGTAATAATTCTGTCATTGACCAGATTGTATCCTAATAGTGCATTTTCAGTTTTTTTGATAGATAGAACGCAACACCACTCATCCCTGGCTTAGTTGCTCCTGAGTATATAAACTTTCCTCCTGAATCCAGGCGAAAGTGTCCTTGTCCGGCCAACCTGTGTTCCGCAATCCCTAATATATCTACCCCATATCTTTCTGCTTCCGATGTTACCATTTGTAGTGTTCCATGACTCGTTTTTCTGGTTACATTATAATATAACACACAGTTCCTTCACATTGTCAGCATGGAATAACTTTGGTATTCCTAGGTAACGCACATGTGCATTCATTCCTAGCAATGCATTATATAGTGTATGCTATCGATGCTTGTTAAGTTCCTGATATATGCTACGTTAATCTTATAGATGGAACTTTGTTCAATCTCGAGATACCTCGGGTAATATCTTTTCTTACGATGGCTGTTTTTTCGGCCTGGTACGCAAACCGGCAAACTAACTTTTACACCGGCCGCTAGCCGGCTTGCGGCCGAGGACCCACACAGCCTTCAGAAGGTGTGCTTGCTATGTGTCAGCGCCTATTCTGTCGGCTGTAATATTTTAGCTGGTAAAATACTCATAAACACGTTTCACAATACAGGTTATCATCTTATATTGGAAGAGTAATATACTTGGTTACCTTATTTGGACATGTGATATGTTGTATACTTGCTTTATTGCTGTGTCTATGATTGTGAAGTGAAGTGAAGATAACTTCAGAAGGCAACCTAAGAAGTATCACATAGCACAGTCTAACAGTGCAACACCTGCTGGCGTCTGGTGACGCTCCTTTATTCCAGCAGACAACAAGTCGACCTGCACCAACAGTTTGTGTCAAAGCCGACACGTGGATTAGGCAGGTGTCACTTTAATTTTATACATACTGTATATTGGACAACCAAACTATTATGGCAACAAACATGCATGGGACTAAGGCCGAACACGTCCAGGAGAGATACGTTTGAAGTCAACAACCCCGTGGTGGATTAGTTGAGGGTTACATGCATCTCCACTACGATGTCCCTATAGACCCAAGTTCGCCATATCGATTATGATGAGAAATCACTACAAGTGAACATCAAATCGAAATCTAATGCCGACAAGCTGACACGAGGTGATGTCGAAGTCGACTACCTGGTTTATTCGAGGGCAACAGCGCACCAACTGATGGAGCCTGTATACCCAAGCGCACGAAATCGATTTTGATGAGAAATCACTATCAGTGAACAAATCGATACAAACTGAAGACGTCTCTTAGGCAACACTGAGTTTGTTTACAAGCAGGAACAGGACATGCGAGTTGGGTCATGTGCCCAACTGCGGCGAGTGAGCGAGTGGCACTGCCGTCCGGCGGCGGACAGCACACGTCGGCTCAATCTCTACGTGACCACCTACTTTCCACCTACCGAAGGTGTGAAACCTCTGCCATTGTCCTACAGGGTCCGCTACGTGAAGACGGCCAACCCTGCCTAAGCAGTCGCTACTGCACACACGCGCCCAGCAACTCATACAAACAAGACCCTTATACAAGCCTCCTTCTTCAGACGATAATGATGCATTATGAGGTGTCGACAATGGCAAAAATGTGCGACATTTTGGCGGTGATGGCAACATTGGGTTGTCAAAATCCGATGATGATGAAAATGTTGTCGATGGCTACAAATTCTGTCGATGATGACAACTTATGTCAATGATGACAAATGCTGTCGATGATGACAAGTGATGTCGATAATGATAAATTATGTTGATTATGTTAAGATACGATGATGAGGAAAATTCCATACATGACGACAAATCACATCCATAATGACTAACTTGAGACAAGAATGACAAATGACACTGACAATTACAGGCCATAGTCCTAACACACAAACACGTGGTTATTGACATTGGTCAAGAAGCGCCAAACTCAACGTGCTTTCCATGGGGTTTCCAGCCTTGCCCAGGGGTTGTTTCGTGTACTGCTAATTCACCGAGTGGTGCCACCGGAAGTTTATATTCGGGCAATAATATATCTGCCTCTATTTAATGTAATTTGTAAACAGACAGTACGGACATCGGGAGGTGGAACTGCGTGGTATTCCCAGTAGTTTTGGCAAACTATGTGTTTGCGTCATACAGATTGCTTCGTGTGTGATTGGTGCCATTGCCAGTTGTGAAGTTGCTGCCTAGTTTTCAGGCAGGATGGACGCATAGCCATAGTAATAGGTCTGACGACCAAAATGTGGCATGTCTACGCTGGCCTACATGCCCGGCCTACGCTCCCAATGGCAAAGACCGACCACTGGTTCGAAATGTGCTTAGACGTTGGACTTGGTTAGACTGTATGTATGTATGCTTTATACACACACGTGGTGACTTACCAGTGTTTTTTGGGACAACTGGACTAGTGTCTGGAACAACGTCAGCCGCCAGTGTCCCGTGATTCAGCGTCGGCATCGCCGTTAGCAACGACAACGTGCATGAACTGAAGTTATGATGTATGTTTATAATGCCAGTGGATTCAACGAACTTCGTGGCTGTCATCAGTGAATCATCATTGGTCATATGACCCTATGGGAATACGCTACAACTAAAACAAGTACAGTGTACTTGGTCATAACCACAGTCTTGAAGGTTTATGTTACCGAATCGGTCAGTAGCTGATTGCCTAACACTAATATAAAGAGTTGTGTTCCAACTTGATACTTCACAGTTTATATGGATTTGGACACAGCTGGTTTGTTTTGTTAAGATTGGTACACATCGTTACATAAGTTAACCAGTATAGGCTGCTGTGGCCATAGGAAGGATTGTTAAGAACAGTCCCCTTAACTCTACAACATTGGATAAACATGCTACCTACAGGTAACTTTTATCATGGAAATGTTAACAATTCTCATTTATATTTCTACTGCTCATGTTTGTGCACATATATACAAACTTGCTGAACATGCACACTATTAAACAGAGTTCATTTGTGGGCTTACGAGGTTGTTCATCAGTCTAGTTTTTTCTATGGTTGAGAAAGCATTACTGCAGATTACGCAACAAGGATGTAACCCTATAGTTACTAGAGAATATAACAGATTTTGAAACCCAATAGTTTACCACGGTTTACAGAAGACTCATCATCACTTAATCAATTGTATCTATAAATTTATGATACAATTTTGCCAATACAAACTAAAACACACTGGATATTACAAGGTTGATTTTGTTATACAGATCAGATGTATGAATTGACCCAGAGTTTGACATCATTCACGTCTTTGGCGATACATCACATATACATAGTCATATACACCTGATTATGTACGGGCATCTGAATATGCTACACTGCATATATAGACCATAGATATAAATAGAACATGCTAGTTGAACAAGATCACTAAGCCACTATCAGTTGACACATGATACAGTGACAGCTGCATGGGCCAGTGACAGCCATGCTGCTGTATGGCAATAAGTCACTGCAGTCCCAATGCCTATACAGCACAGCACCAAGTTTTCATCATAATATATCATGCTAACTATTAACTGACTTCAGTTAATCAGTGACATCTCAATAGGCCTGTACTTGGTACAGAGTCACTCACTGTCTGAGGCATGAGTCTTTTTTAGATTACCGAGTAGTAGTGGTGAATGAGTGCAAACTGCTAGATTTGTTGGTTGTACTTTCTTTTCCTTGTCGATCCTCGGCTGTTGGAGAGTTGGTTGTGAAAGATGTGTTGGGCCATCCCACCAAAGTTATTTCGTAGCAGTGCCAGCTCATATTCTTCAAGTAGCTTCTGTTCTCCAATGGACTTGAGAAGGTCTGTCATTTTGTTTATCTTCTGCTGCTTCCGCCTAACCTTCTGATTCAAGGTCTTTATTTTCCTCTTTAATTTTTCCGTTTTCTGAACCATCTTTGAAGATAATGGCTGGTCTCGTGAGATGTAACTGTGTTCTATATTTAATCTCCTCGCTACTTTGGTTGGACTTGGAACATCCTGATCTTCCACAACAGTACTCATGTGACTACTGTTTCCAGATGCTTCAGCAGGGTGCTTTCTAGCCTTTCTGGGTTGGCATACGCTTAGGTTGCAGGTGGAAAGGAAAATTGAAAATGGAGGGAACTGCCGAATCATGGAGGCTTCTTCCGATCTTGTTGGGACAAACCACAAAACAGTTCACTTAAAAATTATCACTACAGAGAAAGCTGTTCGTTGTTGGTGTCCAGTCTTTTCTCCTGATTGCTTCAACCCACGCTGCTCGGCATTCTCGCCTTTTCTTTTCGTCTGGGAATCTGCAGGGGGCAGTATCCATTATCAGTAATTATTAGTCATGATATATTATCCCATTAAGCTTTTAGATTAATACAAAATGTGTCGACCAAGCTAGAACTCTGCACAATAATATTATTAAATAACGTTTTGGTAACTTAAGTTATATATTGTCAATTTGCACATGATTGTAATGTTTTTAAAACTGTTAATTTTCTAAATTAATGTCAATAAGGCATGTTTGTGCAGACTATTACCTAAGCTATATTGTATAAATGAGGATTCTCACACGTGGAAAGAGATGCCAGATCCTGTCTTCTGTTGGTTGGTATAGTTGTAAGCTACACGGGAAATAACCATTATTTGTTGTTTTACAATAACTATTGTAATCAGCAAGCCTCCAAATGTTGTCGAGAGTTAAAAACAGAAACATGTTGCTCACGCCAGTGTGAGCCACTCAACTGTTCACCGTTTAGGATCATCTAACTGTGATATTGACCTCAGGTTAAACTTATTTCCAGGTCACAACCTTACCCCAAATGAATAAGCTGGAGGCTACAGCCTACCCCATTAATTAATCATCAGTCACTTTGTCAAGGAAGCACGATGACAAATCTCCAGATCGCTACCCCCAACCAACCCAAATCGCTAAGCTGGTGGCTGCGCTGGCCTACCCCATTGATTAGTTATGATACATCTTATCTAGAGAGCACTGTAACACATATCCAAGTTAAAATTGCCTATGCCTGACATTTATTACATGTTATATACATTGTCAAACAATTCTATGCTGCAATTCATGCCAGTGGATGCAACAGTTCCTGCCATACAGTTGGATGGCAGCCAGCGGTCCACGGCAGCGTCACTGCAGCGAGCAAGCTTATCGCTCTAGTCTTTAGGGGAATGATTAATGATGTAACTCTATGATATAGACATGTGTCGGTATATATATACACAGATCCAGCTGTAGGTAGAGCGAGATAGTTGATTACTTTCTTGCACTTAACAGGAGACACGTGGATATAATTTTTCAGAAGACTTCTTAAGTCACATGTCATGCCTCTGTGGTTACCACAGAATAGGTGATTAGATATTTGAGCTGTGTCATTGCACCTTACATTCATGCATGATTCGGAATAGGAAATAGCAGTTAGTAGACACATAGCCATTGGCACATAATAACTTCTTCATAAGACAGGCGGCGGTGAACAAACTGCACAAGTTTGACACACCGACAGAAGGACGTTAAGTTATACCTTGTACAACAGTCGGAGACTGTTTTTATTGTACTACAACCCACAGTTAATCAATGTTATAATCCAAAAATGACAAACTATGCATAAGTTTCCATGTCTTTGACATGGGTATACTGAGTGAATGAAAAGTTGATTTCATTCAACTGGTGTAGCTATATGTATTAACATGATGGAATCATACTTCTCATATCGGTAACACCAGGAATATATTTGTTTCAAGGTAAAGGGAAAACTGACTATTGTCTCTAGACAAAGGTATATAAAATACCTGTTGCTGAATTACCTTTCAACATATAGACTTGATAATTCACCACTCACATGGCAGAACTAAAGGTACAACTGGAATCTAACAATGCTTACTGTATGTCGTACTTCGATAGGAAGTTGATGGACTGCTTAAAGAGATGACACACCGATGCTAGTTAAAATCTTACAGGCTCTACCCCAACAGGAGACCTGCTTGGTAATGGCATTAATCACATGGATGGAGAGCTCCAGTAACTTTCCTCAAACAATACCCAGTTTGGTTTGGGGGTGGGGGGTGTTGTGATTGGAGATAATCTAGATACCTATATTACACTCCACATTAATATAATCTCACATCCGCTGGTTTATCTGACTGATATTGACAATTCTACAGTTCTGTCAGATAAACAGGATGATAGAAGTACAACAATGAAGTATGCATTTGAACACATTGTTTCAATGAGTATTACACTCTGGTTGTCAACAACATGAATGAGTCTTAACATACATAACACATCACTTTTGTGAGGTATATTTTATTTCTGGAAATTCACCACACACTGGTATATCCTATGGTGGGAAAGTGCCTCCTGGTGGAAACACATTTCCCCTGTAGTTTACATATCACCATAAACCAACACTACAAGTTGGTTAACTATGGACATTAGCTGGAGACAATGGTGTTCATAGATTCCACTAATGTCTAGCATTCATGTTATCCATCATTTACACAACAATAATACAGATAATAGTTGCTCCAATGCAATACTACACTGCACTAATATTGCAGAAGATATGTTTCAGTGGTTTCTTCTTAATTTTTCAAGATAGTGGACTTTCTCCATCAACAGCTTTGAGGCAACAACTGAGTTGCTTTTCAGCCATCAGTATAGAAATTAATGATGTTTGGTTCTAGAAGATTGAATACCCACTATACAGGAACTTACAGTAATTCTACAATAACTGGATATTTGAACAACTTATTTGATGTAATAGTGAGTAATAACATAGACACACATGCTGACACATTACAGGGTATCCCTGGTATCAGCAGTAACTTTTCCACCAGTTTCCAACTACTTTCGGTAATAGTTGCCATTGACAAACACGCTATCTACAGATTATTCTAGTTTAGGAATAATTTTCTGTGGCAAGTAATTTGCAACATAACATATGTTAGCAAGAACAGGATATTCCTCAATGGAATTTACATAAGCACACTACCCGCCGACCTACTACTCGATTCTACCCATTTATGGACAGGCTAAGTTATTGTTATATAACAAAATCAAATTTTAAGTATTAAAATATGTTTTTTAAATAAATACTTACCTGTTCATGTCCATCAAAGCTCCCTCCCACCTTCCCCACTTACAGGTGCTTTGTGCATTAGATTGCGCAAATAATTGAAAGCACTACGCATGTAGCGGTGCATTGTGGACTGGGATAGGACTGGGTCTCTAGTGGCAGTGGGGGTCATCTCAAATCTTGGAGAAACTCTTATATAGGTTGCAAAATAACTATATTGTGCACATCTCGAATTATGCGCATGCATAACCCATTTATGGACATGGACAGGTAAGTATATTATTTTCAAAAACGTATTTTAATACATAAAATTTGATTTAACAATCGCAGCTACCATGTGCGTGCATGGCAAAAACAGCCCTATGAATCAAGGACTTGGCAACATGAAGTAGACGCTGACACAATAATGCTTATATCTACCTTCATGCCAGTAGCATAGCAATACAATTGGACAATTCTACACTATCAAGAGTAGGGCCTTCGTCATTTTGAACAAACAAATATCTATGAGTTCATTATGATTTCTGGAAAAGGGACTGAGTGAAGGGTGGGGGTAGTTCCTTCAAGCACAGCAATACTGCCATTTTAGTGATACCCCGTATTTTAAGTGCTCTATTTCCAATATGAAAAAAGGGAACCTTTTCTTAAAGGGCAGTTTCGTCCTGTTAGGTCCGCCCGAATAGTGGATGCGCTAGACGACATCGAACGAGCCAGTACCAGTGACGCATGAAATGATGCAGCCGCCTACGGCTCTCTTCTAGAAGATTCACAATTCAATGTGTCGCTAGTGGTGACCCAGAAGGTGCTTAGTTTTCTTAGATCCGTGACCAAGAACCTCCAAGCTAAACAGTGCAATCTGGGCGATGCATACAAGGGCATTTCGTTGGCGAGTAAATGCATCCGGGACTGCAAAACCATCCCATCAGGGTGGGATGAATATGCTGTCATGTTGGGCTGGTGGCCAACACTACAGGTATCGAGATTCGTAAACTTAGAACGGTACAGCTTCAGCTCCATCGCGCCAATGCTGGAGAGCAGAGACATGGATCAGTCAACAACTGACTACTATCGCATCAATATATTCTACCCATTTATTGATCACGTCATTGACGAGTTGATTGAGCGATTTTCATGTGACCACCATGGACTCACTGCAGCTCAAGACCTCATGCCATCCAACCTACTGAAACTAGATAATACAGGACTAGCTGAGTACTACAGTAGGTATCTCAGTTCGGCTAAACAAAACAAGCTTCCTGTGGAAATCGCAAAGTGGCGAAAGAGGTACGATGACCCTCAAGTTCCACGACCATCATTTTCACGTGCACAGATTTTGGCATGTGGTCAAACATTTGCCGTCATCAGGAAGGTCGTAAAAATCTTCCTCGCTTCACCAGTTGGAAGCATTGCTTGCAAGTGGTCCTTTTCTGCCCTGCGATGCCACAAGTGGTGGAGTTGGTCAACAATGACAGAAAGATGGCTCAACAGCCTCGGAATGTTATATGTCCATAGAAAACCAAACCATCTTCCCACCCCTGAAGAGGTTTATTTGTGTAAGGCCTATTGGCGAATCACTACACGTGACAGCGAGAGGAAGTGATCTTGTAAAACAGTTTCAGATGGATGTAACTGTTGGACTGATTTTCTGTATATGATGCACAGCTGTCGATTTTAATAAATGTATTGTCATTCGATATTAATTATTTCTTTTCAGGTATTTTTTCATTCCCACGCAGCATGTGACTGATATTGAAACGGTACTTGAGCCCTGGGTGAAATTCTCCAAAAAATATGCTAGATTGCACCAAGTACATTTTCAACATTTTCGGGGAGAACCACCACATGAATTTCTATGCTTTACTGTATTTTTTACTGCTCCCTCAGTTGTTTTAGGCTAGCTACAGCCCTGCCACATAGAGGTGAAAAGGGAAATGAGTGTACAAGCCTTCCCTGGTACATATCCTCTCCATAGGCAAGACTAGCATGACCTTGTGGTGCACTGCAGTAACTGGGTACCTTATGGCCCCAGGCTTGTACACTATAGGGATCTAGGAGAAGGACAACAGTGATTCCAAACCTGGGTAGACCCAGCTCAATGTTATAATAATCTGGGTTCTAAGCCAAGTAACTTGAAAGAGCTGTATGTGGCTGCATCTCTGACACTGTTGGTCCTTTTTCTCCAAACAAGAATATGATCTGTCTGTGCTATATCTCCATTTGGGTACTGGAATGTCCATAATTTGTTTTGTCTTTTTACAATAGTGTGTTTGCTGGTAGCATGTTGTTTTCCTAAATAAAATCCAGGAGCCAATGTCCATTTCTTTTTGTATCACTCTGGTAGAAGTATTTGAAGTCGATACATATAATTACAACAGAGTGCTTGGGAATATTGTCCATTAGGCTTTGCTGATCTCCGTTCCATAGAATTTATTTACGTTGTTTTCGTCATTCACATTAGTGGGATTGTAGCAGTTGATAATGTTAACTTGTGAGTTGCCAGAAAATGATGGCAAAACGTCAATGACAAAGCAGCAAAGTGCGAGCAGAGCCTAGTACACATAGTGCGATAATGTTCAATGGCATATGCAAATTGGTACTGGAACAGTTTGTGAATGCTATAAATTGAAGTTTTTATAATTGTGATGGGACAGAACATATAACAATTCTCGTCCCTCCACCTCAAGGATCAGTTTCTCTGCAGACATCGTGGATTTTGTAAGGGTTGTCAACAGATGGCACTGCTAATTGTCGGACACAAATCCATTGCAATTTACCTTGCATCCATGCAACTATGTATTGTTCACATATTTTGTTATCTTGGAATAACATTATAAAATGGTGTTCTTTCTGCAAAGAATTGAATGCTGATCTCCAAATTAAACATGGCATACACTTGATTACCTAACTTTCCTGAAAATCTAATAAATTACATAAATAAATAAAAATATAAAACATTGAATCTGCAATTTTATTTTGTGTTTACATCACTATATTGGAACATGTGGAAGTTAACGTCACACCAAAACAACAGCATTGAATGGTCAAAGAGTAAATTTGCCTTTCGGCTATTTTTTGATAATCGCTTTTGTTTCGATTCTCAATGGTTTACCATTGAGCAGTTTTGCTGTCAAGCGGTTTACCGCCGTAGGTGTACTAGGCTGTATGTTATTCTAATTAGAGCAATTTTTATTTTGCCGCTTGCCATTGAGGTTTGCCATTGCTGACAACTAGGCCCTTTAACCCAAGTCCTTAACTGCTGACAAAGGTTACAGTGTAGCAACATAATGTGTTGAAACAAAGTATACTCTTACTGATTAAATTAGTAATTTCCTGGATATTACAATATTCCCAGGCACTGTGAATGGGCTGTTGTGTCAATTGTTTGGAATATGTAATATCTTTTAATGTACACAATTACTCATTAATCCTGTTAACATAATATGTATATATAATTCATGTAATTATGTGCATTTATTTTCTTAGAATTACGTTTTTTCCACATGTGACTGACACTACATTGATATAATAACTCTGCAAGAAATAAGTGGCAGGGAGCCTTATGGGAGAATATCACGTTTTGATACGGTACATCTCAAATGTAATATTAGCTTACAAAGATGCTTTAATTGTGGAAGCAAGTTTAAAATCGTTATTAATACTGCTACGTTTCCAGGGTCAACTTGTACGCCAATTAAAAGCTGACAAGGCAGAGAAAGCAAAGATTGACGAAGAAGTCACAAAGCTTCTGAAGCTGAAGAAACAATTTGCCCTTGCACAGGTTTGTCACGTTTGTATGACAATCTGCCTTTGCACAGGTTTGTCATGACTCTATGACAATCTGCCCTCGCACAGATTTGTCAGGTCTGTATAACAATCTGCTTTTGCTAAGGTTTGTCATGTCTCTATGACAATCTGCCCTTGCACAGGTTTGTCATGACTATATGACGATCTGACTTTGTACATGTTGTCAAGACTGTATATGACAATATCCCCCTTGTACACGTTTGTCAAGTCTGTATGACAATCTACCCCTTGTACAGGTTGTCAAGTCTATGACAATCTGCCCTTGTACAGGTTGTCAAGTCTGTATATAACAACCTCCCCCTGTACAGGTTTGTCAAGTCTGTATGACAATCTCCCTCTTGTACAGGTTGTCAAGTCTCTATGACAATCTGCCCTTGTACAGGTTGTCAAGTCTGTATATGACAACCTCCCCCTGTATAGGTTTGTCAAGTCTGTAGGACAATCTCCCCTTTTACAGGTTATCAAGTCTGTGTGACAATCTGCCCTTGTACAGGTTTGTCAAATCTGTATGACAATCTTCCCCTTGTACAGGTTGTCAAATCTATATATGACAATATCCCCCAGTACAGGTTTGTCAAGTCTGTATGACAATCTCCCCCTTCTTCAGGTTGTCAAGTCTGTATGACAATCTGCCCTTGTACAGGTTGTCAATTCTGTATGTGACAATATCCCCTTTGTACAGGTTTATCAAGTCTGTATGACAATCTGCCCTTTTGCACAGGTGTGTTAAGTCCGTATGACAATCTGCCTCTTGCACAGGCTGTCAAGTCCATATATGACAATCTCCCCCTTGCACAGGTCAAGTCCATAAATGACAATCTCCCCGTTGTACAGGTTTGTCAAGTATGTATGACAATCTGCCCCCTGCACAGGTTGTCAAGACTATGACAATCTGCCCCATGCTACAATTGGGATTTGTTGAACTAGACAACTTTTTCAAGAGTTTTTAAAGTGCCCTGGGGACCGTTTCACTAAGATATAAAGCTCTTAAAGAAAAATCCATCCTATAACAGAATCTGACTGAAAATTTAAGAAATATTTTCAAAATGCATTTCACTAATGCGATCGTTAAATTAATTTTAAGGGCAAAGAGCGATATTTACATCATGATAATTGATAATCTGTACAGTAGGCACATTTTGGCAAAACAGATTGAACAGTTGTCGAAAACTGTTTGAATATAATAATAATAATGTTTATTTCAGACAAAGTCCATATGTATACATAAAATACAAGTACACAAAATACAAAGCTTAGTTGGTTAATACAAAATATATAATGTGCATTCAAGTATACAATTGGGTAGTCCAGTACTACTAAAATGAATATCAGTATAAAAATAATTCACAAAAAGGTGGGATTTTCAGACTGTTGAAAACGACACAATAAGCTAAATATGGATGAATGCATACGTTCATTGAAAGGTTTAACATAGTTTGTAGGAAACATAAAACTTACACTACAGCGTGATGACAAATTGTATAGAATTTGAAAACTGTTGTTATGTATAACTGTAATACCATTCAAACTCTGTATTTTTTATAATTTACACCAAAGACTTGAGGTGTACATAGTACCACAGTAAGAGTGAAATAGGGAAGTTTTACCGGTAGAGCTGCAAAGGCAAAATTGTTGTGCTAAGACATTAGCCTGAGCATATATGCACTTTTTCTGTCTGGCAAATTTATGCATTTCCGAAATCGTCTTAACATTACAATGGTCGCATATCTATTTTACTTAATTACAAGATGGCCAGGTAATATATTTTTGGAAAGCTTATTGTCTCCCCGTCAAAATGAGGTATGATATGGTAGTGTTACCTGATATGGTACGAGTGGAGCTAAGGTCTAACAAGATCATGTTACAATGACCCTGTAACTACTTCATTTATATATACAAGTCATATACTGTGTGAAAGGATAATTTATCTCCGTCAAAATGAGATATGACATGGAACTGTCAGTTGATGGAGTAGGTGAGGAGCGACAATCAAACAGAGTCACTGTCAAATAATAAATGTTTGAAATTGTGTCATCCCGCATACGTCATACAATATAAATGGTTGCATATATCTATTTTACTTATCTATTTATGGCAATGTCGTATACTGGTGGAAAGCCAACGGTCTCCCCATAAACATGGGATATTATGTGGAGCTACCAAATGGTGCAGTAGGTGTTGAGTGAAGGTTAAACAAGGTCACCATCAAACGACGAATGTTCTAAACTACGCTACTCCACAAAAGTTTTGCACTTACAATGGTTGCGTAGCTACTTTGTGTACATACACTAGGCCATATTACATACTGATAGAAAACATATTGTATCCCCGTCAAAATGAGGTGTGGCATGGTGTTGTAAAGTGGTGCTCTAACTGTGGAGTGCAGGTTAAACAAGGTCACCGTCAAAAGAAGATTTTTCAAAATTATGCCTTTCCGCAGATAGTAGATTAGCCAACATGTGATGTTATACTTTTAACTGCATTTTTTTTTAATGGCAGGAATTCTTGCTAGATCCATCACACAAGGGATAAGAAAATGTGTGTATGTGGATGTCACCCTCGATTTTGAAAGTTATTTGAACGTCACAAACTCAAAAATATTTGTATTAATTAATTGACATCTTGTACATATTGTTGCATAAAACCAAATATTTTATGATTTATATATGTATTGTTTGTGTTATCAAGTGTTGAACTTTGAATTTACGCATAAATATATGGGATAATCTAACATAAAAACGTGGTCTTCTCAAATGCGTTTATCGCGTACACCAAAGTTGTTTACACATTCATTGTAAGCCTATTGATATGATATGCATATTATTTATTACCACACATGCATTTGGTCATTAACATGACGTGAAAGTCAAAGAACTTGCCCAAAAAGTAGTTAGGATGTTGAAGACAATCGCAGATTAGAACTCTACTCGCAACACAGTCGATATTCAATATCTCAAAGAGGAATACAAATTTCAGGATCTGGTTGACATATGTTGAATCTATGGAGATTATGCTGGACAACTTCAAGGCTGAGATGATTGGCAGCTATATAAAATGTTTGTTGCAATTATACATTGGCTAACCATCTATGATCATACAAACTGTACCCTCCCAATGGAGAACAGTCTCAGGCAGATGTGAAACACCCCAAGAAGACAGCACCAGAAGTTCACACAGTATTCATTAAAGGAAACTTTGTTTTAAGAAACCAAAAGGCCCTTCAACCAAATTCCAGCTGATCAGCCAACTTAATTGATGTATAGATTACACAAGATGCATAATGGCATCATCGGCCTAACAAGGGATGATCAAGCCTAATAATCATCATTGCAAAGATTTGGTTACAGGCAGATTGTGAATATATAGCTACAACATCTCATATCAACACATATACGAGGAAGAAGGTATCAGAATGTCTGTGTGAACGCGGCTGTCCCCGGCTCGGCGAACTGGCTCGATCATTTATTGTAATGCCGATGATACTATTATGCATTTTGCAGTAATTGACTCATTGCCGCAACAGCAGGTACTTGGTTGAAGCGCCTCTCACAACAAAGTTTCCTTTAATGATTACTGCATGAGCCTCTGGTGCTGTCTTCTCAGGGTGTTTCACATCTGCCAGTGATACTGTTCTTCATTGTGAGGGCAGAGCTTGTATGATCATAGATGGTGGGCTGGTGATGATGTTAGTGATTCGTTTAATATGATTTTGATGATTGTTGTGGTTATGATTTACTAATCATAGAGTAATGATAATTGAACTTAAATGGTGTCACTGGAAGACGGCTTTTAGCCAAGTGATATCCATACAATGTAGCACATTGACAGTTCTAAGACATGTTGTATATCACTGTATGTATATGATTAGTTGTAAAATAAGTTACTGTTAAACATATTTATTTTAGTATTAAGTACAGTATATTAAAAATGACAAACTGGCAAGATCGATTCTACGCAAATGTGTAGTCAATATAAAGGGTTCTGGATAAATCTGTTTTGTTAAAAAAAAAACTTGCACCTTAATCTTCATCGTCAAGAGTGTAAATGAAATCTTGTACAGTTATGAAACTCTCCATAACGGCAACCTGCCTATAACGGTAATTTTGCGCAGTCCCGACGACGACCATTATGGAGAGGTTTTACTGTACATGATGTTAGAATACCTTATCATAGCAACTGGTAGCAAGGGATGAACTGTTTATTGTACATTTCAATTCAAAGTTATTGCATTTTTTACATTTTGCCCTGAAACTGTCTGTACTATATATCTATATATTTCTTCCTGACTGAAGATGCTTTGCTGTTTGTGAAGTTATTTATTTCTTTGACAGCGAAAAGAGCAGGAAAAACCTGACAAGGAGCTGGGGGGAGTGTCTGGTGAGGAGGCACACATGGGACCAGCATTTGCCGAGGAGATAGAGAAGATTACGGCAGCGGTAACAGAGCAGGTGGGAACATATTGGGTTGCTTTCTGCTACATGTATTTCATCCAGTTCCCCTTGTTGTACATCAGGTGCATGAGCACATTGCAACTGCATTGTCTGCAGTATGCACTACAATGTGCTAGCGCATTTGTATAAATGTGTTATTTATTTAGTTTTTTACTGAATCACTTGACAAACTACAGCTGTATTACATTTTTACTGGACCTAGTTGTTATTAAAGTGAAATTGGCAACAATGGCTGCGTTTCTATATACTGTGACATAATGCTGTTCACTTTTTCGTAAGTTAACCATTCTATTGATCAAAGTCAATTGTTTTGATAATAGTCCACCAGTAGACCAGAAAACCTTGCAGTAGGGTCCGAACAAAGTTTTTTGCAGTTTCTATATCTTTAGAGTGTCCTTATAAGGAATCTGAGTGATGCCACCCTGACACCCTTGAGTGTTTTTCAAAATATGCAAGTTAGTGTCGCTATTACCAAATATGCTGTTTTCGTCAATATCCCAGTAACCACTGACACCAGCACAACAAATGAGATGTCTATGCCCATGTTTTGAAGGTATGTGGTACAGCTCAGAATGTTTCCAAAATGATCATCCCCCTACACCCACAATATGCAAATTAGGTGCCACTATTTGTAAAATATTGAATTTAGTACATAGATGAAGATGAAGTGTCTACCTGCGTTTTGTGGATATACAATATCGACGAAGACATTCAGTTAGTAGTCCTGCCAACCACTTTCTAATTAATATGCAAATTAGCAGCAGTCATTAAGACAAACCTTCAGAACTATTTATGACAGCATTTCAAATGAGGTGTTTAACCATGTTCATAGGGTCAAGAAATGTGATGTACAGTAGCTGTATCCTGAAATTTAAACACTTAAGTATTATATAAATCTACCGTCGCCATAAACAAAAATCTGTTTGTTTTAATAACTTTTGTAGTATACATAATAGCATCTCAAACAAGGTCAAAACTGCCAAAAAGTTGGCATAGGCTTTACAAGTCAAGTATACCGCTCTCTATGCTATCTACGCTGGTGGCAGCATCTCATGTATTGTCATATTGACAGTTAGCTTCTGCTCGACAGGCACAACAGAATGAGCATGATAAACGAGCTGCACAACAGCAACGTAGTGCAGAATGACACTGTGTTATTGGTCTTTAGTTCCGGTGCTGTTGTTACCTTTACTTTACCCATCTTTTGTGACCAGCCCTCTGCACAAACTTCCTACATGTTTTGGTCTTCTTTTCTTAGCATTCAGCAGTGAAATATCTAGCCTCCGTGATTATCCCAAGCATGTTTACCTAAATATCACCAAGTTTATTCAGGGTCCGACCGGCTAGAAGTGTCTGAATTTACATTCCGTTTCTAATGCCATACAACTATGCCACCGGGTCACAACCAGAAAGCAAGTGTGCTACTAGAAGCTGTGATACCATGAAAATATGTTTCTTAACTCTCGCTGCAGTATCTAACACCGCCCGACCAGGATTGGCCCACTCCATTGTAAGTCTGCAGATAAAACCAAGTTCTGCATAGTAATGGAGGTGCAGGACGAACACATCGATGTCATTGCATATGTTGTTGATGCTCGGTTTGTTAAAACACCGTGATGTACTTCATCGGATACAGGATCCCAACAAGTTATGACAAGATTGTGTATGGTTGGTAGCATTTCATTCTGTCCCTTTTCATCAAACTGCTGACAAATTAAGTTTATCAACTGTTTGTAGTCACAATCAAGGCAATTTTCAGTGGTGGAAGTGGAGTCTGAGGACTGAGTCTGTGTCGGCTGGTTACATGGTTATTGCCTCGAGCTGACCACGTTCCACTTTTGATGCTGGAGTCATAGTACCTCACATAAACATCACTGTTGGCAGTTTTCTTAAGCACGTAGCAGCAAAAACTGTTCTATTAGACTATAATGTAAAATTAAACTAAGTTTTCAACTGTTTCCTTACTAGGCAAATGTAGGACTCACAGGATGGTGTATCCATCAATAATCGTCATCTATGTTTCACATGTCAACCTGGAAGACACACCCATATGAAGTTTCTTCTTCAGCATAGACTTTGGAAATGTGATTCGCATTTCCCCATATTTATCAACCATTGATCTTGGTACTGGGGAACGTTCGTATCGCAAAAGCGTTCCCAGACCACTGCTGTGGAACTGTTGTAATCCAGATACTCTCGTGTAAATTAGGTTGATGTCATAGACAGCTTTAATGCCCATTTTCTGTGGGGTTTTTTCTGGAAACCGACATTGTACATAACAACCCGTTCACTTTGTATGTGGCTATTCTGCCAGTAACAATGTGTGTGATATCGGTTGGATGATCAGCAGGATCACGAGGATCGATGCAAGCCTTAAGTTGTTCACTGATCTTTTCTCAGTCTAGTCTATCAGACTGGATGCGTGACAGCTTCTCCTCTTTATATGTAGTCACAACCATTTGTTTGCACCCATCTGCAATGTCAACGATGTCTTGAACAAGTTTGCTGCATACGTGCTTGCTCAATGCCCATCATTTCAGTGGGGATGGCTTGAGGGTTATTCGAACTGTTCCATTTGGAATAGTCCCCATGAATATGGTTTCTATGGGTTTTGCCACTCCACAGTCCTGATTTATGGTGCATCACATGTTCTTCATTCACGAACCTGTGAAGAATGTCCTTCGGTAGTGTCTCCGTTGACATTAGGTAATATAAGCCATATCTGGAGCACCGGTAGATGAAGTGACCAGCAACAAAGAAGAATGACACTATCTTGTTCACTGCCCAGAGATGTCACATTTCCTGATCCATGAGATGAGCATGAGGTTGAATACCTCATTTGAAACGCTCTTATAAATAGTTCCGAAGATATTGACAAAACATCAATTTGTCTCAATGGCTGCAGCTAATTTACATATTAAATGGAAACTTGTAGGCAGAAGTACTATGTGAATGTCCTCATAGATATTGTATATCTTCAAAACTCAGGTAGATACTTCATCTGTTTTGTTAGCAAGCAAATAGCGAACACCACAAGAGAATTTCCCCATGAGGGGTAATAAAGGTATTTGAATTGAATTGAATATACTGCGATATGTGCTAAGTTCAATATTTTGCAAATGGCGGCACCTAATTTGCATATTTTGGGTGTAGTGGAGTGTTGTATCCTTTTGGAAGCAACCTGAGCTGTACCATAAACCTTCAAAACTTGGGCATAGACATCTCATCTGTTGTGCTGGTGTTAAGAGTTATTGAGATATTAGCAAAAACAGAATATTTTGGTAATGGCAAAACTAATTTGCATATTTTGAAAAATGCTCAAGGGTGCCCGGTTGGCATCAATCGAATTCCTTATAAGGACAAATAAAATATATAGAAACTGCAAAAAAAACTTTTCCGAACCGTACTGCAAGGTTCACCCTCAAAACAGCATCTTACTGCCGGATTATAATTTTAGCAAGAGTACCATGTTCTGTTAGACTGACTAACACTATTTGTTTTGTACATATCAAGAATGCCAATGCATGATGGGCTAACTAAATTAACGATGGAGTTTTAAATCAATACATTACTCTTGTGTTGCTAGGGACAAATTGTACGTCGGTTGAAAACTGAGAAGGTAGAGAAAGCAAAGATTGATGAAGAAGTCGTAAAGCTTCTGACATTGAAGAAACATCTTGCCCTTGCACAGGGTGTCAACCCTGATGAGGCAGCATCTGGTAGTGGGAAGAAGAAGCGGGGTGGAAAAAAGAAGTGAACCATGTGTCTAGTTGCAAACCATTTAAGCTGGGTAGGGTAGCATTTGAACCAGTGATTGTTTCATTTTTACGTTGTGCCACGTTTAAATCCTTTGTAACTTTCGGCTGCCACACAACTTATTGCTGATGTTTTAGCAGTTGTAATTTTGTTTTTGGTGAACCAAAAGTGACCTATGTTTTTATGAAAATAATACGCAATGACATTGTTTTATATTTTGGCAATGTATTGTATTTATTGACTGCTAGTTTTACGTGGAAGTGCCTTGTTTATTTACATTTTAGACCCAAGGGCGTTTCTCTAAGACCAAAGAGTTTTTAACACCACATTGATCTTGGCATAAGTACTAATGTATTGTACACTCCTTTGACATCCCAACGTTCTGGACCTTATGTACCAAAGTAGATTGTTGTTCGACACATTTTACCTCTGTTGAAAGTATATTCTTTGTATTGTTTTTGATTGCCACAATGATTTGATCAGTTCACTTGCAGCTTGGATCCATTTTTCAGATCAGCAATTACAGTACTTTTGTCCGAGAGGGAAGCAGGATGGGGGTGAGGGAGAGGGGAAGGAGGGCGAGAACGAGAGTGGGGAGATAGAGAGTGTAGTAGAGGGGAGTGAGATATGTATTTCCAGGGAATTTCTGCATTCATATATTTCTATTAATAAATGATCTGAAAATTGTACCTCAGGATGGAGTAACGTAACCCATTCCTGGAGTAGAGCTTTGTTTAACCCATAGGTCGTGTGGTGTGACTCTTGTGCCAGGATCTTCAAACTCTTCCAAGTGATGTACATGATTTTCTTGTGTAACACAGTCTGTTTTATAATATAGCCTACTTGTGGAATTATATTAGTGGCATCAATTGCATAACTCTGGTCTGGTTCTTTTGTGGTTAGTGTTTAAACGGAAATAAAAGGCAATTTTGTGGACCTATAATCTAAAAGTGTGAGTACAATTTAACCAATTGCAACTTAAATCAAGAATACCACACCTGTGGTTTGTTCAGAATATATTTTCAAAGTAAGAAATTCTAGTGAAATCTCCCAGTTCCTGATGGATGGCTGACACATTGAGACACGCTCCCAATGCTGACATAATGAGACACTCCCAATGCTGACATATTGAGATACCCTCCCAATGCTGACATAATGAGACACACTCCCAATGCTGACATATTGAGATACGCTCCCAATGCTGACATAATGAGACACTCCCAATACTGACATATTGAGATATGCTCCCTATGCTGACCAATAAGTGTCTAGAACTTCTTTGATCATGACGCTGCGGTGAAGTGTCAAATGCCCCTATTTCCAAAAAATGTACATGAATATGCCTCCTGATATTTTGGTTTCTTATATCCCCTTTTTATTCAGAGATACACTTGTAACAACTGTTGTTATGTTGTAAAGGGCACCATGTGGCCGTAACCTTTTTAGTAGTTACAGTGCCAAAAGAAATTCTGCAATGCAAACAAGTGTTATATTCTCAGTTTGCGACTGACAAATTGGGAAGAGTATAAACATTGGTAATGTCAGGCTTTCTACCACAACGGTGCTGTTTGTGGGATTTAAATTATGGTTCTTCAACAAGGTTATTCTAGTAAACTGCCAGCATAATATTCTGGATTGTAGTTGCTAATGGTTAGTTTTGATTAACTCTTTTAGATGCTTAGGCCCAAAAAGATGTGTTTTGTTTCCCTTTAAAGAAGGTATTTCTCACAACGTTCTTGCAATAGTCCTCAAAAGACGGTGACAACTGCCTTTTCGGATATATTTATTTCAGAAATGTTATGTGTTGGATCATTAACATGTAATATTATGATTACCTTACATACACAAAATAATAAAATGTGAAAATGTGTTTGTTGTGTTTTATTCAAACGTACACAGGATGACATTTTGGCATAGAAACGTGTATTTTTCCACTGTCGCATGTATAAGGGCTGGTTAAAACAGTCAACCCTTCACCCTCTGCCAGACCCTGTTCATTCAGATTCCAACTTCACTGCTCTGGCAACATATTGTCACGGTGAGACAATGTGAATGCACCATATTACACACGTACATACCCATCCACACGTATACCACATGCACAGTATTGCACACACACTCGTACATGCCAGCACGTACCTATGGCTTTACATAACATAACAAAAAATAAACTACAGAATATCAATACAATTTTAAAAGACGGGAAGGTGGGGCACAACAGCAGAACTAATGAAAAAACAAGAAGTGCAAAGCTACGGTGTGATGCAACTGCTCAATATTTAGTATGTACAATCTTGGTTATTCTTTGTTATTATGTTAGGATATAAAGTCATGAAACTATGTGTGAAATAAGTTATTACCCAGATGCTAGCATGCATCGAATTGGCGGTTTTGCTCCAAGGGGTGAGGCCCAACTGACCACTTGTGTATAGAATTCGTAAGTGAGTCGTTTTTGACAGACGCTGGACAATCTTTATTCAGCATAAACTTGACATCACGTGTCGTATCCAGTCATGCTTTGGGATAAATGCAAACAGTAAGTATGGTGGCCGACATTGGCTGTTGCTACACCGAGTATATTGAACATCATAAAGTCGGTCAGAATTAATTACGTGTGTATGACATAACCGTTGTATGATTAATTAACATTAAAAGTGAACTTTAATTAAATGTCTGAACAGCTATTATAATAGACATCGCATATAGCAACCTGCATGGAGACCTTACGAAGAAGGGAAACGATCTAGAGGAAGACTGGAGAGATGAACTAAACGAGGACTGGAAGGGCACCATCTGACAGAGGATAGCGCAACACAGGTTAATCTGGAAACGGCATGCTGAGGCCTTTGTCGAAATACGGGACACTACTGCTGCACGATGATGGTGGTGGTGGTGGTGGTGGTGGCAGCTAGAATTGTGCTGATACAAAAATACTCAAAATGTGTTTCTACCACATTCCAGTAGCTTAATTAATTTGTATGTTTACTATCAATTAATTAAGGTACCTCTAATAACAATTACATATATCTCTAAATCACTTTTATTCATGGATAATATGTGACATTTTTTAATGCGATCAATGCCGATATTTTGCCATTTTGTTTATTACTGGAAACGGGTGGACGGGCAAAAAAAGTCAATATGTTAGGCCTAGTTAAATGTATTACTTTTGAATGTGCTCCAAGTAATCTGGAGACCATTAAAACATATTGCATGGCATATATATATATATGTTGGTCAAAGACGAATCTAGACTACATAAATGTTTTCAATTGTTATGTCTGACCGGGGTGATACGTCATGATGCCGATATTTGTGTATTGCATGTAAACTCCAATGACTTATTATTTAGTGTACATATATCATGAATATGTTACATTACGTGCATAGTACTTATAACCGATAGATAAGACATATACGTGATACGTCAGATAAATGTCCCGCATACATGCCTGCCAATACATTATAAGAGTACCCGACATATGCAGCTTCGCATGGGCAGTGGGGCATGAGCATACAGCTGGAGGTACTTGAACCTGAAATTCTCCTTAACTTTTTTCAGAACTCGGAAGTTTGCAGTTATATGGATACCATTCTTCTAGGCAACACACACATGCTTGCACTGACGCTATATATGCTGCGTTAAATTATAATTACCGCGATGCGTTTCGGTGATGTAGGGCCGTGCGTAAACGGCATCCTCGCCACTCAGTTTATAGTATGATCGGCGACTACTTAAAAATGTCAGATTTCCACGTCCGTATTTCTTTGATGACCAAACGTTGTAAAGACGTCGGTTTAGGTTGTCAACTTAATTTCAACGTTGAATCAACGTCACACCACTCACGTCATTATGACGTCGATGGTAAGACGTTATAAAGACGTTGATTTCGTGACATGAATCGAGTTGGTTGGGCTGTCAAATTGATTGCAACGTTGTACGGATGTCACATTTCCACGTCCGTATTTCGTTGATGACCAGACGTTGTAAAGACGTCCGGTTAGGTTGTCGACTTAATTTTAACGTTGTATCAACGTCACACCATCCACGTCATTATAACATCGATGGCAAGACGTTATAAAGACGTTGATTTCGTGACATGAATCGAGTTGGTTGGGCTGTCAAATTGATTGCAACGTTGTACGGATGTCACATTTCCACGTCCGTATTTCGTTGATGACCAGACGTTGTAAAGACGTCCGGTTAGGTTGTCGACTTAATTTTAACGTTGTATCAACGTCACACCACCCACGCCATTATAACATCGATGGCAAGACGTTATGAAGACGTTGATTTCGTGACATGAATCGAGTTGGTTGGGCTGTCAATTTGATTGTAACGTTGTACGGATGTTACGTGTCAACGTCAGTATTTCATTGATAACCAAACGTTGTAATGACGTCGGGTTATGCTGTCGACTTGATATCAACGTCGTGTCAAGGTCATATTTCAATGTTGTTACAACGTTGACGATCAGACGTTGTAATGACGTTGTATTTATGGTGTTCGACGTCGCAAGCTCTCCTTCTTTTGCACGGATTCGTTGCCAGGACCTCTCTATTTCAGAGTGCTGGGAAGGACGGGTAGCAGAGTGCAAAGTCGTCGTCCCATTCTGAAGCGGCGTCGATATGTACGGCATGAGAGCGACGTGTACATCTTCGTTCCTCTTCAGAAGCCCCCTCATCGTGCGCACTGCCCGTTCTGCCTCTCCATTCGACTGAGGGTATCGCGGAGAGTTCGTCACATGCACAAACCCATAATGCATTGCGAACTGACAAAAGGTCGCTGCACTGAATTGAGGGCCATTGTCCGAAATTATGATGTCGGGAATACCATGTGTTGCGGAGATCTTCAGCACGTGCACTACGCTCTCCGACATCATGTCGTCGAGACGTTTGTTCTCGATCCACCGCGAGTAGTAGTCGATCACGATGAGACCCACTTTCCCACGGAGTTCGAACAAGTCCATCGCAAGCCTCTCCCAAGGACGAGATGGGAATGACGAAGTCATCAATGGTTCAGTTGGCACCGGTCGATCTTTCGCACACGTTACGCACTTTGAGACCATTGCCTCGACCATCTTCGACAGACCCGGCCACCACACAGATGCACGCGCTCGGGCCTGACATTTCGTTATGCCCTGATGCCATTGGTGTAGACAGTCAAGGACGTCCAGTCTCAATGCTCAAGGAATGACAATGCGTTCATCATATAGGAGAATGTCATCAACGATCGCCAGATGGCTCCTGCTCTCCCAGTATTGGCGTAGTAGCGGCTGGTTTGGCATATATGCAGGCCACCCATGTAGACAGTATTCTCGGATTTTACTGCATTCCTCGTTTACTTTCTGCTCGTCGACTATTTTCCATAGGCGTTTGTTCGTTGCCGGGAGAATGTTCACTTTCTGTTGTGCGAACGCTTCGACTTCTGCGACAAACAGTTTGTCCTCTGATGCGGGCGCTTCTACCTGCGCACGCGCGAGTGCATCGGCTGTTGTTTGATGCTTCCCCGGCACGTACCAGACGTACGGTGCGAATCGCATAAGCCGTAGGCGAAACCTTTGTATCCTTGGCGGCATTTTGCATAGTTCGGTGGTGTTCAACAATGGCACTAACGGACGATGATCAGTCTCGAGTGTGAGCCGTAACCCAAGCACGTACTCGCTGAACTGTTCACATGCCCAAGTCGCTGCCAAGGCCTCCTCGATTACCGCGTAGCCTTTCTCAGTGACACTCAGCGATCGCGAGGCATAGCAAACTGGACGACGCCTGGTGTCATCTTGCACTTGTAGCAGGACCGCTCCAATGCCTGTCGACGAGGCGTCTGCTGCAATGATTGTGGGACGTTTTGGGTCGTAGTGGGCGAGTGTCTCGGGCGCGACCAGGGCGTCTTTCACTCGCTGGAATGACTTCTCCTGTGCGTCACCCCACAACCAGACATTGTCGCTGCGCAATAGCTGGCGTAGCGGCTCATTGCACCCAGCCAGCCCTGGGATGAACTTTCCCATCTGATTTACCATGCCCATGAAACGTTGCAGTTCTTTGACCGTCGTTGGAATCGGAACGTTTGTGACTGCTGTCGTTTTCCGCGGGTCGGCCTGAATGCCGAAGCCATCAACAATGTGACCTAGGAACGTTATAGAGCTTCTGGAGAACTCGCACTTGTTTGCTTTCAGTGTGAGCGGAAGCTGCCAGAAGCCGCTATTGGCGTCAAGCTTCGAGAAGACTTTGCTGCTGCCCAACTTTGCAAGGCTTTCGTCCACTGATGACATCAGGTGTATTTCTCGCTGTACTGACTTGTTCAGTTGCGTCAGATCTACGCAGATCCACACGGAGCCGTTTGCCTTCTGGACAGGAACCATGCCGGAGCACCATCTTGTCGGCACGGTCACCGCCGATATGATCTCCTGTCTCACCATCGACACTCAATCTAAGATTTTATTTGTGGAAGTAGAGGATGGGTGATTTTCCTTGCGGTGTACAAACAGACTGGTGTGGCGTCTGTTCACGGCGTGATGTGATGTTCGGTTCTCAGTTTACCGATGCCTTTGAAGAGAGAGCTGTACTCGGCACGGTAGTTTGGTTTCTGACTCGTTGTTTCTTAGACGTTGTCGACACGTGCGACCAAGTCAAGACCGACACACGCTCGCCGTCTGAGTAGAGAATACTCTTGGTTTCTAATGACATACACCAGTTCATCGAGTGATTTGTTACGATAGCGCAGTTTTGCCTTGATCACTCCCATTACTGGTAGAAGTGTGCCACCCGGACCACGTAGTGCTTGCTTTGTCGGTAGCAGCTTTTCTGTAGTAAGCCACACCTTTTGATCGCTGACCACAGAGACAGCTGCACCCGTGTCTAGTTTGAACTTTGTGGCGTGACCAGTAACCTCCACCTCAGCTGACCAATGTTCTGTGTCGTCTAGTGCCCCAACATAACCGAGGTACGGCAAGTCGACACACTCGAGCATTTCGTTGACCCGGTTTGACGGTTGTTTTGACACCCCGACAGACACACAAGTGTCCTTTCTTTTGACAATTGCGACAAATGGCTTCTCTTGCAGGGCATTGTTGTCGATCCTGCCGACTGCGGCCACACTATTTGCATGTGTTGTGTGTGCCTGTTGTAGCAGAATTTGTTTTTGCGTTGTTGTAGTTCTTAGGTTTGTGCTTTGTACCAGCTTTGAGATGGTTTACTGGGTGAGCCGGCTTGACAAAATCAACAAATTCTCTTTTTTTTTTTCTTGCCTCTTCTTGTCTGCTAATTTCTATCGCTTTTTTTGCGGCAGATCGGACTTCCATTGTAGCGTATCAGATAACGCATCACTGAAAACGCCTACGACGATTCGATCCCTGATTAGATCCTCTCGCAGATTGCCGTAGTCGCAGAATTCTGACAGCTTGTACAGGTCTTGTATGAAGGTGTCAATCGATTCACTCGGTGATTGAGTTCTTTTATGAACTTCGCTCGCTCACAAATGACGTTTCGTCTTACCTTGAAATATTCGTTCAGCGCCATTTTCACATCGTCATACGCATCGGTTTCTTCGTTTACCGTCAGCGCAGACAGTATATCGTCTGCACAGTCCCCCATACTGTAGAGTAGGATGCTGACTTTTAACCCATTTTTAAATAATGTGCCCCCATTTCGTCTTAATTTCCCCCTTTCTAAAACAATGTGAACGTTTTAGGTCATAGATAGGCACGCTTTTTGTTCTCCATCTACAAATAAATACGGCTTAAATTCTTATTTGACTTGTGACTAAAGTGTATTTCGAAAGATGAAAGTGTTTGGTGGTGTCACCTTGCGAAGGAACCGTGAAATAATCGTTACACTGACCACACATACACCTTAATGCCTATTGGGTTCGGATATGGGGTTACTTTTTCACAATAATCAAGTATGAAGAGAAACCAAGGCCAGAAAAGCATTGCAAGCTTCTTCTGCAGGTAAGAACAACATGACATTTATTCAACTCTTATCACATGAACGGTTGCGTCCAACAGTAACTCCGGCAACGAACGCTAAATTTAATCATCGCCACCGGCAGCGCTGTTTTTCAAGGCAAGACTGACGGGATGCCATTTCCCCCAAGTTTTTTCGCGTCCTTTCGATTAAATTTGGTGCTATTTGGGAGTAACTCGG
Source organism: Escarpia spicata (assembly GCA_963995525.1). NCBI lineage: Eukaryota > Metazoa > Annelida > Polychaeta > Sabellida > Siboglinidae > Escarpia > Escarpia spicata. The sequence goes on along the minus strand of OZ023209.1, from coordinate 38,583,210 downwards.
TTTTAGGTCATAGTTAGACACGTTTTGTTGTTGTTCTTCATCTACATATAAATACGGTTTAAATGCTTATTTAATTGGTGACTATAAAGTGTACAGTAAATCTCACCTACGTCGGATTCAATCAGACCGAGTGATTTAATCCGAGTTACCAAAAAATCCGACTTAGCCGAAGAAGACATATCCCAGCACCAAAGGCTACTCTCTGAAAGCCCTTAGGTAACGTAGCGGTGACGATTTCTAACATGCAGGACATCTATTTGGAGTAAGAGCACATTAAGGAACCGTCAGCCGTTACCCTCCGAATGGTTTCACTGGTAAATATAGTTTTGGTGTGATGTGTATTATATTTTCGAGTACTTTGACATGCGATATGTTGTTCCCGTGAAAACTGAATGTACTACTGGATTAGAGAACATCAATTATGAAATGGGAGTCAGTTTTTACACGCGTATCTTCCGTGCCATTATCTTGTAATTTACGTGACGAAGACGAAACGGGTAACATACATACGTCACGTAAATTACAAGAAAATGCCACAAAAGTTATTCGTGTGAAAACTTATTCCTATTTCATGTTTTATCTTGTCTAACGCTGTAGTACATTCAGCAGTCACGGGAACAACATGTCCCATATCATAATGCTAGAATATAATTCACACATCACACCAACACGATATTTTCAAGTGCACTCTTTCCTAGTATCATGGCAAACGGACACTTAATGTGGTCTTAACCCAAATAGATGTCCTACATGTTATAAATCTCCATGACAGCTTCTCAGATATCAAGCTACACATAACTAGAATAACCAGAAAGGGGGATGTATTTACCGTTTCGTCTTGGTCACGTACATTACAAGAAAATGCCACAGAAGTTACGCGTGTAAAAACTGACTCCCATTTCATATTTTATTATGTATAATCCAGTAGTACATTCAGTTTTCACGGGAACAGCATATCGCATGTCAAAGTACTCGATAATATTATACACATCACACCAAAACTATATTTACTAGTGCACTCTTTCGAAGGGTAATGGCGGACGGTTTCTTAATGTGCTCTTCCCCAAATAGATGTCCTGCATGTTAGAAATCGTCACGAAATCTAGTCTGATATCAAGCTACACATATAATTACATTAACCACAAAAGGGAATGTATGTTAAACTTTCGTCTTCGTCACGTAAATTACAACAAAAATGCCACGGATGTTACGCGTGTGAAAACTTATTCCTATTTCATGTTTTATCTTGTCTAACGCTGAAGTACATTCAGCACTCACGGAAACAACATGTCCCATGTTATAATGCTCGAATATAATTCACACGTCACACCAAATCGATATTTTCAAGTGGACACTTTCCTAGTGTAATGGCAGACAGACTCTTAATGTGGTCTTAACCCAAATAGATGTCCTGCATGTTATAAATCTTCACGAAGGCTTGCCTATTATCATGCTACACACATAACTAGATTAAACAAACACAGGGGAATGTATGTTAACGTTTCGTCTCCGTCACGTATGTAACAAGAAAATGCACCGAAATAACTCGTGTGAAAACTCATTCCCATTTCATGTTTTACGTTGTCTATTACAGTAGTACATTCAGTATTCCCGGGAACAACAAAGTGCTCGAAAATAATTGACACATCACACCAAAATAATAATGTCAAGTGCATTCTTTCGGAGGGTAATCGCAGACATATCCATCCTTGAAAACTGAATGTACTACTGGATTAGAGAACGTCAATTATGAAATGGGAGTCAGTTTTTACACGCGTAACTTGTGGCATTTTCTTGTAATTTACGTGACGAAGACGAAACGGGTAACATACATTCCCCGTTGTGGTTATTCTAGTTATGTGTAGCTTGATATCAGACAAGCTGTCATGAAGATTTCTAACATGCAGGACATCTATTTGGGGTAAGAACACATTAAGGATGTGTCTGTCATTACCCTCCGAAAGAATGCACTTGACAGTATCATTTTGGTGAGTTGTGTCAATTATTTTCGAGCACTTTCTTGTTCCCGGAAATACCGAATGTACTACTGTGTTAGATAACGTAAAACATGAAATGGGAATGAATTTTCACACACGTAATTTCAGTGCATTTTCTTGTTACTTACGTGACGGAGACGAAAGGGTAACATACATTCCCCTGTGTTTGTTTAATCTAGTTATATGCGTAGCATGATAACAGGCAAGCCTTCATGAAGATTTATAACATGCAGGACATCTATTTGGGTTAAGTCCACATTAAGAGTCCGTCTGCCGTTATACTAGGAAAGAGTGCACTTGAAAATATCGTTTTGGTGTGATCTGTGAATTATATTCGAGCACTATAACACGGGAGACGTTGTACCCCTGAGTTCTGAATGTACTTCAGCGTTACACAAGATAAAACATGAAATAGGAATAAGTTTTCACACGCGTAACTTCCGTGGCATTTTCTTGTAATTTACGTGACGAAGACGAAAGGGTAACATACATTCCCCTTTGTGGTTAATATAGTTATGTGTGTAGCTTGATATCAGACTAGATTTCGTGACGATTTCTAACATGCAGGACATCTATTTGGGGTAAGAACACATTAAGGATGTGTCTGCCAATACCATCCGAAACAATGCACTGGACATTATCATTTTGGTGTGATGTGTCAATTATTTTCGAGCACTTTGTTGTTCCCGGGAATACTGAATGTACAACTGTATTAGACAACGTAAAACATGAAATGGGAATGAGTTTTCACACGAGTAATTTCGGTGCATTTTCTTGTTACTTACGTGACGGAGACGATAGGGTAACATACATTACCCTGTGTTTGTTTAATCTAGTTATGTGCGTAGCATGATAACAGGCAAGCTTTCGTGAAGATTTATAACATGTAGGACATCTATTTGGGTTAAGACCACATTAAGAGTCCGTCTGCCATTATACTAGGAAAGAGTGCACTTGAAAATATCGTTTTAGTGTGATGTGTGAATTATATTCGAGCACTATGACATGGGACATGTTGTTTCCCTCAGTACTGAATGTGCTACAGAGTTAGACAAGATAAATCATGAAATAGGAATAAGTTTTCACTCGCGTAATTTTCGTGGCATTTTCTTGTAATTTACGTGGCGAAGAGGAAAGGGTAACATACATTCCCATTTGTGGTTAATATAGTTATGTGTGTAGCTTGATATCAGACTAGATTTCGTGACGATTTCAAACATGCAGGATATCTATTTGGAGTAAGAGCACATTAAGGAGCCGTCCGCCATTATCCTCCGAAAGATTTCACTGGTAAATATAGTTTTGGTGTGATGTGTATAATATTTTCGAGTGCTTTGACATGCGATATGTTGTTCCCGTGAAAACTGAATGTACTACTTGATTAGAAAACAAAAAATATGAAATGGGAGTAAGTTTTTATACGCGTAAATTCTACGTCATTTTCTTGTAATTTACGTGACGAAGACGAAACGGGTAACATACATTCTCCTTTGTGGTTATTCTAGCTATGTGTAGCTTGATATCAGACAAGCTGTCATGAAGATTTCTAACATGCAGGACATCTATTTGGGATGTGTCTGCCATTACCATCCGAAAGAATGCATTTGACGTTATCATTTTGGTGTGATGTGGCAATTATTTTCGAGCACTTTGTTGTTCCCGTGAATACATAATGTACTACTGTATTAGACCACGTAAAACATGTAATGGGAATGTGTTTTCACACGAGTAATTTCGGTGCATTTTCTTGTTACTTACATGACGGAGACGAAAGGGTAACATACATTCCCCTGTGTTTGTTATTCTAGATATTTGTGTAGCATTATAACAGGCAAGCTATCGTGAAGATTTATAATATGCAGGACATCTATTTGGGTTAAGACCACATTAAGAGTCCTTCTGCCATGATACTAGGAAAGAGTGCACTTGAAAATATCGTTTTGGTGTGATGTGTAAATTATATTCGAGCACTATGACATGGGACATGTTGTTCACCTGAGTGCTGAATGTACTACAACGTTAGACAAGATAAAACATGAAATAGGAATAAGTTTTCACACGCGTAACTTCCGTGGCATTTTCTTGTAATTTATGTGACTAAGACGAAAAGGTAACATACATTCCCCTTTGTGTTTAATATAATTTTGTGTGTAGCTTGATATCAGACTAGATTTCGTGACGATTTCTAACATGCAGGACATCTACTTGGAGTAAGAGCACATTAAGGAACCGTCCGCCATATTATGTCCCATATCAAAATGCCCGAAAATAATTCATACATCATAACAAAAATATATTTTCAAGTGCACTCTTTCGGAGGATAATGGCGGACGGATCCTGAATGTGGTCTTAACTCAAATACTTGTCCTGCATAATATAAATCTTCAAAAATGTTTGCCTGATGTCAAGCTACATACATAACTACATTAACCACAAAGAGGAATGTTTTTACGCTTTCTTCCGTCACGTAAATTACAAGAAAATGCCACGGAAGTTACGCGTGTGAAAACTCATTCCCATTTCATATTTTATATTGTATAATGCAATATTACTTTCGGTATTCAAGGGAACATTAAGTTCCATGTCAAAGTGCTTCTATAATAATTCACTCATCACACCAAAACGATATTCTCAAATGCACTCTATCGGAGGGTAATGGCGGACGGATCCTGAATATGATCTTACCCAAATAGATGTCCTGCATTTTAGAAATCGTCACGAAAGCTAGTCTAATGTCAAGCTACACACATAACTAGATTAACCACACAGGGGAATGTCTCTTACCTTTTCATGTCCGTCAAGTAAGTTACAAGATAATGCCACGGAAGTTACGCATGTGAAAACACATTCCCATTTCATGATTTATGTTGTTTAATGCAGTAGTACATTCAGTATTCACGGGAACAACAATGTGCTCGAAAATAATTGACACATCACACCAAAACAATAATGCCAAGTGTATTCTTTCGGAGGGTAATGGCAGACACATCCTTAATGTGTTCGTACCCCAAATAGATGTCCTGATGTTAGAAATCTTCGTGACAGCTTGTCTGATATCAAGCTACACATAATTAGAACAACCACAAAAGGGAATATATGTTACCCGTTTCGTCTTCGTCACGTAAGTTACAAGACAATGCCACGGAATTTACGATTCCCATTTCATATTTTACGTTGTGTAATCCAGTACTACATTCAGTTTTCAAGGAACAACATATCGCATGTCAAAGTACTCGAAAGTAATATACACTTCACACCAAAACTATATTTACAAGTGCACTCTTTCGGGTAATGGCGGACGGATCCTTAATATGGTCATACCCCAAATAGTTGTCCTGCATGTTAGAAATCTTCACGAAAGCTTGTCTGAAATCAAGCTACACACATAACTAGATTAAACACAGACAGAGGGATGTATGTTACCCTTTCGTCTCCGTCACGTAAGTGGCAAGAAAATGCCTCGGAAGTTACGTGTGAAAACGCATTCCCGTTTCATATTTTGTCTAATGCAGTAGAACATTCAGTATTCACAGGAATATTAAGACCCATGTCAAAGTGCTCGAAAATATCTCACACATCAAGTGCATTCTTTCGGAGGGTAATGGCAGACACACCCTTAATGCGTTCTTATCCCAAATAGATGTCCTGCATGCTAGAAGTCTTCATGGCAGCTTCTCTAATATCAAGCTACACATAACTAGAATAAGTACAAAGGGGAATGTGTGTTACCCGTTTCGTCTTCGTCACGTAAGTTACAATAAAATGCCACGGAAATTACGCGTGTGAAAACTCATTCCCATTTCATGTTTTGATAAACTTTGATGGGGCTGTACAAGGGTTGAGTTTCCCATCTGGTTTGCATGTTAGACATCACATTCCTACTATCTTTATGCCCAAAAGTGGATGCATTAGAAGCAATCCATTTTCCAATAAAAACGTCATCCTTTGGCCAATTTCAATTCTCAAACTACATTGGGCTTGTGTTGGTTATTGCATAAAAACGTTTCTAACCGTTTAGAATACTTTATACCAGGTAAGAACTATCTAGAACCTGTTGTAGCCAGGTAAAACCAATTTGGAACTGGTCAGAACCAATTTATTCCCGTAGCATAGTACATTAGTACTGTACAGAGAACACAGTTGAGAGAGCTTGTACTAAGCGAGTGAGGATAGGTAGTGTGACAGGCAGGCGGACATCACGCAAAGACCCAAAATTTCGTGCAATAACTTGTGCACAATCAAACTACTAGTTGGATCAGGAAACCCATTAATCTTGTGAAAATATGCCACTGCTGAAACGATAGAAACGATAGATGCTGGGGCTAACCATCCAGCATGCATGTGTGCCACAAAAAACATAATCATTTCCACCGAGATTGGCAGATAAGGATACATGCTCAGTGACTGAAAAAAACCCACTACCAACTTACCCATGCCCGCTCATAACAAGACTTAAAGATTCCCCATAGCTGACTGGGGAGACACAAAAGCTAAGGAGCCGTTTAAAGGACACGTCGAATTCACTCCGCAGCATAGACAAACCATCCTGGTACGCAAACAGGATACCCTGTACTGGACCCCTGGCATGAATCAAATCCCTTAACACTGCTGCTTAGGAAATGACAGAACCGTATAAACATTCACCCCTCTCTTGCAGAGAGTATGGGTCTTGTTGTGCACTGTGTTTAAAAACAACCAAAGGATACTCTCCTAAATACGAACTTCCTTTGAAATCAACACCAGGAAGCAGCTTCTGGTGTGTGTGTTAGGAATGTGTTGAAGCAATTATTAGCCCTCTCCAATGGTGTTTCCCAACAATTAGTAACCGGCTTGCTAATTATGCATTGTTTCACTGAGCAGATATGCGCTGAAGCTATCAAATGATTAACACGCTGATCATTTCCTGTTATGTAAATACCGGTTCAGTAATTGTGTGTACATTGTGTACACATCCCTTGCTTGTTACCACATACACAGTTGTACATTGTGTACACATCCCTTGCTGTTACCACATACACAGATGTACATTATGTATACATCCCTTGCTGTTACCACATACACGGTTGGAATAACGTGCAAACAAACCCAAGTTTTGGACATGTGCATCAATAGATATAATATTGCAGCAATAGGTATAATAAAAGGGGGTAATTAAACTATTATCGATTACTTTCAGATATATTACTATTACTTTTGATAAAAGCTCATCTATTACTATGACATGAGAAACGATCTATTACCTATTAAAATCACTATTACCTGTACTGTTACACAATGTCTGATCATAGTTCCTGCGTTGCATAGCTAAAGTCCTCTACCTGTAACATCAAATATGTTGTATGTACCTTTGGTTAAGGCGTCGCATTGGTACTGCCCCAACTCCAGTCAAGTGTCTGTTGCTGGACTGAAACCACGTGCAACTGCCATAAGTGTAGCAGGATGGATTGCTGGTACAAAAGCATGTGTCCTGTGCAGCAGCTTCTCAAAAGATGCCATACTGTGTTCGATATCCTGCTCCAACAAATGTCAGATGCATCTCTGCATTCGACTAATTGTTCAACACTACCTGGAGTCTTAGAGTACTGTCATGGCTCCTGCGTCGAGCATTCACTGGCGTTGACGGAGGAGTTCTCGTTGTCGCAGAGCAGCGATCTGCCAATGTCCCTACCAGGGAGCCAAACATGTCCAAGTGTATATTGTCGAGGGTAACCGATCCTGCTTCTGACTCGGATGTTGACTGACTCAAGGATGAATTTAGATACGGTTAGAAACGTTTTTATTCATGTTATATCCAATTCTAACAGCTACTTGTGGGTACAAATTTGTTCTGATCGTTTCAAACCGATTCCACCAGTTTCTAACAAGATCTAACAGGTTCTAATATGTCATATCCAGTTCTACCTGCATCGTACGGTTTCTAGACGGTTGCAAACAGGTTCTAGCAGGTTCTGATTGGTTGTAAACTGTTTTATCAGGTTTTATCAAGTTTTTACACAGTTCTAATTGTTCTAACAACTCGCAAAAGTTACTAAGCCGTTTCTAAACGTTGGTTACATGTACTAATCGGTTGTATCCTGTTTGAACCGATTCTAACTCAGTTTTTAGTAGGTTCTAACAAATTCCAGCAGATTTAAATACGCTCTGTGTGTTTTTTCTGTCAATTGTATATTATATCCGGTCATAGCAGGTTCTATAACGTCTGACCTGATTCTAATCTTTCTTAGCAAGTTCAAAGATTTTCTAAACGCTTTACCAGTAGTTCACAATCGGGTAGAACTGGATATGACATATTAGAACCTGTTAGATCTTGTTAGAAACTGGTGGAATCGGTTTGAAACGATTAGAACAAGTTTGTACCCACTAGTAGCTTTTAGAATTGGATATAACATGCATAAACACATTTCTAACCGTTTAGAATAGTTTATACGTGGTAAGAACTATCTAGAACCTGTTGTAGCCTGGTAAAACCAATTTGGAACTGGTCAGAACCAATTTATACCCGTAAGAACCTTTAAGAAACGAATATAACAATGCTTAAACCATTTCAATTCCTTTAAAACCTTGCTAAATGAAGAAGAAACTGATAGAACCTGATAGAATCGGTTACAACCGGTTAATAACTAACTGTAAACATTTCTTTGAACTGAATGTAAACTGCTGGTAGCGTTTAGAAATTGTTAGAAATGGCTAAGAAAGGTTAGAATGAGGTAAAACGTCATAGAACCTGCTATAACCGAATATTATATACTATTGACACAAAAAACAATCAGAGTCTGCTACAATCTGCTGGAATTTTTTAGAAACTGCTAAAAACTGAGTTACAATCGGTTCAAACAGGATACAACAGTGTATTACACATACAAACGTTTAGAAACGGCTTAGTAGCTTTTGCAAGTTGTGCAGCCACTTTTGGGCATAAAGATAGTAGGAATGTAATGTCTAACATGCAATCCAGATGGGAAACTGAACCCTTGTACAGCCCCATCAAAGTTTATCAGGCACACATTCCTACAACATGACGACAATATACAGACATACATTATTTGTCGCTATATAGTTATAAAACCACTACGAATATAAACATAAGCAAACAATACAAACTCCACCACCAATAGACATGCAATTACAAAAAGTTGGGGCCATTCCGCCACAAGGTCACCAAGAGGAACCTGTGACCACCCCACCGTATGAAACACATCAAACCTTTGACCCAAGATACCTATGCAAGTCGGATATACTTCCTAAAAACATCCGATGTCCACCTGCCTGCTTCCCTGATTCGTGCGTCAGATTTCCATCACAAAGCTGCTCCCGTAGCTGCACCAATGCGAAGACTTTGACCTTTAAATGAACTAGTTTGGTAGCCACAAAAGCTGAGGAGCCGTTTAAGGGACACATCAAATTCACACCGCAGCATAAGGCGAACCATCCGTGTACACAAACAGGATACCCTGTACAGGGCCCCTGGCATGAATCAATTCCCTAACCACCGCTGCTTGGTGGATAACAGAACCTTGTACGCATTCAGCCCTTACCTGCAGAGATTGTGGGCCTTGTCGTGCACTATGCTTAAAACGACCAAGGGAGACTGTAATAAGGTCACCAGATAGAATAACATCTCCTAAATGTAAACTGCTTTGAACACTGCGCCTTGCCCTCAGTACCATTTCTCTTATTCGCAGGTATGCTCTAAATGCAAGGACCATCACGGCCCGTAGCATAATACATTAGTACTGTACAGAGAACACAGTTGAGAGAGCTTGTACTAAGCGAGTGAGGATAGGTAGTGTGACAGGCAGGCAGACACGTCGAATTCACTCCGCAGCATAGACAAACCATCCTGGTACGCAAACAGGATACCCTGTACTGGGCCCCTGGCATGAATCAATTCCCTTAACACTGCTGCTTAGGAAATGACAGAACCGTATAAACATTCACCCCTCTCTTGCAGAGTATGGGTCTTGTTGTGCACTGTGTTTAAAAACAACCAAAAGATACTCTCCTAAATACGAACTTCCTTTGAATTCAACACCAGGAAGCAGCTTCTGGTGTGTGTGTGTGTGTGTGTGTGTGTGTGTGTGTGTGTGTGTGTGTGTGTGTGTGTTAGGAATGTGTTGAAGCAATTATTAGCCCTCTCCAATGGTGTTTCCCAACAATTAGTAACCGGCTTGCTAATTATGCATTGTTTCACTGAGCAGATATGCGCTTAAGCTATCAAATGATTAACACGTTGATCATTTCCTGTTATGTAAATACCGGTTCAGTAATTGTGTGTACATTGTGTACACATCCCTTGCTTGTTACCACATACACAGTTGTACATTGTGTACACATCCCTTGCTGTTACCACATACACAGTTGTACATTATGTATACATCCCTTGCTGTTACCACATACACGGTTGGAATAACGTGCAAACAAACCCAAGTTTTGGACATGTGCATCAATAGGTATAATATTGCAGCGGCTTCTCAAAAGATGCCATACTGTGTTCGATATCCTGCTCCAACAAATGTCAGATGCATCCCTGCAATCGACTAATTGTTCAACACTACCTGGAGTCTTAGAGTACTGTCATGGCTCCTGCGTCGAGCATTCACTGGCGTTGACGGAGGAGTTCTCGTTGTCGCAGAGCAGCGATCTGCCAATGTCCCTACCAGGGAGCCAAACATGTCCAAGTGTATATTGTCGAGGGTAACCGATCCTGCTTCTGACTCGGATGTTGACTGACTCAAGGATGAATTTAGATACGGTTAGAAACGTTTTTATTCATGTTATATCCAATTCTAACAGCTACTTGTGGGTACAAATTTGTTCTGATCGTTTCAAACCGATTCCACCAGTTTCTAACAAGATCTAACAGGTTCTAATATGTCATATCCAGTTCTACCTGCATCGTACGGTTTCTAGACGGTTGCAAACAGGTTCTAGCAGGTTCTGATTGGTTGTAAACTGTTTTATCAGGTTTTATCAAGTTTTTACACAGTTCTAATTGTTCTAACAACTCGCAAAAGTTACTAAGCCGTTTCTAAACGTTGGTTACATGTACTAATCGGTTGTATCCTGTTTGAACCGATTCTAACTCAGTTTTTAGTAGGTTCTAACAAATTCCAGCAGATTTAAATACGCTCTGTGTGTTTTTTCTGTCAATTGTATATTATATCCGGTCATAGCAGGTTCTATAACGTCTGACCTGATTCTAATCTTTCTTAGCAAGTTCAAAGATTTTCTAAACGCTTTACCAGTAGTTCACAATCGGGTAGAACTGGATATGACATATTAGAACCTGTTAGATCTTGTTAGAAACTGGTGGAATCGGTTTGAAACGATTAGAACAAGTTTGTACCCACTAGTAGCTTTTAGAATTGGATATAACATGCATAAACACATTTCTAACCGTTTAGAATATTTTATACCTGGTAAGAACTATCTAGAACCTGTTGTAGCCTGGTAAAACCAATTTGGAACTGGTCAGAACCAATTTATACCCGTAAGAACCTTTAAGAAACGAATATAACAATGCTTAAACCATTTCAATTCCTTTAAAACCTTGCTAAATGAAGAAGAAACTGATAGAACCTGTTAGAATCGGTTACAACCGGTTAATAACTGTAAACATTTCCTTGAACTGAATGTAAACTGCTGGTAGTGTTTAGAAGTAGTTAGAAATGGCTAAGAAAGGTTAGAATGAGGTAAAACGTCATAGAACCTGCTATAACCGAATATTATATACTATTGACACAAAAAACAATCAGAGTCTGCTAAAATCTGCTGGAATTTTTTAGAAACTGCTAAAAACTGAGTTACAATCGGTTCAAACAGGATATAACAGTGTATTACACATACAAACGTTTAGAAAAGGCTTAGTAGCTTTTGCAAGTTGTGCAGCCACTTTTGGGCATAAAGATAGTAGTAATGTAATGTCTAACATGCAATCCAGATGGGAAACTGAACCCTTGTACAGCCCCATCAAAGTTTATCAGGCACACATTCCTACAACATGACGACAATATACAGACATACATTATTTGTCGCTATATAGTTATAAAACCACTACGAATATAAACCTAAGCAAACAATACAAACTCCACCACCAATAGACATGCAATTACAAAAAGTTGGGGCCATTCCGCCACAATGTCACCAAGAGGAACCTGTGACCACCCCACCCTATGAAACACATCAAACCTTCGACCCAAGATACCTATGCAAGTCGAATATACTTCCTAAAAACATCCGATGTCCACCTGCCTGCTTCCCTGATTCGTGCGTCAGATTTCCATCACAAAGCTGCTCCCGTAGCTGCACCAATGCGAAGATTGTGACCTTTAAATGAACTAGTTTGGTAGCCACAAAAGCTGAGGAGCCGTTTAAGGGACACATCAAATTCACACCGCAGCATAAGGCGAACCATCCGTGTACACAAACAGGATACCCTGTACTGGGCCCCTGGCATGAATCAATTCCCTTAACACTGCTGCTTAGGAAATGACAGAACCGTATAAACATTCACCCCTCTCTTGCAGAGTATGGGTCTTGTTGTGCACTGTGTTTAAAAACAACCAAAAGATACTCTCCTAAATACGAACTTCCTTTGAATTCAACACCAGGAAGCAGCTTCTGGTGTGTGTGTGTGTGTGTGTGTGTGTGTGTGTGTGTGTGTGTGTGTTAGGAATGTGTTGAAGCAATTATTAGCCCTCTCCAATGGTGTTTCCCAACAATTAGTAACCGGCTTGCTAATTATGCATTGTTTCACTGAGCAGATATGCGCTGAAGCTATCAAATGATTAACACGCTGATCATTTCCTGTTATGTAAATACCGGTTCAGTAATTGTGTGTACATTGTGTACACATCCCTTGCTTGTTACCACATACACAGTTGTACATTGTGTACACATCCCTTGCTGTTACCACATACACAGATGTACATTATGTTTACATCCCTTGCTGTTACCACATACACGGTTGGAATAACGTGCAAACAAACCCAAGTTTTGGACATGTGCATCAATAGGTATAATATTGCAGCGGCTTCTCAAAAGATGCCATACTGTGTTCGATATCCTGCTCCAACAAATGTCAGATGCATCCCTGCAATCGACTAATTGTTCAACACTACCTGGAGTCTTAGAGTACTGTCATGGCTCCTGCGTCGAGCATTCACTGGCGTTGACGGAGGAGTTCTCGTTGTCGCAGAGCAGCGATCTGCCAATGTCCCTACCAGGGAGCCAAACATGTCCAAGTGTATATTGTCGAGGGTAACCGATCCTGCTTCTGACTCGGATGTTGACTGACTCAAGGATGAATTTAGATACGGTTAGAAACGTTTTTATTCATGTTATATCCAATTCTAACAGCTACTTGTGGGTACAAATTTGTTCTGATCGTTTCAAACCGATTCCACCAGTTTCTAACAAGATCTAACAGGTTCTAATATGTCATATCCAGTTCTACCTGCATCGTACGGTTTCTAGACGGTTGCAAACAGGTTCTAGCAGGTTCTGATTGGTTGTAAACTGTTTTATCAGGTTTTATCAAGTTTTTACACAGTTCTAATTGTTCTAACAACTCGCAAAAGTTACTAAGCCGTTTCTAAACGTTGGTTACATGTACTAATCGGTTGTATCCTGTTTGAACCGATTCTAACTCAGTTTTTAGTAGGTTCTAACAAATTCCAGCAGATTTAAATACGCTCTGTGTGTTTTTTCTGTCAATTGTATATTATATCCGGTCATAGCAGGTTCTATAACGTCTGACCTGATTCTAATCTTTCTTAGCAAGTTCAAAGATTTTCTAAACGCTTTACCAGTAGTTCACAATCGGGTAGAACTGGATATGACATATTAGAACCTGTTAGATCTTGTTAGAAACTGGTGGAATCGGTTTGAAACGATTAGAACAAGTTTGTACCCACTAGTAGCTTTTAGAATTGGATATAACATGCATAAACACATTTCTAACCGTTTAGAATATTTTATACCTGGTAAGAACTATCTAGAACCTGTTGTAGCCTGGTAAAACCAATTTGGAACTGGTCAGAACCAATTTATACCCGTAAGAACCTTTAAGAAACGAATATAACAATGCTTAAACCATTTCAATTCCTTTAAAACCTTGCTAAATGAAGAAGAAACTGATAGAACCTGTTAGAATCGGTTACAACCGGTTAATAACTGTAAACATTTCCTTGAACTGAATGTAAACTGCTGGTAGTGTTTAGAAGTAGTTAGAAATGGCTAAGAAAGGTTAGAATGAGGTAAAACGTCATAGAACCTGCTATAACCGAATATTATATACTATTGACACAAAAAACAATCAGAGTCTGCTAAAATCTGCTGGAATTTTTTAGAAACTGCTAAAAACTGAGTTACAATCGGTTCAAACAGGATATAACAGTGTATTACACATACAAACGTTTAGAAAAGGCTTAGTAGCTTTTGCAAGTTGTGCAGCCACTTTTGGGCATAAAGATAGTAGTAATGTAATGTCTAACATGCAATCCAGATGGGAAACTGAACCCTTGTACAGCCCCATCAAAGTTTATCAGGCACACATTCCTACAACATGACGACAATATACAGACATACATTATTTGTCGCTATATAGTTATAAAACCACTACGAATATAAACCTAAGCAAACAATACAAACTCCACCACCAATAGACATGCAATTACAAAAAGTTGGGGCCATTCCGCCACAATGTCACCAAGAGGAACCTGTGACCACCCCACCCTATGAAACACATCAAACCTTCGACCCAAGATACCTATGCAAGTCGAATATACTTCCTAAAAACATCCGATGTCCACCTGCCTGCTTCCCTGATTCGTGCGTCAGATTTCCATCACAAAGCTGCTCCCGTAGCTGCACCAATGCGAAGATTGTGACCTTTAAATGAACTAGTTTGGTAGCCACAAAAGCTGAGGAGCCGTTTAAGGGACACATCAAATTCACACCGCAGCATAAGGCGAACCATCCGTGTACACAAACAGGATACCCTGTACTGGGCCCCTGGCATGAATCAATTCCCTTAACACTGCTGCTTAGGAAATGACAGAACCGTATAAACATTCACCCCTCTCTTGCAGAGTATGGGTCTTGTTGTGCACTGTGTTTAAAAACAACCAAAAGATACTCTCCTAAATACGAACTTCCTTTGAATTCAACACCAGGAAGCAGCTTCTGGTGTGTGTGTGTGTGTGTGTGTGTGTGTGTGTGTGTGTGTGTGTGTGTGTGTGTGTGTGTGTGTGTGTGTGTGTGTGTTAGGAATGTGTTGAAGCAATTATTAGCCCTCTCCAATGGTGTTTCCCAACAATTAGTAACCGGCTTGCTAATTATGCATTGTTTCACTGAGCAGATATGCGCTGAAGCTATCAAATGATTAACACGCTGATCATTTCCTGTTATGTAAATACCGGTTCAGTAATTGTGTGTACATTGTGTACACATCCCTTGCTTGTTACCACATACACAGTTGTACATTGTGTACACATCCCTTGCTGTTACCACATACACAGATGTACATTATGTTTACATCCCTTGCTGTTACCACATACACGGTTGGAATAACGTGCAAACAAACCCAAGTTTTGGACATGTGCATCAATAGATATAATATTGCAGTAATAGGTATAATAAAAGGGGGTAATTAAACTATTATCGATTACTTTCAGATCTATTACTATTACTTTTGATAAAAGCTCATCTATTACTATGACATGAGAAACGATCTATTACCTATTAAAATCACTATTACCTATACTGTTACACAATGTCTGATCATAGTTCCTGCGTTGCATAGCTAAAGTCCTCTACCTGTAACATCAAATATGTTGTATGTACCCTTGGTTAAGGCGTCGCATTGGTACTGCCCCAACTCCAGTCAAGTGTCTGTTGCTGGACTGAAACCACGTGCAACTGCCATAAGTGTAGCAGGATGGATTGCTGGTACAAAAGCATGTGTCCTGTGCAGCAGCTTCTCAAAAGATGCCATACTTTGTTCGATATCCTGCTCCAACAAATGTCAGATGCATCCCTGCATTCGACTAATTGTTCAACACTACCTGGAGTCTTAGAGTACTGTCATGGCTCCTGCGTCGAGCATTCACTGGCGTTGACGGCCGTTTCTAAACGTTGGTTACATGTACTAATCGGTTGTATCCTGTTTGAACCGATTCTAACTCAGTTTTTAGTAGGTTCTAACAAATTCCAGCAAATTTAAATACGCTCTGTGTTTTTTTTTCTGTCAATTGTATATTATATCCGGTCATAGCAGGTTCTATAACGTCTGACCTGATTCTAATCTTTCTTAGCAAGTTCAAAGATTTTCTAAACGCTTTACCAGTAGTTCACAATCGGGTAGAACTGGATATGACATATTATAACCTGTTAGATCTTGTTAGAAACTGGTGGAATCGGTTTGAAACGATTAGAACAAGTTTGTATCCACTAGTAGCTTTTATAATTGGATATAACATGCATAAACAAATTTCTAACCGTTTAGAATATTTTATACTTGGTAAGAACTATCTAGAACCTGTTGTAGCCTTGTAAAATCAATTTGGAACTGGTCAGAACCAATTTATACCCGTAAGAACCTTTAAGAAACGAATATAACAATGCTTAAACCATTTCAATTCCTTTAAAACCTTGCTAAATGAAGAAGAAACTGATAGAACCTTTTAGAATCGGTTACAACCGGTTAATAACTGTAAAAATTTCCTTGAACTGAATGTAAACTTCTGGTAGCGTTTAGAAATTGTTAGAAATGGCTAAGAAAGGTTAGAATGAGGTAAAACGTCATAGAACCTGCTATAACCGAATATTATATACTATTGACACAAAAAACAATCAGTCTGCTAAAATCTGCTGGAATTTTTTAGAAACTGCTAAAAACTGAGTTACAATCGGTTGAAACAGGATACAACAGTGTATTACACGTACAAACGTTTAGAAACGGCTTAGTAGCTTTTGCAAGTTGTGCAGCCACTTTTGGGCATAAAGATAGTGGGAATGTAATGTCTAACATGCAATCCAGATGGGAAACTGAACCCTTGTACAGCCCCATCAAAGTTTATCAGGCACACATTCCTACAACATGACGACAATATACAGACATACATTATTTGTCGCTATATAGTTATAAAACCACTACGAATATAAACCTAAGCAAACAATACAAACTCCACCACCAATAGACATGCAATTACAAAAAGTTGGGGCCATTCCGCCACAATGTCACCAAGAGGAACCTGTGACCACCCCACCGTATGAAACACATCAAACCTTCGACCCAAGATACCTATGCAAGTCGGATATACTTCCTAAAAACATCCGATGTCCACCTGCCTGCTTCCCTGATTCGTGCGTCAGATTTCCATCACAAAGCTGCTCCCGTAGCTGCAACAATGCGAAGACAGTGACCTTTAAATGAACTAGTTTGGTAGCCACAAAAGCTGAGGAGCCGTTTAAGGGACACATCAAATTCACACCGCAGCATAAGGCGAACCATCCGTGTACACAAACAGGATACCCTGTACTGGGCCCCTGGCATGAATCAATTCCCTTACCACCGCTGCTTGGTGGATAACAGAACCTTGTACGCATTCAGCCCTTACCTGCAGAGATTGTGGGCCTTGTCGTGCACTATGCTTAAAACGACCAAGGGACACTGTAATAAGGTTACCAGATAGAATAACATCTCCTAAATGTAAACTGCTTTGAACACTGCGCCTTGCCCTCAGTACCAATTCTCTTATTCGCAGGTATGCTCTAAATGCAAGGACCATCACGGCCCGTAGCATAATACATTAGGACTGTACAGAGAACACAGTTGAGAGAGCTTGTACTAAACGAGTGAGGATAGGTAGTGTGACAGGCAGGCAGACACGTCGAAGTCACTCCGCAGCATAGACAAACCATCCTGGTACGCAAACAGTATACCGTGTACTGGGCCCCTGGCATGAATCAATTCCCTTAACACTGCTGCTTAGGAAATGACAGAACCGTATAAACATTCACCCCTCTCTTGCAGAGTATGGGTCTTGTTGTGCACTGTGTTTAAAAACAACCAAAAGATACTCTCCTAAATACGAACTTCCTTTGAATTCAACACCAGGAAGCAGCTTCTGGTGTGTGTGTGTGTGTGTGTGTGTGTGTGTGTGTGTGTGTGTGTTAGGAATGTGTTGAAGCAATTATTAGCCCTCTCCAATGGTGTTTCCCAACAATTAGTAACCGGCTTGCTAATTATGCATTGTTTCACTGAGCAGATATGCGCTGAAGCTATCAAATGATTAACACGCTGATCATTTCCTGTTATGTAAATACCGGTTCAGTAATTGTGTGTACATTGTGTACACATCCCTTGCTTGTTACCACATACACAGTTGTACATTGTGTACACATCCCTTGCTGTTAGCACATACACAGTTGTACATTATGTATACATCCCTTGCTGTTACCACATTCACGGTTGGAATAACGTGCAAACAAACCCAAGTTTTGGACATATGCATGAATAGGTATAATATTGCAGCAATAGGTATAATAAAAGGGGGTAATTAAACTATTATCGATTACTTTCAGATCTATTACTATTACTTTTGATAACAGCTCATCTATTAATATGACATGAGAAACGATCTATTACCTATTAAAATCACTATTACCTATACTGTTACACAATGTCTGATCATAGTTCCTGCGTTGCATAGCTAAAGTCCTCTACCTGTAACATCAAATATGTTGTATGTACCCTTGGTTAACGCGTCGCATTGGTACTCCCCCAACTCCAGTCAAGTGTCTGTTGCTGGACTGAAACCACGTGCAACTGCCATAAGTGTAGCAGGATGGATTGCTGGTACAAAAGCGTGTGTCCTGTGCAGCAGCTTCTCAAAACATGCCATACTGTGTTCGATATCCTGCTCCAACAAATGTCAGATGCATCCCTGCATTCGACTAATTGTTCAACACTACCTGGAGTCTTAGAGTAATGTCATGGCTCCTGCGTCGAGCATTCACTGGCGTTGACGGAGGAGTTCTCGTTGTCGCAGAGCAGCGATCTGCCAATGTCCCTACCAGGGAGCTAAACATGTCCAAGTGTATATTGTCGAGGGTAACCGATCCTGCTTCTGACTCGGATGTTGACTGACTCAAGGATGAATTTAGATACGGTTAGAAACGTTTTTATTCATGTTATATCCAATTCTAACAGCTACTTGTGGGTACAAATTTGTTCTGATCGTTTCAAACCGATTCCACCAGTTTCTAACAAGATCTAACAGGTTCTAATATGTCATATCCAGTTCTACCTGCATCGTACGGTTTCTAGACGGTTGCAAACAGGTTCTAGCAGGTTCTGATTGGTTGTAAACTGTTTTATCAGGTTTTATCAAGTTTTTACACAGTTCTAATTGTTCTAACAACTCGCAAAAGTTACTAAGCCGTTTCTAAACGTTGGTTACATGTACTAATCGGTTGTATCCTGTTTGAACCGATTCTAACTCAGTTTTTAGTAGGTTCTAACAAATTCCAGCAAATTTAAATACGCTCTGTGTTTTTTTTTCTGTCAATTGTATATTATATCCGGTCATAGCAGGTTCTATAACGTCTGACCTGATTCTAATCTTTCTTAGCAAGTTCAAAGATTTTCTAAACGCTTTACCAGTAGTTCACAATCGGGTAGAACTGGATATGACATATTAGAACCTGTTAGATCTTGTTAGAAACTGGTGGAATCGGTTTGAAACGATTAGAACAAGTTTGTATCCACTAGTAGCTTTTATAATTGGATATAACATGCATAAACAAATTTCTAACCGTTTAGAATATTTTATACTTGGTAAGAACTATCTAGAACCTGTTGTAGCCTTGTAAAATAAATTTGGAACTGCTCAGAACCAATTTATACCCGTAAGAACCTTTAAGAAACGAATATAACAATGCTTAAACCATTTCAATTCCTTTAAAACCTTGCTAAATGAAGAAGAAACTGATAGAACCTTTTAGAATCGGTTACAACCGGTTAATAACTGTAAACATTTCCTTGAACTGAATGTAAACTGCTGGTAGCGTTTAGAAATTGTTAGACATGGCTAAGAAAGGTTAGAATGAGGTAAAACGTCATAGAACCTGCTATAACCGAATATTATATACTATTGACACAAAAAACAATCAGTCTGCTAAAATCTGCTGGAATTTTTTAGAAACTGCTAAAAATTGAGTTACAATCAGTTCAAACAGGATACAACAGTGTATTACACATACAAACGTTCAGAAACGGCTTAGTAGCTTTTGCAAGTTGTGCAGCCACTTTTGGGCATAAAGATAGTAGGAATGTAATGTCTAACATGCAATCCAGATGGGAAACTGAACCCTTGTACAGCCTCATCAAATTTTATCAGGCACACATTCCTACAACATGACGACAATATACAGACATACATTATTTGTCGCTATATAGTTATAAAACCACTACGAATATAAACCTAAGCAAACAATACAAACTCCACCACCAATAGACATGCAATTACAAAAAGTTGGGGCCATTCCGCCACAAGGTCACCAATAGGAACCTGTGACCACCCCACCGTATGAAACACATCAAACCTTCGACCCAAGATACCTATGCAAGTCGGATATACTTCCTAAAAACATCCGATGTCCACCTGCCTGCTTCCCTGATTCGTGCGTTAGATTTCCATCACAAAGCTGCTCCCGTAGCTGCACCAATGCGAAGACTGTGACCTTTAAATGAACTAGTTTGGTAGCCACAAAAGCTGAGGAGCCGTTTAAGGGACACATCAAATTCACACCGCAGCATAAGGCGAACCATCCGTGTACACAAACAGGATACCCTGTACTGGGCCCCTGGCATGAATCAATTCCCTTACCACCGCTGCTTGGTGGATAACAGAACCTTGTACGCATTCAGCCCTTACCTGCAGAGATTGTGGGCCTTGTCGTGCACTATGCTTAAAACGACCAAGGGACACTGTAATAAGGTCACCAGATAGAATAACATCTCCTAAATGTAAACTGCTTTGAACACTGCGTCTTGCCCACAGTACCATTTCTCTTATTCGCAGGTATGCTCTAAATGCAAGGACCACCACGGCCCGTAGCATAATACATTAGTACTGTACAGAGAACACAGTTGAGAGAGCTTGTACTAAGCGAGTGAGGATAGGTAGTGTGACAGGCAGGCAGACACATCGAATTCACTCCGCAGCATAGAAAAACCATCCTGGTACGCAAACAGGATACCCTGTAATGGGCCCCTGGCATAAATCAATTCCCTTAACACTGCTGCTTAGGAAATGACAGAACCGTATAAACATTCACCCCTCTCTTGCAGAGTATGGGTCTTGTTGTGCACTGTGTTTAAAAACAACCAAAAGATACTCTCCTAAATACGAACTTCCTTTAAATTCAACACCAGGAAGCAGCTTCTGGTGTGTGTGTGTGTGTGTGTGTGTGTGTGTGTGTGTGTGTGTGTGTGTGTGTGTTAGGAATGTGTTGAAGCAATTATTAGCCCTCTCCAATGGTGTTTCCCAACAATTAGTAACCGGCTTGCTAATTATGCATTGTTTCACTGAGCAGATATGCGCTGAAGCTATCAAATGATTAACACGCTGATCATTTCCTGTTATGTAAATACCGGTTCAATAATTGTGTGTACATTGTGTACACATCCCTTGCTTGTTACCACATACAAAGTTGTACATTGTGTACACATCCCTTGCTGTTACCACATACACAGTTGTACATTATGTATACATCCCTTGCTGGTACCACATACACGGTTGGAATAACGTGCAAACAAACCCAAGTTTTGGACATGTGCATCAATAGGTATAATATTGCAGCAATAGGTATAATAAAAGGGGGTAATTAAACTATTATCGATTACTTTCAGATCTAATACTATTACTTTTGATAAAAGCTCATCTATTACTATGACATGAGAAACGATCTATTACCTATTAAAATCACTATTACCTATATTGTTACACAATGTCTGATCATAGTTCCTGCGTTGCATAGCTAAAGTCCTCTACCTATAACATCAAATATGTTGTATGTACCCTTGGTTAAGGCGTCGCATTGGTACTGCCCCAACTCCAGTCAAGTGTCTGTTGCTGGACTGAAACCACGTGCAACTGCCATAAGTGTAGCAGGATGGATTGCTGGTACAAAAGCATGTGTCCTGTGCAGCAGCTTCTCAAAAGATGCCATACTGTGTTCGATATCCTGCTCCAACAAATGTCAGATGCATCCCTGCATTCGACTAATTGTTCAACACTACCTGGAGTCTTAGAGTACTGTCATGGCTCCTGCGTCGAGCATTCACTGGCGTTGACGGAGGAGTTCTCGTTGTCGCAGAGCAGCGATCTGCCAATGTCACTACCAGGGAGCCAAACATGTCCAAGTATATATTGTCGAGGGTAACCGATCCTGCTTCTGACTCGGATGTTGACTGACTCAAGGATGAATTTAGATACGGTTAGAAACGTTTCTATTCATGTTATATCCAATTCTAACAGCTAATTGTGGGTACAAATTTGTTCTGATCGTTTCAAACCGATTCCACCAGTTTCTAACAAAATCTAACAGGTTCTAATATGTCATATAGAGTTCTACCCGATTGTGAACAACTGGTAAAGCGTTTAGAAAATCTTTGAACTTGCTAAGAAAGATTAGAATCAGGTCAGACGTTATAGCACCTGCTATGACCGGATATAATATACAATTGACAGAAAAAACACACAGAGCTTATTTAAATCTGCTGGAATTTGTTAGAACCTACTAAAAACTGAGTTAGAATCGGTTCAAATAGGATACAACCGATTAGTACATGTAACCAACGTTTAGAAACGGCTTAGTAACTTTTGCGAGTTGTTAGAACAATTAGAACTGTGTAAAAACTTGATAAAACCTGATAAAACAGTTTACAACCAATCAGAACCTGCTAGAACCTGTTTGCAACCGTCTAGAAACCGTACGATGCAGGTAGAACTGGATATGACATATTAGAACCTGTTAGATCTTGTTAGAAACTGGTGGAATCGGTTTGAAACGATCAGAACAAATTTGTACCCACAAGTAGCTGTTAGAATTGGATATAACATGAATAAAAACGTTTCTAACCGTATCTAAATTCATCCTTGAGTCAGTCAACATCCGAGTCAGAAGCAGGATCGGTTACCCTCGACAATATACACTTGGACATGTTTGGCTCCCTGGTAGGGACATTGGCAGATCGCTGCTCTGCGACAACGAGAACTCCTCCGTCAACGCCAGTGAATGCTCGACGCAGGAGCCATGACAGTACTCTAAGACTCCAGGTAGTGTTGAACAATTAGTCGAATGCAGGGATGCATCTGACATTTGTTGGAGCAGGATATCGAACACAGTATGGCATCTTTTGAGAAGCTGCTGCACAGGACACATGCTTTTGTACCAGCAATCCATCCTGCTACACTTATGGCAGTTGCACGTGGTTTCAGTCCAGCAACAGACACTTGACTGGAGTTGGGGCAATACCAATGCGACGCCTTAACCAAGGGTACATACAACATATTTGATGTTACAGGTAGAGGACTTTAGCTATGCAACGCAGGAACTATGATCAGACATTGTGTAACAATATAGGTAATAGTGATTTTAATAGGTAATAGATCGTTTCTCATGTCATAGTAATACATGATCTTTTATCAAAAGTAATAGTAACAGATCTGAAAGTAATCGATAATAGTTTAATTACCCCCTTTTATTATACCTATTGCTGCAATATTATACCTATTGATGCACATGTCCAAAACTTGGGTTTGTTTGCACGTTATTCCAACCGTGTATGTGGTACCAGCAAGGGATGTATACATAATGTACAACTGTGTGTGTGGTAACAGCAAGGGATGTGTACACAATGTACAACTGTGTATGTGGTAACAAGCAAGGGATGTGTACACAATGTACACACAATTACTAAACCGGTATTTACATAACAGGAAATGATCAGCGTGTTAATCATTTGATAGCTTCAGCGCATATCTGCTCAGTGAAACAATGCATAATTAGCAAGCCGGTTACTAATTGTTGGGAAACACCATTGGAGAGGGCTAATAATTGCTTCAACACATTCCTAACACACACACACACACACACACACACACACACACACACACACACACACACACACACACCAGAAGCTGCTTCCTGGTGTTGAATTCAAAGGAAGTTCGTATTTAGGAGAGTATCTTTTGGTTGTTTTTAAACACAGTGCACAACAAGACCCATACTCTGCAAGAGAGGGGTGAATGTTTATACGGTTCTGTCATTTCCTAAGCAGCAGTGTTAAGGGAATTGATTCATGCCAGGGGCCCAGTACAGTATATCCTGTTTGCGTACCAGGATGGTTTGTCTATGCTGCGGAGTGAA